>CM031240.1:158861391-159386406 GCA_018340775.1 Taxus wallichiana var. yunnanensis | reverse complement strand
GGTCAAGTTTATAGTCGATCTTAAGGTTTTGTCACCTTTTGAATCCAATGGAAGGATCTATTTTGCATAAAAATGCACACAATAACAAAATACGAAAAATACCAAATATGTGAATATACAAAGAACTTATTTACAAAATAAAACTTATAGACGGATATCGAAGCAATCTCCCGCTTTGATACCATAAAAGGAACGATAACCAAATTGTACAAGCCAAGAACTCAAATGTCAATCAAACACCATGATCAATAAGATGAAAGCAATTCACCATAATAACTTTACATAAACCTTTGCAAACAAATGAGTAGCAATATCATATATTATTATGGAACTCAATGAAATATAATGAGAATGGGCCTTTCTTATATAAGCAAGGAATAAAAATCTAAGAACCAGTCAAGGTTGTAGATCAAGCCATAAATCAAGGAAAGAAAATAACTAGTGAAGTCCATAGATTTAAGAAATAACTAGACATCAAGGATCTAGTCAATACCATAGATCAAGGAAGGAACTATACCTAAAACTATATAATATCTCTTAATATTTAAATAAGATAAAATAAATATCCACACACATAATGGGTGAGGATAAAAATAATAAAGGTAAATAAAGTACCTAGGTGAACATGAGCTAAGGTAAATACCTACTCTAACAATAACAGTGATAGTTAGATGTACCAATGTAATTATATGTGTGGATGGAAAAATAAACTTCCCTTCTTATGCATGTATAAATGAGATACTGTCCTTTGTCCCTTGAATGAGTGCTAGATGGATGTCATTAATGCTCTTAGATTCCTTTAAATGCAACATTAGGTGATGATAGTAGATGCTTAGAGCTTGGTCCTTTATTTCAGTCACATAGCTTTGTATTTATAAAATTCCCTTGGTTGAATTTTGTAATTGACAGCTAAAAGGCCGACCCATAAGAAAACAATATGCCCAAAAGATAAAAGAGGCTCAAAAAGAGTGAGTAAGATAGAAAGAGGTCAGGGAACCCAAAGGGGATGAGGGCACTTGGGAGCTGGTTTCTTGATAGGGAATTGGTGTCCAAAGTCATGAAAGATAAATCAATAAACTATCGATTGGGCTGTAGGGTATAAAACACTAGAAAGGAAACCAAAAAAAAAAAAAGAGGCCAAATATAGTTGTTAATTGCTTGTTTTATCACTTAGGAATCATATGAATGCAAGTATGTGTTTATGGACCTAGAAATGTACCCAAGTGCACATGATTTTGTTTCTAGACCAACCGCTCCAATTTATAGCTCTAGTAGATTAAAAGTGTTTAACACCAAATTTTAGAGAGTATTTTTAACTCTCCATGAGGAAGAATCTAGAACTGTGTAATATTTTTTTGAATTTTCTGAGATCGCTAGAGAGATCGGGAATGTGGGGGACTGGGATTTGGTTTTGGGTTCCTCGCAGGCTTCTCTAAGTTCCTCTTGGGCTGAATTATTGTAAGGAAATAAGGTGACACCTGCAGATGATTCATTTTTAGTTAAGGATCTGAAGCATTTTATGGATGAGCAGGGGACCCATTTTATTATTCTTGATGCTATGGTTAATAGATCAACTCAACAACTGTTACATGCACTTATTGGTAAGTTCCTTGGCCCTAGACCCAATATTGATATCATAAGAAGATGGGCAACAAGAAAATGGATGCCAAAAGGGTTTATGGAGATATATTCCATGACTAAGGGATTTTTCTTAATATAGTTTAATAATAATGAATATTATTTTCATGCTTTGGTTGATGGTCCTTGGTTTATGGGAAATATGGGTTTATTTATTATGAAATGAATCTATCTTTTGATCCAGAAAATGTCAATATCAGGGTTATGCCTATATGGATCAGTTTTCCTGGTTTTCCTCGAGAGTTTTGGGATGCTGATATATGACTTAGATTTCTAAGTATTTTGGGTCAATCATTTCTTTTGATGGAGCCACCAAAAGCTTAAAAAGACTTGTGCATACCATATTTTATGTTAATTCCTTTGTTGATAGAGTTCTACCTAACTCGATCTTCTTCGTAATCAAATTGGGTAGTTTTTGCCAAAATATTATGCTTGAACATGCCAAGATTAAATGTAATATTTGCTCCAAATTAGGCCACTCCTCATGTATCTATTGAGAAAACAAAAGGGAGAAGGAAAAACAAAAAAATGGTAGGTCTAGAGAATATCCATTGGGGAGAAGGGATTAGACGTTAATAGGATGGGGTTGAAAGAAAATGATGATCCTAGAAGTAGGACGTGTTACAAGAGGATGAAGTTATGAAGAAAGTGAACTTCCAATAGAGGAAGGAGAGTTTTTAGAGACAGATGTTGGGACTATGTTGGGAATAAGGAGAACTTTCGGAGGAGGAAGAGGAAGTTGGCACATAATCTAAGCAATAATTGTTGAAGAAGAAGAGAAGGAGGAGACCTCCTATTTCTTCGACAATGAGGAGGATAAGATTGATGATGAGGAAGAGGAAGAATAAGTAAGAGAGGAATAAGACCAGAATGAAGAGGACCAAGTTGTGGTCCAATTAGATTCAATAGAGAAAAGTGATCCCACCCAATAGTTTATGGTTGAGGATGGGAATATTTTGATTAGCACTAGGAGAAACAACTTGGGCTGAATATTTATGAGAAGAATGTCTCATGGGGAAACATGATATTGTTGTAGAAGAACATTTTTTTATTGGTTCTACTCTTATTTCATCGATAATAGAGACAAATGGATGAAAGTATTGAGTTTTTGGGAAGGCCCCTACTTCAAAAATCATATTAATTTTTATTCTGAATGGGGATTTCTTTAGAGAGACCCCTAAGGAGGAATTGTGGACTCGGGTGGTTAGAAAAAATTAAATATAGGGAGGAATATACTCCTAGAACCATAAGCACCTCCAAAAAAATTTAGGGGCATCGACTGGGTGCTTTGTATATTATAAGCTTTGATTGCTATTTTGTTGTAGTTTTTCTATGATTTTGTTATGGTTCTCGCTACTTTTTCAACATGTACATTTTGTTTTGATTCATGTCTCGATCCTTTTGTCTTATTTTTTATTTGGGAGATAAAACCTTTTTGGATGTAACAGGTAGGGATCTGTCAAAAACCTTTATCCTTTAAAAATTATCATCAATATCAAAATGCCTTTATATTATTAATCATAATTCAAGGATCAACAATAATTAGAAAATCGTATGTGATTGGTGTCATTCGTCAAATGATTTTAGATGCATCATTCCCAATTTATCATCCTCTTGTATTTCTGTACAAATAGGAGTTGTAAAATTAAATATTTATCCCTAAATGACCCACTCACAACATCTAATCCCTATTGCATATTTTGTAGAATTGGAAGGAACACAAAATATATTTTTGAAGAAGAGATTTGTCACATAAAAATATATTGATTGATGAAATGTGCTCTAAGATATATTTGAAGCATAATATAAAAACCAAATAGTGTCCCACTAAAACCACCGACATATGTAATGGTTGAATTTGATAGTTACTCTGCAAAAAACACGTGAATATCAAACTCTTTCTACCATTTAATTACACCAATAAAAAGGGTATGCAAACACCAATTACCCTTATTGTTGACATGGGAATCGATGACAATACACAAATATAAAGGTTAACTCTTTCAATGACTAGAATTTATATAGAAAAAGGAAATAATGGGGTAAAAATGTTTGGATATCTCTCAAGTAAATTCATTGGAAGTACTAAAAATATTACTTCCATTTACACATATATGATTGTTATGAAAAGGTGAAGAAAAAAACTACTTTATTGAAGTCCTTAGAAGATAATGAATGTAATCTACATAATACTAATTTCATTCTATGAATTTTTCATTTTTTTGATGTATGTTTCACATTTTTATTCATATGAAATAATACTTTATTTTTCATTTTATTTTATGTATATTACATAATTTGAAGCATATTTCATATTATATGTTTATCTATAATAAAATTACCATGGATGTTTCTAAGCATACCTACCTTTGATAAGTATATGTAAAATATGTTGAGAGGTATCATTCTCGAGGTGTCAATATGGTATTTGATACATAAGTAGAATATCATCCTATAGAATGATACCTCTCAACATATTTTACATAGATTTATCTAAGATAGGTATGGTAGTTAACAAAGGAATTACAAACATTTTTTTGTTGGTAAAAGAGAGTTGATGGGTCCGTCAACCTTTAATATATGTATGTATGTATGTATGTATGTTTACATAGAATTATCCATTTACAATAAAAAGGTAAAACTAACACCAAAAAACTATTACATATGTGCCTCCTTAAACGTCAAACTAGTGTAAATCGTAAAATACTAAAATTCTTAGTTTTGTTTCTATTGTTGTAAACACCTTATCTTCAATAATTATTTTTTGTAGGCCCTTCTAAAATTAGAATTTCTTCTATATAATTTCCTATATTCATTATCAGTTTAGAATTAATCTTTGACACATGACAATGATATTTAAGGGTATAGTACTGGCTTGTCAAATTTCTCATACTAGCCAAAGGTAGCTTCAAACTGTAAACAATTCTTGGTTTCTTCCTCCTCATCCATAATAGATATGTTTTTATATGGAATATGTGGCATCCAAAATAAAGGCAACTAAAAAATTAGTCATATCCATTCAATCCCATTCACGTGTATTGAACTAATGTATAAATTATCCCTTAATATTTCCTCCCACATTTGTTGGAGACATCAAATCTTAGTTTTTTAAAGATGAGGAAATAAGGTTCCATCTACCACAACATCCACTATAAATTTAAAACACCAACTCATCCATATTGTGCCTAATCTAGAAATTCATCCTTAACATTTTATAATCATTCGTGATTGCAACTTGTTTTAAAGTATTCTTCCTTAACCATATGGACTCATATTCTTATTTTATGGCATAAGATTCCCTTTCTCCAGCTATAATCATATCATTTGTTATATATGACAAGAAATCCTTGAAAAATACATCACCAATAAAGGTGTTAGGATTCCATTATCATTTAGTGGGAGTACTAGAGTATGTGCATAAGCTTAACATAAAAAAATCTTATATATTAGAAAAAAACCTCACAAAATTTCTTACCTCTTGATATTTATATTGGTTCAAGAGGATCGATTCTACCATTTTAATTTTCTTATTATCTATCAAAAAATATTCTCCTTAAAGAGCATAACTACCATGTTTCTTTTCATTTTTACCAATCTTTTGGACTTCGAGGAGTGAAAGAGTATTCTCTCATTTCCATGTTACCATTTTTTGAAGCATCACAAGAATTACCCAATGAAGATATAAATTGTGAAAGAATTGAATTTATCCTCTTTGATTTTTGGGCTCCCTGAAATCCTCATATTCACAGAAAACTACTCAAGACTTTACAATGGTTTATGAATTAATTGTAACTATAATCAAAATATTTATAATCCTTTGATTGTTTATGACATGGTTTTTCTCTCCCTTTTCCCTCATGACCATACTTTCAAGAGATATTAGTATAAAGAAGGGGGTGATACTTAGCTTATTTTTCCATAAATGAGTTGATAAATTGAAATGATAAAAAAGTAGCTTCTCTAGTAATGTACGTGGGGTTGAATAAATCCACTATTAGCTAATGAGATGCCCCTAGAGATAATAAAATCATCTTTGAAATGTTTCCCCCTCTATTTAACAACAAATAATATTCCCCTCTCATAAGAGAGGTTCAAAAATCTACCTCATTACTCTTATAAAATTATAACGGCCAGGGCCTAAATATTTGGCACTATATTCTCCTAAGGTTGTACAAATTCAAGAGAAATCACCTCATATGTGTCTTTCTTCTCTTAATATCCTCTAGCATGTAACATCATATACTAATGCAATGCGATTGTTTAGTTATAACCTGGAGCCCCCATTTATTATAAACAAATAAGATTTCCTTTTCTCACTCAAAAATCAGTTGAGAGAAACTATATCCTATATAAAACCCCTCCTTTCTCTTTCATATGTGCATGTAATTTCACAAGAACTCATTTACTTGGTTATTATCTCCACATCATTTATATTTCACACTGATAAACACATATGGCATATCTTATCATACTTTTGTATCCTTCTTGGTTATCATTTCCACATATCACATATTATAAATCTACGAAGGCCCTTCGAGGGGTTTAAAGCTTGATAATTCATGGAAAATTATTTCCCATTATTAATGGGTATAACCACCTTCTTATTATGATGATAGGTTTGCATAAAACCCAAAGGTCCATGAAAACCCACATTCATAGTCTAAATAAAACACATGTCATAGGTTACAACATTTCCATTATGGGATGACCATGTGTGCTTCGATGTGACATAATTTCTGAACCCTTGCACCTAGGATTATAATGTATATTATGTCCTAAGGGGAAAAATGTCTAGTTGTGTCAAACTCACATTTTTCCAAAACCTATTTATTATTTTAAATTTTAAAATTAATATATTTATTTTAATTATATATTCAAAATATGAGAAAATTTTCAATTTCAATCAAAGTAGAAAATAAAAAAATAATGTAAAAATGATGGCTCTTGTGAATCATAGTCACGATTCCTTGCGAAACCTAGACAAAATCCTCGATGGCCTAACTGGTGATGATGACCATGGTCTTGTGAGTTTCTAGAGTCCAGATATTCTCGGGAAGAGGAAACCATGATCTAGTTTCTGCGTTTAGGTAGGGAAAATCCACTTCGACTTTGCCTAAATCGATGATTCAAGCTACTTTTGAGATTTACACCCTAAAATCTTAGGGGCCATGACCGTCCTAAGGTGATTGTGGGAAACTTTACCTCCCTTAGCAAGTGAAACATGGTTTTCCCCTATTATGGGTGGTATCTCCTCAAGACAGGATGAGGGTTTTGACTCATCTGCTATTAGGGATTATAAAAATGGTTCCACATCTTTCAAAGACATTATGCTAATAAGGCATTCCATGGCCCCCGCTACCATTACCCCTACATAACCTTCAGAGAGGAAGTCCTTGAATCTTAGCAATACTATAGGAGCATGCATTGATATGTAGATTCAATGGCTTATGGCCCACCTTCCATATATGCATTCATGGATCTCTAAACACTAGATTCCGCTACTATTGGGAAGATTGGATCTTTATCCCTATGCTAAAGGAATATTTATTATGGATTTTTCTTCAAAAACAAATTAAGATATCATAGCGGGTAAAATTTGGGTCTGTAAATCACAATACCTTGTAATAAAACCATGGTTTCCCTCTTTTAACCTTCTCACATAATCATTCTCTTGTAAACCCGTTTAGATAAGGTTGCCTCATTTACCTCTAGAATTTTGGATTCGGGAATGTCTGATTTCCATTGGCAATATATTGGGCAACACGATCTACATTGAAATTTAAACCACTTATTATACCCATACAACATTTTCTAGGATCCTTGTTGAACTGGATACTTCTACAAACCTTCCTACAAACATTGATCTAAAAGTGCAAAATAGAACATGGTCTCAACCATTGAAAATGAAGGTTTATCTTTTAGGTGTAAATATGTTTCTCTTTAGGGCATACTGTTGTTGAATATGGGTTAGAAAAGCATAATAATGAGAAAAATAATTGGTGGAAAAACACCCTCCATGAACATTTGGTTTTGATGTGATGTCCCGTGTTTTTACAAAGGAAAAATTCACTAGAAATTAGGACAACCATATCACAATGTAGAAACTTTTCAAATCCATACCTTCCCAAGAAACCCCTAGGTCAGTCCATCCTCAACATTAGTTCTATCCTATCAGTCAAGTGATCCCAAAGTGGTTTTCATCTGTCCCCCTAGGTGATTTAGGAAATTAAAATCAATCCCCCTAGGTGGTTTAGGATCTTCGAAACATTCAAGCATTCAAGCAGTTTTGGGAAGGGCTACCATTAGCCTTCCTAAAACTAGTGTACCATCCCCAGATTGGTTCGAGAGGAAAAGAATCATCATGGAAGAGTATTCAAGTTATAATAACATTAAAGAATTGATTTTGGAATATTCAGGAAATTTGGAGGTTTTAGAGCCGATTCACCAGAAATGGGTTTTTGAGCCTGAAAGAGCACTCACTCATCGTGAAAGAGGACCTGAGCTTAAAAGTGAGATTATGGGAGATCCATAGTGATTTTAAAGCCAAAAAAAAGTACCTAAAAAAATTTCCAATACTCTACATGGTGGAAAATATGGTATATCGTAGAACCTCATGCACTTTTCTAGGCAACTCACTCTTTCGGCGCATAACAAGCAATACTAGGAAATAAGGAGACATTTTGAGGATTTTTAATCATATTTTTTCCTTGAAAATATCAAAATTAGATTCAATGAGTTATTGGGATGTGGAATTATATAAAATTTCACCCAAAAACTCATCCGAGAGCTCGAGATACCGTCTTCAAAGTTCGCTCCCAAGGCACGCTTTGTAACACTTAGTCAAATTTATGAGGGAAACGTGGCAGGATGTGGTGAAGGTGAATTTTCATGTCCCATTTACAAATTTGAAAAGGAATTAAAGGGACATAAAATTCATCCAACCTCTAAGAATCCCTCTAGTCAACCATATGACCAACCGACACTCACCTAAGCCCTCATTCACCAGTTTGACTTGTGCACCTACCTAACCCCGCATGCATGACACTTGGCCTTCCCAGAATAAGGTGAATTTTTTTCACTCTTCATCCATTTTGTCAATGGATATGAGGGATATAAAAATTTTCTCCACCCCTAGCATGCCTTCTGGTTCCTCACGTGACCATTAATTACCCCCAAGTGCTCTAAATTAGCCCCCTTTAATTTGCTCATCTAACGAAAACATGAAAAATGACATGCCCAAAAAGAGGAACATTTTAATGTACCCTTTAAACCTTCTGTAAAGGGATGAAAGGGAGAGAAAAAATTTCCCCCCTCTCCCTCCTTCCATTTTCAAATTATAAATAGCAGGATATAGCCATTTTTCTCCATTCTTCATCCCCCACACCTCCAGATGTCGCCAAAATGCCTTGTAAAAGTTTTCCAGTGATTGAATCAAATTTTTTTCCCTCAATCAACCTCATGAAATTATCTATGATCTAAAACAAAAAAAAAGAATCAAAAGAAAAGAAAATTTAAATAGAGAAAAATGAAGATTTTATGTTGAAAAACCTCGAGGTCACTAGAAGAAGAAATCTTTGTATCTTGTAAACCATTGAACGAATAGAGACACCATTTTTACATTCCACAAGATTTCTAGGTGCCTAAAAATTCCCAGAGAAATTTTTTTCATGCATGAAATGGATTATTTTCAACAAATAAACCCATGTTTCCATGGATTTTTTTAAAAATTTAAAATCCCTCAACCGGGTAATCAAATCAAGTTGAAAATTTAGAGGAACACTATTGGGAAAAAACCCATTTTGGAGACATTCATTTCTTTGTGAACCAAGTACCATAAATTCAATTACTAAAAATAGTAAGCCTTCCTATGGTGGCTACTATTTTGGGTAAGTCATCACGAGAAGAAGTTGCGATGAGGATGGTGCACACTAAGGTGGAAAACAAGGTCGATTGATTGGTCAGTTCAGAAAAGTAGAAAAATCATCACTTACTAAAAATAGTAAGTCTCCCATATGGGTGCTTTCCATTTTTAGTAATTCATCCCAAAAAGAGCGATCAGGGAAAAAATGGTGTATATTGGGGCAATGATACAAGTAAATCTTATTAGTGTAGTCAATCTGGACAAAAATCATCACTTACTAAAAATAGTAAGTTGTCTTGTAAGGAACTTACTATTAATAGTAAGTCATTCCAAAAATCATCTTTCATAGAAGGAGTGAACAGAGGGGAAACCATTCAATCATGATCTTATGTCACACATGTTGTCTAACCAAAGGGAAAATTGAAGACAAGGTATACACAAGTGGAATGTTTGCATTATTGTTGGGAATCTTCAACAACATACAAAGGTGGCATCATCGGTTGGATTCTAGAGGAAAATTTTGACACTTACTAAAGATAACAAGTTACCATTTCCAAATATAGTAAGTGTCAAGGAGAAAAAATGAAGTTAAAATTCATGTGGGTGAATATGGAACATGCCTTGTCATCGAAATATTTTTGAGGTAGGTGATAGTGATGTCACCTATATGGATCTTGATGATCTCATATCACACATGTTGTCTAACCAAAAGGGGAAAATTGAAGACAAGGTATACACAAGTGGAATGTTTCATTGTGGGTACAAAACCATGTTGGGAATCTTGTGTCTGAGATGTGGGAATGTTTTTGAGGCAAAAAAATTAAAGCATTGAGTTGGTCTTGGCCTACTCAAATCACTATGAACCTGATACATTGAAAATTTGGGAAGAAAATACACAAGTGATTAGAGAAGATATTGGAAAGGAAAAATATCATTAGGAACCCTCTTCATCCGTTGGTGATAGAAATGGGCGATACTTGATCTCAATTGTTGATTCAAAAGGAATTTTCGATACTCCTTTAGAAGACTTATTACATGTGTGGGCAAGGGCCCTAGTGACTAGGTACGATATACAATCAATCGATCAATTGTAGAGTTTGATGAAAAGAAGAATAAAGATACAAGTTGTAGGATATCATCAATCGTTGAATTCAAAAACTTGAAGTGCTCTGCGATCAATGATGAAACACATCATTGCTCCCCCTTGGCAGATGAGTTAGTAGGGCCATTAAAGGAATTTGTCAAGAAAGAGGCCTGGAAATCCATGGAATTTCGATAAGGAAAATATGGATTATTTGTTAGGAAACAAGGGATAAAATATGTAGAACAATCCCACTTCAAATTTATTTATATAGAATTAGCTAATATAGTAGAAACTAATATGCAGTAAAGATATTAGCCCTCTAGCTTAGATTTGAAATAAAAGTGCAAAAAAATTAACAAAACAAAAGAAAATATATAATTTGGTCCACTCAATTTGGGCTACGTCCTCACCCACCAAGAATCACTTTCACAATTTTTTATTACAAGACACCTCTTTCTCTCAATACAATACCATATTTTTTTGGAGTTGTTAGGTGTATTTCGTGCTCAATAAACTCTTTTGGATTCACACATGAACTCACACACATCAACAATTTACAATACCCTACCATATGCACCAAAAGCATACCAATAGGAAATTGATTAAGAAATTTTACAATATTGTGGGTACAAAAACCATGGGCCAAAACTACGGTGCAAAAAAATCCCGCCCATTAAATATGTGAAGAACATGTTTCTGAGATATCGAGAACGTTTTTGAGGCCAAAAGAATTGATGGAGAGTGTATAATACTTTTGGTGCATAGTCTTCAACACTTCCACACATGAAAACATGCTCCACAACATAGCAATCTCTCACTTGGAGACTAGTTTTCCTCAAAGAAAGCTTTTTACTCTTCATTGTCATCCATGAAAACCAACCAAAGCTAAACACAACTTCACCGAGTTTCTCCTTGTGACCACCTTGGCCATCATGTCTATAGGATTCTCGATTGGTATGAATATTCTCCAGCTTCAACTTCTCTTCCTCCATAGTTGTCCTAATGAAATGATACCTTAACTATATATGCTTCATCCTAGAGTGGAAAATAGAGTTCTTAGCTAGGTGTATGACACTCTAACTATCACTATGCAACTTCCTTTCCTCCGCTTTTATGCCCTGACTCCTCAAGAAATTCATTTGTGAGAACCAAATCATATCTTTGTTTTCCTCTATGGAAGCAACATACTTAGCCTCCGTGGTTAATAAATCCACATGCTTTTATACTCGTGAAATCCATATCACTATTATCCCTCCTATAGTGAAAATATATTTTCTCAAGTACAAAGTGATCTTTTTTTCACACTTCAAAGTCTTCAAGGATTTGTCATGCTCTACTTCCGCTATCTACATCTCCAACCATATCTAAATCTACATAACCCACGTAAAGTGGTATCGATACACTATAGCACAAAACTATCCCCATGGTCTCTCTCAAGTACCGAAGGATCCAATTTACTTCATGCCAGTGATCTTTACTTGGATCACTCATAAATATACTCATTGCTCCCACTGCATGGGAAATATTAGGCCTAGTGCATACCATGACGTACATCAAACTGCAAACTACTAATGAGTAAGGTACCTTGGACATCTAGTTTCTCTCCCGCTCTGTCTTGGGACACAAATCCTTTGATAAATTGAAATGGCCTACCAAATGAGTCCTAACATCGGTTTAGCCTCAAGTGCATATTAAACCTCTCAAAGACCTTATTAATGTACTCTTCTTCTTACGAGATAAAGTCAATGGAGATTTTTCGATTCTTCCTTCGTATCTTTAGATATCCTCATACCAAGGATTTATTTAGATCATATAGTGTATCTCCCCAAATCCTTCATATCAAAGGAGTCACTTAATTCGCTTCTTGAGTACTTTTATTTCCTACATGTTTTTCCCTACAACCAACATGTCATCCCCATACAAGCACATGATAATATAACTACCATCCTCAAATTTATTTATATACATGCAATGGTTAGAATGACATCTAATATAACTGTACTCCATCATGAAGCTAATAAATTTCTTATACCATTGACGTGGAGCTTGTTTCATTTGGAAACACATTCGAGGATGGAGACATATAATCTCTTCTTTATTTTTCACACTATCTCCTCTTTACCTTTGATCTCATAGCCCTCTAGTTTCTACATATATAGATCCTCCTCCAAATCACCATGGAGGAATGTAGTCTTTAAATCTAGCTTCACTTGAGGGGGTCTAAGTGTAATTTCTTATCTCATGTTCCTAGGTACTATTCCAAGAACAATCTTAATAGAAATCATTTTTATTACATGAGAAAAAATATCATCAAAATATATACCTTTTTATGAGCAAAGCCCTTGACCAGTTCTCTCCTAAATCTATGGTCTTGCCTAGTTCTTTGATGATCTTTTCTTTCCTTCTTATTCCTCCTTAACTTTGTACACCCACTTGTTCTACAATGCTCTTTTTCCTTTGGGTAGCTTCACTAAATCCCAAGTCTAGTTCTCTATGAGAGACTTTTAAAAATATCATCGATGCTTCTCATTCATGGATGTATCTTTTCTTTCCTTGTTCCTCCTAGGTAACTTTGTCGATAATCCCACTTCTTTATGACATCTACCTATATTACTTCATCAAAGTTCTCTAGATCTTCATTGTCGGTGAGTAATAAATAATAAAGAGAAGGAGAAAAAATTCTAGGTTCTCTTTTTACCCTAGAAGACCTCCTAAATATAGGAGTTTGGGGTTCATGTTGAGTAGGTTCGAACTAATTCATGTGTCACTTTCCCATCCGGAAGATCATCTACCACTTCATATCCATTCTCGTATTCTTCCCTATTTTCCCGCAACTATTGTTTATACATAACTTTCTCATTAAAGACCACATCCCTAGATCGAATGATTTTATTTTCCTTAATACTCCAACATTTATATCCAAAGTCATCACCACCATAACCAATGAAAGTACATTTTTCTGATTTAGCCTCTAGTTTGGTCCTATCATCCTTGTCTATATGAACAAACACCTCACATCCAAAGACTTTAAGAAATTAGTAATCAAATTTATTACTAGACCAAACCTCCCTAGGTATGCCTCCATCCAAAGCACTTGAAGGTCCTCTGTTTATCAAGTACATAGTTGTGGTCACCTCTTCTTCCCAAAAAGAAAGAGATAGTCCCTAATGTAACTTCATGCTCTTGGTACATTCCATTATTGTCTTATTCATCCTTTCTAACACCTCATTTCTCTTGTGGAGTTCTTGGAATCATATTTTTCCCGTAGATTTCATTCTTAGAACAATAATCATAAAAATATTTTTGTAATACTCCCCTTTATTATCCGACCTAAGGCATTTTATCTTAAGACCCATTTCATTCTATACCAAGGACTTCCATTTAAAAAAGTGTCAAATACATCAGATTTTTTTCTAATGCAATACACCTAAACTTTCCTTGTTTCATCATTAATAAAAGTAATATAATAATTTGAACCCTTAAGAGATGATACCTAAGCCGACCCCCACGCATCAAAATGTAACAAATCCAAATTACCATCTTTCTTCATAGGTACAACCTTGGAAACTTTACTTGCTTCTATTTCCCATATACACAGTTCTCATAGAAATCTAAAATTGTTTATGTAAATCTGGGAAAAGTTTCCTTTATGATCTGCATGCCCTTATGGCTCATATGTCTAAGCCTATAGTGTCATAATGTTGTATCTACTTTTGAAGCCACAAGATTATAATCATTAGTAATACCAATGGTTAAATATAAGGTTCCAACTTTCTTACCTCTTGCCACCACAAGAGCACCTTTGGTAACATTCCAAGAGTCCACTGTAAATATCACAGTACAACCATCATTTCCCAACTACCCCGTTGATACCAAGTTTCTTCTCAATGTAGGCACATGTATGACATCCTTCAATAACCATGTATTCCCATTCTGCATCTTAACATGAATAGAACCTTTTCCAACTATGTTGAAAGGTTCGTCATCACCAAGAAATACATACCAAAAATCCCCTTGAACATAATCAAAAAATAATTTCTATGTGGAGTAGCATGGAAATAAGCCCCGAATCTAAAACCCAAGATTCAACATATTGGGGTTAAACCATATAACAATGTTACACATATCTATTATTAGATAAAGCATATACAAGCAATGAATGTGGAAATAAACCAGAAGATAAAATAAACAAGAGAAAGATAACACTAGATTTAACGTGGTTCACCCAATGTGGGCTATGTCCACCAAGAAATGACCAATATTATTATTTAGTTATTTACAGAGGAAATATAATGAAGATATGTTATCTTCCAACACCTCACAGGATGTTCAATGCTTTTCCCTCACTCAACTACTCTTTCTTTCTCACCAAGAAAACTAACATGCAAAACAAATTCTATTCTCTTTTTCCATACCCTCATAAAATGCATACATGCATATATATCTATTATGGGAAACTAACTATACTTTTGCAATCAATAAATCATCTTTAAAGAAAGAGATTTATTCTAATTCTTGTTTAAAGAACAAAGCACCATCGCACAGGTGACCAATGTTGGTCCCCTACCGACCGATGCCTGACACTTCTTAACCGATGTCAATTTACCTCCTGACCAATTTCGGTCACTATCAAAATTAGTAAAATGTAAACACAAGTTTCTTGTGAAGAAATTAAGCTCCACACTCAACAATATCCCACTTGGAGATTAATTTCTGCACTATACTATACATCACCATCATAGGTTCCTTTTCCTTGGCCCGTTTCTTCATCTTCATGTCTCAAAATTGAAGACCAATAGAAGTGGAGTGAAGATCTAACTTCTCCATTATAAATGGCTTCATTAGCATATCTGCAGGGTTCTCATCCATATGGATTTTCTCTAACTTCAGCTACCCATCCTCCAACACCTTCCATATGAAATGATACCTCAACTAAATGTGTTTTGTTCTTGAATGAAATGTTGAGTTCTTTTCCAGATGGATCACACTCTGACTATCACTATATAATATGTAACCCTCTTACTCCTTACCCAATTCTTTCACGAACCTTCTCATCCATATCATCTCCTTGCTAGCTTCTGTAGCTGTAACATACTCTACCTCTATAGTAGAAAAAGCCACAACCTTTTGTAATCTCAAAATCTAGCTAACTTCCATTCCACCTACCTGTGAAAACATTTATAGTGGTGCTCTTCCTACCATCTAAATCTCTAGCCATATATGAATCAACATCGTAGAGTAAATAAGTATCGACCCTCTATAGTATAACTCCATGCTAGATTTCCCTCTTAAATACCCGAGAATGCATTGGAATTCTTTCCAATGTTCTTTACCTAGATTAGCCATAAATCTACTCACAAATCCCACTTCTTGTGCAATGTCTGGTCTAGTACAAACCATGGCATACATAAGACTTCTTACTGCTGAAGCATAGGGAACATGTTCTATGTACTCAACCTCCTCATGTGATGAAGGACATTGATTTTTTCTCAATTTGAAGTGTCTAACCATAGGTGTATGAACAAGTTTTGAATTTTGCATGTTAAACCTTTCCGACACCTTATTGATATAAGCTTCTTGAGACAAATACAACCTCTTGTATTTTTCTGTCTCGGTGAATTTACATGCTAAGTATTTTATTTTTAGCTCCCAAATCCTTCATTATAAATGTGTGAGCTAACCTTTCTTTAAGTTTACAAATGTCTTGTATACTAGATCCTGAAATCAACATATCATCCACATACAGTAACAAAATAACATAGCTCCCATTTTCAAGCTTCTTAAAATAAACACAATGGTTAGATTCACATCTCATATAACCATGCTCATGCATAAAATGCAAATCTCAAATACCATTTCTTAAGAACTTGTTTGAGCCCATATAGGCTCTTTTTCATTTTGCACACAAGTTTCTCCTTACCCTTGACTTCATAACCAAGAGCCTGCTGCATATAAATATCTTCCTCCAAATCATCATGAAGAAAATCCATTTTAACATCAAGCTGTTCTAAATGCAAATCTTCTGTTGCAACCAAACTTAGAACAATACGAATAAAAGTAATCTTATGTAAAGAGAAAAAATATCATGGAAGTCAATACCTGATTTTTGTGTAAATCCCTTTACCACAAGCCTCACCTTTTACCTTTTCAGTCCACCCTCTTCTTCCTTGATTCTGTAAATCCATTTATTCTATAGAGTTTTCTTACTTGCTAGCAACTTGACCAAATCCCATGTCTGATTGTGTTCCAAGGAGTCCATCTCCTTATCCATGCCATGCTCCTAGTGCTCGTGGGTATCTAACTTCCGCATTACTTCTTCAAAGCTTCCTAGTTCACCACTATCAGTCAATAATAAATAAGAAAAGGAAGGTGAAAATCTCTCTTTGGAGGTCTACTTACCATTTGTGACCTTCTCACTAAGATTTGGGGTGTCTGGGGCTCATTCTGTGCCTATTACACATTCATGTCAATCTATATCGGTGACCAACATTGGTAACTGTAACCAAACACATGGTTCAGAATCGACCATGGTTCCTCACTCTGCCAACCAAGCGTGGTTGCCTTACTAACACTTGGTTCGAGGAGTATCGAAGTTGATTCCATTGGCTATCTATTTCGAATATGATCCTATATGTTGATTCCGATTATCGACGACATCGGTTCTGTAGAACCGATTTTGGTGTCATGGATGTCTTCTTTAGGTCTGAAAGTTAATTTTCCTTCAAAATATCATCAACCAGTTCATGTTTAAGCACCAAAACCTGATCCATGTACATTATTTTTTTATTCCAATTAACGTCATGACTCCTAACAATATTAGAATCTTCTAAATCCCGAAAATTGATATTTGAAATCACCATAGTTATAACCAATGAAAGTGCATCTCTTAGATTTAGCATCTAACTTCTTCCTATTTTCCCTATCAACATGCACAAAATCTTTTGAGAAAAAAATCTAAGAAAAGAAAAATCTACCTCTTTTATAGACCAAGCTTCTTCTGGTATTCCACCATCCTGTGCTATTAAAGGCCCATGGTTGATCAAGTACACTATTATATCCACTTCTTTTGCCCATAAATTCAAAGGAAAACCGACATGTATCTTCATGCTTCGACACATTCCATGATTATCTGTTCAAGTATTTCTACAACTCCATTCTTCTATGGAGTTCTAGGAACCATTCATTCTCTTCGTATTCCATTCACTAAACAATAATCATTGAAATCCTTGCTAAACGCAGTACTCACCACATTGTCAGATCTAAGGAAATTTAATTTAAAGTTTGTTTCATTTTTTTCCACCTTTTAAAAGTCTCAAAAACATTCATATCTACACTTAATACAATAGATCCATACCTTCTTTATAGCATCATAAATGAAAGTCACATAATATTGGGATCCTTCAATAAAGCTACCCGAGTTGGTCCCCACACATATGAGTGTACAAGCTACAATTTCTGCTCCTTTTTTATAGACTCAACCTTGAGAAATCTCACTCTCTTCTACTTTCTAAATATAAATGCTCACAAAATTCAAGATTCAATTGTTTCAAATATGATAACTTACCTTAACCTTTAAGATCTACATTCCTTTTTCAATTACATGGCCTAGCCAATTATGCCACATGGTTGCATCTGAATATGTAGTATATAGCACAGAAAAATAATCAGTAACACAGGTAGACAAATATAAAGTTCCTACCTTATTACCTCTTGCCACAACAAGATATCCCTTGGTAACCTTCCAAGAGTCAGCTATGAATGTAACCACGCATCCAGATTCACCTAGTTGCCCTGCAGATATTAGATTTATCTTGAGGCTTGGCACATTTCTAACATCTTTCAATACCCATGGATTTCCATTCTACAACTTTAGATAAACATCACCTTTACCAATAATATTGCATGGCTCATTATCTCCTAAATAAACTTGTCCAAAATCACCCTGAACATAATTTCTGAAATAACCCTTATTAGGGGTAGCATGGAAAGAAGCTCCATAATCTAAAACCAAAGATTCTAATTTATTATCAAGGAGAGAATAAGGGCATCTTGTTTTACCTCACTTGCAATGTTTTCCTCTTTACATTTTTCTTTACCTTTGTCTAATGTATTCTCTTTATTTTCCTTGGACCAACACTCCTTATTTACGTGTCCTCTCTTTTCACAATTCCATCAAAGTAAATCTCTGTACATGGATCTAGATCTGCCATGTCTTGACTTTGATCTCCCATTCTTCTTGCTCTTACTTCTTGCTCTTAGATGATCTATCCTTAGATCTTCCTCTGCGTTTTCAACATTTAAAGTGTTTCCATATGATGCTTCTCCTGAGATTTTCTTACGTATTTCCTCATTAATTATTACACTAACCACATCATCAAATTTCAAACCATTAGAAGCATATGTTGTATTACTTATAACCATTACCAAGTTATCCCAACTATCTAGAAAAGATCATAAGAATAAAAGTGATTTCACTTTATCATCAAACAAAATTTCTCTTTTGATTTTAATTGATTTACTATAGACCTAAAATCATTAAAATGATTAGATACATATCCACCTTCTTACATCTTAGAATTAAACAATTTTTCATCAAATAAACCTTATTTGAAGCACTAAGAGTTTCATACAAATTTAATAAATATTTCATCAACTCTACTATGGTTTTTGCATATGTAAAATTCAAAGCCACTAATGCTTCGAGGATTAATCTTATAGATCTTGGAGCCTTTTTGTCAAGAACCTTCCATTATTCATAAGTCATTATGTCTGGGTGTGCATGCTCATCCAATGGAAAGCATAGATCCTTCTGATAAAAATAATCCTCCACCTGCATCTTCCATAGTTGATAATTACAACTGTCAAATTTCTCTACTTAGTATTTACTATCTTCTATCATTGCTCTACTCCCACTCAATCATGAAACCCTCTGTGAGTAAATCTTGTCAACACACAAAACCTCGAAACAAATCTTGGATACCAGTTGTTGGGGTTAAACCATATAACAATGTTGCATATATCTATTATCAGATAAATCATACAAGCAATGAATGTGGAAATAAACCAGAATATCAAATAAACAAGAGAAAGATAACACCAAATTTAACGTGGTTCACCTAGTGTGGGCTATGTCCACCAAGAAACAACCAATATTATTATTTAGTGATTTTAAGAGGAAATAAATGAAGATCTGTTATTTTCCAACACCTCACAAGATGTTCAATGATTTTCCCTCACTTAGCTACTCTTTCTTGCTCACCAAGAAAACTAACATTTAAAACAATTGTTATTTTATTTTTCCATACCCTCATACAATGCATACATGCTATATATATATCTATTCTAGGAAACTAACTATGATTTTACAATCAATAAATCATCTTTAAAGCAAGAGATTTATTCTAATTATTGTTTAAAGAACAAAGTAACGTTGCACATGTGACCGATGTCAGTCCCTGCCTCATCGATGCCGGTCACTTCTTAACCAATTTGGTTACCTCTAAGTGATGTTGGTTTCCCCCTAACCAATGTCGGTCCCTGTTAAAACCAGTAACATGTAAAAGCAAGCTTCTTGTGAAGCAATTAATCTCCACACTCAACAAGAACAATATTGTGTAAAAAAGAATCAAAGCATCTTGGAAAAAAATTCACCTCTTCACCTCTTTATTTTCTTCTTGTTGTTTCTTCTTGTCCCGAAGTCCCCAAAAATTCTTATTTGCATGCCGGACTTTGCATAGTGCCAACATACCATCTTGCTTTTGGATTTTGACCTTTCCCGATCTTTCAATTTTCCATGGCTTCCTATATTCTTCTATCTCCTTCTAGTTTCCACCATCAAAGCATTCCCTAAAGTAGAAGATTCCCTAGAGCATTTTCTTCGCATTTATTTTCTTATAATCACCCCTACAACATCCTCAAACTTCAAATTTGAGTTAGATGTAATAGAGTTTTTACCGCCATTACGAGGCTAGTCTAACTCTCAAGTAAGGAGCAAAAAATTAATAAAGCCCTAACTTCTTCATCAAATTCTATAATAACCGAAGCTAGCATATTCAAAACTATTTTCAAATAATTCAAATGATCTGTTACTAAACTATTCTTAGACATATTCATACTAAACATCTTTTCATTAAAAATATCTTGTTAGAGGCATAGGGTTTTTCATATAACTTCCCTAATGCATCCATAAGTTCTTTATAGTCTTTTCCTTTGAAACATTAAATAATATTGAAGATGCAAGACATAGCTAGATTTTCTAAGTGCCTTCCTATCTAACAAATCCCACTCCACATCCATCATGCTTCGAGGGTTTGTTCCCTTTCTCAGACAACGAAATATAAAGATCCTTCTGATAAAGGTAATATTCCATCTACATCTTCCAAAGAATAAAATTATTCTTGTTGAATTTATCAACCTTTGATCTTCCATCATCTACCATAGCTCCCAATCAAGCTAATTTTTTTCCTATGATTAAACACTTCAACAAACCAAACCAAACTCCGATACCAATTTTTAGGAAATAAGACATAAAATATGTGGAACAATCCCACTCAGAATCACAATAATAGAAAAATAATATGTAGAAAGATATTACAAACATGAAATAAAAGTGTAAAAAAATAAAAGAACACAACACAAAGACAATATTTACCTTGGTTCAACCAATTTGAACTATGTCCACCAAGAATAAATTCCTCAAAATTTTATTACAAGGCACCTTTTTCTATTAATACAATACCTAGATATGTTTGGATTTGTGCTAAAAAAATCTCTCTTGAATTCACACTTAAACTCACACACATCTACAATATACAATACCCTAATATATGCACCAAAACACACAAATATGCAACTACATAAGTAGTTTTACAATACCGTGGTACCAAAACACTAGGTAAAAACTTATCCATAAAATTATGGGTCAAAAATCCCACCCATATGAGAAGAACACGTTTCCTAAGATATCAAGCACATTTTTTTAGGCTAAAAAAATTATGGAGATATTTTTGGAGGGTGTATAATAATTTTAGTGTATAGTCTTTAACACTTCCACACATGAAAATAGGCTCCACAACATAATAGTCTCTAGTTGGAATTCATGCCGCCATTGCACTCATTATAGAGAAACATCCATCTTGGTTCGAAAAATGTAGAGATATCAAAATGTTTTAGATAGTTGGACTGAAACTTTGAACTACGTGCATATCCCTCACACTAACAAAGTGGCATCTACTGCAGCTCATTTTAGTAAAGAATTCAAGGGAGTTGATATTTTTTTAGTGGCGTGGGATGGAGATGGTTAGGTAGTGAGATCAGGTCATCAGGAGCAACACTCTCTTCTTCAGCATGAATCTTCCTCCTCTCTCTCTCTCTCTCTCTCTCTCTCTCTCTCTCTCTTCTCTTACACCCCCAAATTTATTTATCTTCAATTTTATAATTTTGTGTTGGGGTTGCGCTTTTTCATATGTCTTCAATGTAATTTAAAAGTAACTTAAGTTCTCTAATGTAATAAGTCACCTTTATGTTATAGAAAGGGAATTAATGTTTTCCTATGAAGATTAAAAGTTGTAAGTTATGTCGAGACATATGAAGGGTCATTTAGGGGCATATGAAAAGTTACCTCTCTTCCTATAAAATGTAAAGGATTCTCATTTTGAAGGGGCTGGTTGTATACTTGTGAATTCATGAGAGAGAATTTGTCTACTTGTGAAAGAACAAAGAGTTATCCATTTTTCTTCGATTTCTCATCTTAATTTTTACTCTATTCTCATACTATGTATAACTCTAATGGAGATGCTAATAAAGGAAGAAGTTTCAATTTTCCAAGGCATATGAATGTGTGCATATTTTTATGCATGGTTTCATCTAGTCAGTAGTGTCAAATTTTGTTGTTTCTTCTCATAAATGTGTGTGTTGGAATTTCTAACTAGTGTGTGCAGGGATCTAATTTTCTACTCACAAAATTAGTTCTCCTATCTATTTTTCTCACTCCCCTTTCCCTCTCTCTAGATAAAGTCCTCTCGAGTAAGAAATTGTTAGCTTATCCATAGGGTCAGTGGAGTGCCTGTGTCAGATCCCTAACCAAAAGGCCACCAGGAAAATCCCATTTCATTTCATATATACACATAGAGCTACATCGTATAAGTAGAGGGACTTGATTCCTAGAGCATTGGAAATAAACCCATAAAAATTTCCACCTAAATTTTTTTCTCACCAACAGTTTTTGGCGCCACTTTGTGGGGCAGATTTAGCAACATCTACACCCAAAATACAACCTAAAAATAAAAAAATAAAAAATCCAAAAATAATTTTTTTATAATTTTAAAAGCCACATAAGCCTTATAACTCTTGGGGTGTATTGGGTATTGAAAACGAGAATGTATCTGTTAGAATATTTTTGGAATCGTTGTAAGAGAAGGTTGTCGAATGGTTCAACATGTTACCCGCTAGGTCTTTCACTTGCTGGGAAGACATAAGAAGTAGTTTCAAGCACAGATTCAAGACTACAGAGGACTGCTAGGATATCTTGGTCCAATTGGTGAAAATGAAGAAGGAACCATCCAAGTCTATGAGATATTTTATAGTAAAATATAGCCATATAATCGAAGAATCCTTGAAGATGTCGTACCTCCTAATAACAATCTGAAAATATTCTTCATTAGTACTCTACCACCAGAAGTTGGTTTCTTCTTAGAGATCCCATCATAGGGATTTGAAAGAAGCGTAGGATTATGGAATAGATACCGAAGATGATTTCATCTTATCGAGTAAGGTAAAGGTTCCTAATGGAAAAAAATTCCGAGCTTGAGCTCAATTCTCACCGACCCTATGATCCAGAAGATGGCTAATGATATGGTTTCCTTGAAGAAACAATCATCTCAAATCACTATGTGGAATACTCCAAGGAAACCTAATCCTCCAAATTGGACTAGAATCACTCATTCAAGTTATAGGATTTTCCTTGAAGCACCACCAGTTAATGTCACATGTGACGTCGATGAACCAGAGGAAGAAGTGAAGATAGAGGAACATAAATAAGAAGATACATGTGATGATGAGAACTATCTTGAGGTCGAAGAAGTTGATTGTGAAATGCAAAATGGACTTGTTGAGTATGTTGAAGGAAGAAAAGAATATGGTGATGAAGAAGCGCCAATATTCTCATGTACATTGTTCACATGTGCACACTCAAAGAAAGTATCTTCATCTTCAACAACCATAATAGAGAAGAAGAAAGAAATCCTCCTTCGAAGTTATAAAAAACAAAATTATTAGCATAGGATCACCGCTACCACCTTCGATGGATTCCACCAAGGAGAAGCCAAACCCATTTATTATCAAGAGCCTATTTCCATATAAAGTAAGTCCCCTAGTTCTTCTCTTAGTCCTAAAATTTATAAGAACAATCCTTCTCCAAATGATACTCCCATAAAATCATCCAAAGTATCCACGAAGCCTATTACTTTGCCTCCTTCTAAATCGATTACCTTGCTCGGTAAGGAGAATCAAATTCCCAAGGTAACAACACCTTCACCATGTAAATTTTTTTCATTCCTGGTACATCAAATCCACTCACTATAACTCCATTTGATTATGTGGAACACATGAGTAAAACCAAAGTCTAGATCATAGAACTTGAATATTTACAAACACACCCTTCCTAGTTTGATAGGTTCGTTGATGCCATCGTGGTAAAAGTGATAAAGAAACAAGATAAAATTATAAAGGATTACTACCCACACCATCCACACCTCCCTCTTAAAACATGTTGGCACTTAGTGCATCAAAGACCAATAAATTTGAACCTTTCTATCTACCCCTTTTGGTCAAAGGCTACCAATTGAATAATTGTATCACAAATTCTAGAGCCTCTAACAATTTCATGCTTATCAAAGTAACCAACTCCCTAGGACTTACCTTGACCCATTTAAAAAATATTTCTATTCAATTGAATATAAAGAAGTGTCGTTAGTAGGTAGAATCAAAGATGCACAAGTGGCACTAGCAGAATTCCTAGAAAAGAAAGTGTTGCTCACCATTTTAGTAGCTAACATTCCAAAGCATCTTTCAAAATGATGTTGAGTAGTATTTTCTGTAGAGATTTGGGTAGTGACATAAAAATGGATTGGTCCTCTGTGACTATTATGGTAAAGGGATAGATGAATAAGTTGTCGTCGGTATGCACGATGAAGTACACAATGCAAAAATTAGATGATCCAAGGGATAACATATTGTTCCAAGATAGTGGGATGGGAAATTATTTTCTCACATCATAAAGGGATGAAAATATTCCTTTCCTAACTGAAGAGGAGGAATATCAGATTTGGACCATGGATTTCAATGGAATCCATTCAAGCGTAGGGTTTGGGGCCGACATAGTATTGAATTCACCCTTAGGTGAATCATTTCCATTTTCGTATAAGCTTCAATTTGAAAATACTAACAATACTACAAAATACGAATATCTCCTCTTAGGGATAGATGTTGTAGAGTCGATGGATTTAAAGAAGCTCATGTATCTTGGAGATGCGGAGGTGATAGTAAAGAAAGTTTGGAAGCCATACCACGTGAATAATCCAAAACTTTGACATTACTCTCTTTTATGCATTCTCCATCGAGTCCGTTCCAAGAGAATAGAATGAAAGGGCCAATTATCTTGTAGTGTCACTTCCCTAGTGATACCACATCCATATTTTAGCAAAGACAAGGTGATCGTGGAGATGGTTTTAGACCCAGTGTACCTGATAATGTAAACCACTGAAAATTCTTCAAAGATGACAATCAAATCCTAGCTTTCCTACAATAGAGAGATAATTTCAATAGCCTCTTCTTTAAAGGAATTGAGAATCCACACCAGGAATTAGTAGATGAAGAAGAAAAGAAGGAATTGAAGGCATCGATGAAAAGGAGTGATAAAACTAAAATAAAATAAAATCCCTAAAGGCCTAGTCTCTCTAGAAGACCTCTTTAATAAGAGTGATAGATTAATTCAAGAGAAGGTGAAGCAATCTTCTCGGTGCCCCGCTAATTTTCAAAAGGAAAATACAAAGATTATAGAGAATCAAATAATGGTCAGTATTGGAAAGTGTTGTTCACCTAAAGAAAAGAGAAGATTCATTTCATTGTTCAAGAATTATTCAAATGTCTTGGCCTATTCTTATGATGAGCGTAAGTCCTTCCAAATAAAGGAAATACACCATTCATTTTTCTTGAAGCTAGATTTTAAGCCATTTAGGAAAAAATAGAAGCCATACAACCCAAAGATAGTGGACACCATCAAAGAAGAAGTTATGAAGATGCTCAATGCAAGGATCATCTTCCCTATCCATCATTCCACATGGGTAGAAAACATCATACCAATGTGAAAGAAGAATGGCGAGATAAGGATATGTGTGGATTTTGAAATCTAAACCAAGCCTCCCTAAAGGATAATTATCCTCTCCCGATCATGGATCACATTCTGCAGACAATCACATGATCCAAAATGCTTTCATTTCTTGATGATTTTGGGGTATAATCAAATTGAGGTAGCAGAGGAAGATTGTACCAAAACAACCTTCATAATACCATGGCACACTTTTGCATACAAAAGAATGCCTTTTGGCCTAATCAATATAGGTGAAACCTTTCAAAGAGCAATGGATCTTTCCTTCAAATATTTGAAGAAATGCATTGTAATATACTTGGATGATCTTGTTGTCTTTTCAAAAAATAGAGGAGATCCTATCTATAGCCTAGAACAAGTACTCATGAGATGTAGAAAGAATGACATATCTTTGAATCCAAAAAAGTGCATCTTTGGAGTTATAGAAGTAAGTCTTGCTGGGGCACATTGTAAACAAGAAAAGAGTACACATTGATCTTGAAAGGGTAAGAGCCATCCAAGCACTATCCTTTCCCAAAAGTAAGAAGGGAGTTCATTCCTTCTTTGACTGAGTAAATTTTTTCGATACTTTGTCCCGAGTTTGTAGAATTGACTAAGCATATCACGATCATGATGAAGCCTCAAGCTAGCTTCAAGTGGAATGACGATGGAAAGGAAACTTTTGAAGCCATAAAAATCCATTTTTAAGGCCCCGAACTCTAGTGTTCCCAAATTTAATAAAGAATTCGTCATGTACTGTTACACTTCATATCACACCCTCTCTTCTGTTCATGTTTATAAAAAATGATGAAGGCGTGGAATCACCTATTACCTTCATGAGTTTCCCATTGAAGAAACATGAGTTAAACTATGACCAGTTGGAGAAACATATGTATGTGGTATTCAAGGCTGTAAAAATTTCAGGTTCTACATAGTCAATTCCTACACAATGGTAATGGTCCCCTGACAGTGTAATCAAGTCCATCCTATTTCAGTAAGATCTTGGAGCCAAGAGAGGAAATTGGGTCATAAAGACTCAAGAGTATGATTTGGAAATTTGACCTTCCAATTTGGTGTAAGGAAATGGTTTGTGTAGAATGATTAAAGAGGAAGAAGGTCTCAAGAATGAACATGGTGGAAAGGATTGCACTTACATTCAATGTTTTAAAGATCAACCACAAGTTTTGTTTGTGAACACCGCTTTGATGAATGGTATGCAAACATTTCCTATTATTTGACCTATGGAGAATGCCCTACTCATCTTGAATACAAGCATATGAGAACACTCAATCTAAGGAAATAATGTTTGTAATTTGGAACCATGCATTCTGCAAGAGAGGTCTTGATGGATGTTTTCTTAGGTGTCTAGATAAGAGCAACAAGAAAATTTACTAAGAGAATATCACGATCAATCCTACAATGGGAAATTTTTCAGTGATGATCACTTTAGATAAAATTATTCGGGGGAGATACTATTAGCCTAAACTCTTGAAAAAACTCAAGAGTGAGTCTCAAGTGCAAAGCATGTCAACAGTTTGTTGGGAGGCCACAACTCACAACACTTCCACTCAAGTTGATTGTCATCAAAGAACCATTTCAGAAATGGGGGCTAGATTTCATTGGTGCTTTGAATCTCTAACCAAGTGTAGGTCACACCTATGTGCTTAGAAACAAATTATTTCACAAAGTGGGTGGAATCCATCCCAGTCAAGTAGGACAACAATGAAATGGTATGTAATGTCATAAAGAGAATATCATCATCCATTTTGGATTCCCACAAAAGATCATGGTGGACAACGCCACCTACTTTTCCTCAAGGGAGTTGAATGAATTCTAATATGGTTATGGGATTTTACTGGTCCCATTCATCAAATTACTACCCATAGGGAAATGGTCAAGATGATTTGAGTAATAAAAATATCATGATCATTTTCCACAAGCTTGCGAATGAAAACTAAATAAATTGGCATAAGAAACTATACAATGCATTATGGGTGGACATGATAATGCCAAAGAAAGTAATTAGCATGTCACCTTTCCAGTTGTTATATGGAATTGAGGAAGAGATTCCCATCATGGTTGAGATGCCATCTCTCAAGTTGCTCCAAGGAATATAAGATGAACAATACAAGGATTCAATTGATTAAAGAGTTCTATTTCTTGAGAAGATGGAAGAGAACAAACTCTGAGTGGTTGATCACATCAAATAACACCAACTGAAGGTGAAAAATATATTTGAAAAAAAGACCAAATCCAGGGAGTTCAAAATTAGAGACCTTGTTCTACTATGGGACAAGAGAAGAAAGCCAAAAGGGATCCATGGTAAGTTTGATTCATTGTGGCTTGGTCCATTCTAGATCTGTGGGACTTGCTGTGATAATGCATTCCTACTCTCATATCTGGATGAGACGTCATTTAAATTTCCCCACAGTGGGAAATATTTGAAACAATATCATTAGTGAAAGTGGGTTGTCCCTCACCTTGTACCATAGGTGATTTCTAGGTATGTTTCCCTTTCCTACTATGTATGTCTTTCCCTTTTCGTGTGTTGCATGTTTTCTTTTTCATTGTGTGTGTGTGTGTGTGTGTGTGTGTGTGTGTGTGTGTGTGCGTGTTCTTCCTTTCTTGTTATCTCGTGCAAGTTGTAAGTGACTCCATATAGCCCAATGCATAAGGCAATGGTCAAAATATTGTAAATTGAGATTCTGGGATTTCTTGTGTCATTTCCTTTTTATGCTTGGTCCATAACACGCCCCCAAGCTAGAGCCAATTTTTGTCTCGTGTTTTTGCAAAGGAAAAATTCACTAGAAAAAGGACAACCATACCACATTTTTGAAAATTTTCAAAGCCATACCTTCCCAAGACATCCCCAGGCCAGTCCATCCTCAACACTAGTCTTATCCTATTAGTCAAGTTATCCCAAAGTGGTTTTCATCACTCCCCCTAGGTGATTTAGGAAAGTAAAATCAGTCCCCATAGGTGATATAGGATCTTCTAGAACATTCAAACATTTTTGGGAAGGGCTACCATCAAGCGTTCCGAGACTAGTGAACCATCCGCGGAGTGGATCAAGAGGTAAAAAATCATCATGGAGGAGTATCAAGTGATAGGAACATAAGATAATTGATTTTAGAATATTCAAGGAAAATTTGAGGTTTTGGAGTTGATTCACCATAAGCGAGTTTTCTAGCTTGAAGGAGCACACAACATGAAAAAGGAATTGAGCTTCAAAGAGAGGTTAGGAGCTCTATAGTTATTTTAAAGCCCAAAAAGTACCTATGGAAATAATTTCCAATACTCTACATAGTGGAAAATATGGTACATCTTGAAACATCATGCACTTTTTTAGGTATCTCACTCTTCGATGCACAACAAGTGATCATGAGAAAGAAGGATCCATTTTGAGGTGTTTGAGTCAAAATTGAACCTTGAAACCATCACTATTAGATTAAGTGATTTTTTGGGAGGTTGAATAATATAAATTTTCATCCAAAAATTCATTTGAGAGCTCAAGATATCATCTTTGCAAGTTGGCTCCCAAGGTTCGCTTTCCAACACGTAGTCAAATTTATAAGGGACACATGGCAGATTGTGATGAAGGAAAATTTTCATGTCACATTTGCACCTTTGAAAAGGGATGAAAGGGAAATAAAAATATTCCCAACCCCTAAGAATACCTCTAGTCACCCATATGACCTACCTGCACTCACCTAAGCCCCCATTCACAAGTTTGACTTGTGCACCTACCTTGCCCCACATGCGTGACACTTGGCCTTCCTGAATGAGGAATTTTTTTGCACCCTTAGCCCCTTTTGAAAGGGTACATGAGGGATATAAAAATGTGCCCCACCTCTAGAATGCCATTTTATTCCTCACGTGACTCAATTAGCCCCCATCTAATTTACACATCGAAGGAAAACATGAAAAATGGCATGCCCGAGAATGAGGCGACATTTTAATTTCCCCTTTGAATATTTCAAAAATGGATGAAAGGGATAGAAAATTTCCTCCCCCTATCCCTTATTCCATTTTTAAATTATAAATAACGTGAGATAGCCATTTTTCGTCATTCTTCATCCCCCACACCTCTAGATGTTTTGAAATACTAGCAAAATTTTTACAATGATTGAATCCAAGATTTTTACCTCAATCAACCTCTTGAAATCATCTATGATCTAAAACACAAAAAAATCACAAGAATAATGAATTCAAATGGAGAAAAACAAAGATTTTATGTTGAAAATCTCGAAGTCACTAGAAGAAGAAATCTTCTTATCTTGCAAACCATTAAACAAATTGAGACATCATTTTTTGCAATCCTCAAGATTTCTAGGTGCCTAAAAATTTTTAGAGAAATTTTTTTCATGCATGAAGTTTTTTTCCAGTGAAGAAACCTCCTGTTTCCTGTGAAACTTTTTTGACATTTAAAATCTCTCCAACTAGTAATCGGATCAAGCTAAAAAATTCAGAGGAGATCTATTGAAAAAACCCATTTCGGAGAGGTTATTTTCATCACCAACCAATTACTAGAAATAAAATTACTAAAAATAGAAAGCTCAAGATATCATCTTTGTAAGTTGGCTCCCAAGGCACGCTTTCCAAGAAATAGTCAAATTTTGAGGAACACATGGAAAACTGTGGTGAAGGCACATTTTCATGTCCCTGTTGCACCTTTTAAAAGGGATGAAAGGGACATAAAATGTTCCCAACCCCTAAAAATACCAATGATCACCCATATGACCTACTCATACTCACCTAAGCCCCGTTCACCAGTTTGACTTATGTACCTACTTGTTGCTGCATGCATAACACTTGGATTTCCTAGAATGAGGCCCAATTTTTTGCACCCTTCATCCCTTTTGAAAGGGGAAATGAGGGAAAAAAAATGTGCCCCACCCCTAACATTCTTCGGAATCCTCACGTGACCATCAATTAGCCCCCAAGTGCTCCAAATTAGTCCCCATCTAATTTGCTCATCGAACGAAAACATGACAAATGACATGCCTAGAATGAGGAACATTTTCATGTCCCCTTTACACATTTTAAAAGGGATGAAAGTGATAAAATTCACCCCCTCTCCCTCCTTCCATTTTCAAATTATAAATAGTGGGAGATATCCATTTTTCTCCATTCTTCATCCCCCACACCTCTAGATGCTGTTGAAATGATGGCGAAAGTTTTACAGTGATTGAATCCAAGATTTTTTCCCTCAATCAACCACCTAAAATCCTCTATGATATAAAAAAAAAATTCACAAGAAGAATGAATTCAAACGGAGAAAAAAAAAAGATTTTATTTGAAAACCTCGAAGTCACTTGGAAAAGAAGAAATCTTCGTATATTGCAAACCATTTAACAAATCGAGACACCATTTTTTGCATTCCTAAAGATTTTTAGGTGCCTAAATATTCCCAGAGAAATTTTTTACATGTGTGAAGTGGATTTTTGGTGTTAATAAACCCCAAGTTTCCCACAATTTTTTTAAATTTAAAATCTCTCCAATTGGCAATCAGATCAAGCTGAAAATCCAAAGCAACACTATTGGGAAAAAACCCATTTCGGAGACATTCATTTCATCACGAACTGAATACTAGAAATGTACTTAATAAAAAAAGTAAGACTTCCTATATGGGTGGCTATTATTTGGGTAAGTCTTCACCAGAATAATTTACGACAAAGACGGTTCACACTAAGGTGGAAAATGACAACAGATTGATTGGTCAGTTCAGAAAAGTAGAAAAAATCATCACTTACTAAAAATAGTAACTATCCCATATGGGTGCTTTCCATTTTTAGTAAGTCATCCCAGAAAGAGCAATTAGGGAAATAATGGTGTGCACATGGGCAATGATACAAGTGAGTCTCATTAGTGTGTTCAATCTGGACAAAAAACACCACTTACTAAAAATAGTAAGTTGTTTTGTAAGCCACTTACTATTAATAGTAAAAATTCCAACAAGTAGTTTTCATAGGAGTGAATAGAGGGGCAACCATTCAAAGTTAACATCATCAATTGGATTTCAAAGAGGAAAATTTTGACACTTACTAAAGATAACAAGTTTCCCTTTCCAAATATAGTAAGTGTCAAGGAAAAATGAAGTAAAAATTCACAAGGGTGAAGTCAACACATGCCTTATCATCAGAATATGCTGAGGTAGGTGATAGGGATGTCACATATATAGATCTTGATGATCTCACGTCATGCATGTTGTCTAACCAAAAGGGGAAAATTGAAGACAAGGTATACACAAGTGGACTATTTACAACTATTGGGTATCTTATGTCCATACAAAGCATCGAGTTGGTCTTGGCCTACTCAAATTACTATGAACTTGATACATGAAAAATTTAGGCAGATAATGACAAGGGTGATTAGATAATATTTGGAAAAGGAAAAAGATCACTGGGACCATCTTCATCCATTGGTGATAGAAATGGGTGACACTCGATCTCAATTCTGGCGATCGAAAAAGGGATTTTGATACTCCTTAAAAATATTTTTCACATGTGTGGGAAAGGGCCTTAGTGACTAGGTATGAGACAATCAATCGAGGCATCACAGAGTTGGATGAAAAAATAACAAACATATAAATTGCAGGATAACATCAATCGCCGAATTCAAAAACTTGGAGTGCTTGCGATCGAGGAAAGCACATTGGAAGATGATTTGGTATGACCATTCGAGGAATTTTTCAAGAAAGAGGTGGGAAATCCATTTTCTTTCAATAATTAAAATTTGGAGTATTTTGCTGGATTCATGTCACTCGTACTCATTACGAGAGAAACATCAATCTTGGTTCGAAAAGTGTAGAGATATCAATTGTGTTTCACATGGTTAGATGGAAAATATAAGCTACGTGTGCATATCCCTCACACTAAAAAAGTGGCATCTACTTGTGGCTCATTTCAGTAAAGCATTCAAGGAGTTGGGATCTTTTTAGTGACACGGGACAAAGATCGGTCGGAGTAGTGAGATTAGGTCATCGGGGAGCAATGCTCTCTTATTAAAAATGACTCTTCCTCTTCTGAATGACTCTTCCTCAAATTTCTCTCTCTCTTAATGTTCTAATTTCACATTGGGGTTTAACTTTTTCATGTTTCTTAAGTGTAATTTAAAAGTAGCTTAAATTCTCTAATGTAATAAGTCACCTTTATGTTATAAAAAGGGACTTAATGTTTTCCTAGGAAGATGAAAAGTTTTAAGTTATGTCGAGACATATGAAGATTCATTGGGGGCATATGAAAAGTCACCTCTCTTCTTATAAAATGTAAAGGCTCTCATTTTGAAGGGGTTGGTTACATATTTGTGAATTCATGAGAGAGCATTTGTCTACTTGTGAAAGAACAAAGAGTTAGCCATTTTTCTTCCAATTTCTATTTTTCCTATTCTCATGCTATGTACAACTCTAATGGAAATGCTAATAAAGGAAGAAGTTTTTGTTTTCCAAGGCATATGAATGTGTGCATATTTATATGCATGGTTTCCTCTAGCCAGTAGTGTCAAAATTTTGTTGTTTCTTCTCATAAATGTGTGTGTTGGAATTTCTAACTAGTGTGTGCAGGAATCTAATTTTCTACCTACAACATTAGTTCACCTATCTCTTTTTCTAACTCATCTTTCCTCTCTCCAAACAAAGTATTCTCTAGTAAGCAATTGTTATCTTTTGCTTGGGGTTAGTGGTGTGCCCAAGTTGGATCCCCTGACCGAAAGGCCATCAAGAAAATCCCATTTCATAGCATATATACACATGGAATTCACTATACAAGTAGAGGGAATTTGATTCCTAGAGCATTGGCAAGAAACCCATAAATTTGTCCACCCAAAATTTTTTCTTTCCAACACAATGCCAAGGAAGATTTGTATTCAAATGTAGGTTTGGAAATGAGGATGAATTGATTTTGGAAATGTCCCTCATAGAAATTCCGATTGGATGAAATACAAAGAATAAAAAGGATGAATCAATTACGTGTATAGTGGATAAGGGAAATATCCCTCCTCATTATCCTAGGTTAAAAATCACATATCTACCAATTGAAACTATTGAGGTTATTCTTCCTGTCGAGGAGATTTTTGATGGTTGGAAAACAATGCATAAAAAGAAAAAATCCACTCTCAAGAATACCGTTTCTACAACCTAGTTGTCGTTGTAGGGAATTCTAACAACTTAGTTGTGTTTTGGCTCCACATTGACATGGGAATGGCTTTGGTTTCGGGGTGTTCTTTAACATATGATCTTGATCCCTTTTGTACCACGAGGTATGCTCCCCTTTAAAACCATTTACCAATTATCTATACATACATACATATATGTAAGTAAGTGCACCAAGTGACACGTGAAAGGGGGTCTTAAGTGGGCGCTTGGGGAGAATTTTAGTGGCGAATTTGTAATATGGCGAATATTCCATTTTTGATAAATTATTTATGAAAAGATTTTTGACGCTGAAAAGGCGAATTTTTTTGGCATGGGCCAAGGTGACCCGTTCGCCTAAAAATTACACTTTAATTTTTTTGTGTTTTGAAAAATATCCCACATATAAACCTAGATTATTCGCGGAGTTAACCTTGCCTTTTATTTTATTTTTCTATTTAGAGCTATTTTTGGCTTTGGATACTTTTATTGACGCATAGTAGGTGTGGTCCGACATGGAGTTTTTTTGGTCAAAACCACTACTACGGGATACTCTTCTTTTATCTTGATCTTGATCCCTTTTGTAGGCCTCAGTGAGGTATGCTCCCCTTTAAAACCATTTACCAATTATCTATACATACATACATATATAGGTAAGTGCACCAAGTTGGGAGGCAAAAAGGGGGGTCTTAAGTGGACGCTGGCGGCGTGTCACTAAGGCTTTTTTGAAAAATAAAAACTTCAACGGATGTATGAGTTTGTTTTTGAAATAGTTACACTCAAAATTGGAAGATGTTTTACTAACAAGAATCATAGAATTTTGAGTCTAGTTTCTAATCTATAAACTTTTATTGAAAAAATATAAGCTTAAGTAGGTCAAATAACTAAAATACTAACAGTTTTTGAAATAGTTACACTCAAAATTGGAAGATACATTGTGCTCTGTTTTATTAAAAAACATAATAGAGTGACTTTCGTGCTTCTATGCCCCACCATTTTTGAGCACCATTTAGTATTTTTGAAACCCTTTGGTAGAAAGATAGCTAGGAACATCTAGTTTTACTATATTTTTTTAGTGAGTATTTATTTTTTTATGAATTTTCTAGTACATAAATTATATGTTTTGAAAAATAACGAAACTCTAGCCGTGCCCTCTAACTATCTCAAAAATATCAAAAATTAGATTTTTATGAATATGTAGAGAATTAGGCCTAGTTTGTGCTATTATATATTTTTCAATTTTGATGAGCCAAAAAAAAGATACATGATGAAAGATAGGCATATTTAAACTTCAAAAAGTAGATATAAAAAGGCATATTTAGAAAATAAATAAAATGGAAACCTTATATTAGTTAGAAAATTTGAAAAATTATATTTTTAGAAGGAAGAAACTTTCCTTTACATCATGGTATAATTTTTTAAAATGCATCGATCATTTTATGTTGATTTATCATGGTGGGGGTGGATTTTTTGAATTTTCCTACAAAAACATGTTGTTTGTTGTGTTTGTGTGGAGTCCATGCCTCTTAGGCTTAGGGTTCTAAACTAGATCCAAGCCTTAAGGCATGTCTTGAAAAAGTAAAAACGTAAAACGTGTATACATTAAAATGCGTATGCATTATTTATAGTATGAAAATTATATGTGCTTTTGGCATGCTTTTATTAGGGTCACTCTGCACCTTATGGAACTAGTCTCATAGATCCATTAGTCACGGTTTAGGAGATAGTTTTTTATAGTATAATCTAGTTAGTACATAGGTAATTTTCAGGATTTCAACATTCAACCTAAATCTTTTAGCATTTAAATTCTACAATTGAAACCCTAAACCCTAAACCTTAAATCCCAAACTCGAGGCCCTAAACCTAAACCATAAACCATAAACCATGATCCATAAACCCTAAAAACTAAACCCTAAACCCTAAACCCTAAGCCCTAAACATTAAAACTTAAACATTTAACCTTACTACTCGTGAGCCCTAAACCCCGAACCGTGATCCTAAGCCCTAAACCCCGAGCCCTAAGCCACCTAAACCCTAAACCATGAACCACGAGCCCTAAATGCTAAAACTAGACCATAAAAAATAAATCCTAAACCCTAAACCCTAAACCCTAAACTCTGCGACCTAAACCCTTAACCCTAAGACCTAAATCCTTAACTATAAACCCTAAACCCTAAAACTAAAATAATAAACCCTCAACCATGAACACTAAATCCTAAAACTTAAACCCTAAAACCTAAACCCTAAACCCTAAATCCTAAACCCTAAACCTTGAGCCCTAAGCCCTAAAAACTAAACAATAAATCAGAGCCTTAAGCTCTAACCCCTAAACCTTAAACCCATAACTATGAACCCCAAACCTTGAGCCATAAACCCTAAATCCTAAACCCTAAACACTAAACCCTAAGCCATAAACCCTAAGCCTTGAACCCTACACCCTAATCCCCGAGCCCTAAAAACCTAAGTCCTAAACCGTAAACCTTAAATCCTAAGCCCTGAACCTTAAAACCTAAACCCTAAATCCAGATCCCTGAGCTCTAACCCCTAAACCTTAAACCCGTAACTCCGAACCCCGAACCCTAAGCCATAAACCCTAAACCATGCACCCTAAACCCTAAGCCCTAAACTATAAACCCTAAACCTAAGCCTTGAACCCTACACCCTGATCCCTAAGCCCTAAACCCTAAACCATGTACCATAAGCCCTAAACTTTTATCCCTAAACCATAAACCCTAAACCTTAATCCTAAATGCTAAATCCTAAACCATTAATCCTAAACCCTACACCCCTGAACCATAAGCCCTAAATCCTAAACCCTAAACACTAACCCTAAACCCTAAACCCTAATCCCTAATCCCTAGGCCCTAAACTAAATTAACCTTAAACCCTAAACCATGAGCCCTAAACACTAAACCGTAAACCCTAAACTCGTAACCTAAACCCTTAACCATTAACCCTTAACCTTAAACCTACATACCCAAACTATAAACCATAAAACCTAAAACAAAAATAATAAACCCTCAACCATGAACACTAAATCCTAAACCCTAAAACTTGAACCCAGAGCCCTGAGCCCTAAACCCTAAACACTAAATCTAGAGCCCTAAGCTCTAACCTCTAAACCTCATATATTTCTAGTAGGCCTCATGAGTGAGTTCATATTTTTAAATATCAATATTTGGACCATATTTCCTAGTCTTGTGCCTAGAACCATCATTGAGTCTTCTTGTACAAATACCTTGTTTATGAGAGGTGGGATAAGAAACTAAATGGATATGACATCTACCTTATGTCTTGCAATGCATATTACACATCTCTACCAAACTTGTTTCTCCCCACATATACTTGCATCTTTGAATATGAATTTCTTCACACTCTGAAACAAATTTCACATTTCTCATATTTCTATGCATAGTATTATGCAAGCCAGGATGACCCATTGGAAGATGGAAAAAATAACCATCATAACACAAAAATTAATCTCAAAGGAAATGGAAGAAACAAAAATAATATACCAACGTAGAGGTGTAGGATCAGAACAAAATTACCTGTAGTATCCTCTCCTCCAGAGAAAGAGAAATCTCTTCTGCTACTGGAATGGATAGTAAATTTGACAGAACTTCATGAAGTGTTCAAAATAAGCATAATAGCTAGGGAATGGTTAATAACACAAAGGAGTTATCAATCACCTAGTAAATATTTCTTGTTTAGTTTTGAATGGGAGTCAGTTGGCTTACGACTTTAGTGACCTTCCATTCATTGATAATTCCTTCGATGATAAACCCATGGATGCTTTTAAAAGTGCCTTCAAAAAGATAGAGGTAGTCATCAAGCCTAGTGAAGGTTGTGATAGCTTGAAATTCATAAAAATTTAGAGGTCATAACACAAATTTACAAATATCTCTATCGTTATAAATGGAATCCAAGTAACGATGTCTACTATACCAAGGATCAAGGACTACTAGGGTATGTGGTATGATTGGACATTCAGGAATCATTGAGTGTCTGAATCATAATGTCGTTGCATATGGAGAAACATTTTCAAACATTGGAGTAATGCATCTTGGAAAATAAACTTGAACCTCATAAATCCTCTCAAATTTCCAACTTACACAAGCACTGGACATATCAATATTTATTCTTCGAATGAAACCTTCATTCACGACAACTTACAACTGAAATAATTATTCAAAAGAGCATCAAAAACATTTCTTTGTACCAAATTGTTCTTAGATATCTAACATTTACCTCCTTCAAAATATCAATAGATGAAAGACATAAAATTGTGATAACTCTCTTTGAATGTTCTTCCTAGGAAGTAGATGAACCCTTTTAATTGAATACTCTGTGTTAACCCTAAACCCTAAACCCTCAACCCTAAACCTTAAATCTTGAGTGTTAAACCCCTAAACCCTAAACCCTAAACCCTAAGCCCTAAACCCTAAGCCCTAAACCCTAAAACCTAAGACCTAAATCCTAAACCCTAAAACCTAAACCCTAAGCCCTAAGCCCTAAACCCTAAACCTTAAGCCCTAAACTCTAAACCTTAAGCCATGAACCCTAAGCCCTAATCTGAACCCTAAATCCTAAACCATGAAACCTCAACCCTCAACCCTAAACCCTAAACACTAAACCATAAATCCTAAGCCCTAAACCTTAAACCCTCAACCCTCAAACTTAAGCCCTAAACCCTAAACCCTAAAATATGAACCATGAACCCTAAAAACTAAACCCTAAACCCTAAACCCCGAGTCTTAATCCTTGAACCCTAAACCCTAAATCCTAAACCTTAAATCATAAACCCTAACCCAAAGGAAAGTCCTAATAAGATCATTCAATGTGTAGGGAATAGTTTCTAAGGTGATTGATCAACTCATTTAGATATGATGAGAGACTAATTCCTCTCGAAGTCCTAAAAGGCCATTTTTGGTCATTATGTAGCTAATTGAACACCCTTTAAAACAAGCTAAAATTATTTTTCATGTCACTGAGGTATTAAGGACCATCATGTGTGAAGTATTAAGACATCATTTATCTCCATGAGAGACATATGAGTAAAAACATGTATGAGAATTATGAATTTGATTCCATGAAAGGATGATTTTAAAGCTAGGAAAGGTGAGGGGATGACCTTTATATGGAGCACCATGTTTCTAAGAATGAGCAATAATTTGAGTTCACTTGATGTAATTCACTTGGTACTATTCCTAAAAATTCATTCAACTCCTAGTAGTGTGATCACACCTTAAGGAGGAAGCACATTATAATCACCTCATTTTGGCCATAGGACAAGAATCCCATTCAAGAAGCAATCCTTTATCGAAAAGTGAGGATATCATTTTAGTAAGAAGTAGACAAGCATCATAGAGTTGATTCATGGTCACTAAAGTGAATAATGCACCAAATTTAAAAATTGGTACCAGTTCAAGCAGTGGTAGGGCCAAAATCAATTTAGAAGGTCAAAAAACCTACAAAACGATTATATGCTTTCCCAAAACAAAGACTAACTATAATATATATGCCTTGAAAGTTTTAGGTCCTTTGCTAAAATCCTGAAAATGAGTAAGTACTGACTAGATTAGATTTTAAAAAACTATCTTCTAGATTACAACTGTTAGAGCTAGAGGACCACTTACCATCAGGTGTAGAGTGACCCTAACTTTTTTATATTTACTAAAATAAATTTAAAGTATAAGAAATAATAAAAGTATAAAGAAATAATAGAAGAAATCTTATACTTATTTTTGAGTATAAGCCCCCAAATACATATATATAATCCATACTATGCATAACATATATGTGTTATAATGCATACATGTTATAGTAAAGGAAATACGCGTACGCGTTTTACATTTGGTAATTACCAAATCAATAAAAATAAAACACGATCGTGTTATGGTAAAACACGTATGCATTTAAGCTATTTTATGGTTTTTTTCAACTTTTTGACCCCCAATTGGTGTGCTATATATATATATACTATATATATAGATATATTTGAATATTATAAGGAAAATGATGAAATACCAAAAAAACATATTTGATTTAAATTACCCATAGATATTTTTAATAGTTTAAGTGAATGCTATGTATAGAAAACAATCATGTACTATTGGAGGCCATTTCTCAAAGCCATGGGTGTGACAAACAAGTGCCAATTTAGTGTTTAACCATAACCCTTATGAATATAACTATGTGATATATATATATACTGAAATAATTCCTTTTATTCCTCATTCTACTTACCAATTAGTTTCTTCCTTGTGCCTACCAGGCAATTCCTTTCTTTGATATTATTTATTTCTTTTAATTTAACATTTAAAAAAAAATAGATTGATTCAAAATAATAAATGGATAAGATAGATTTATTTATAAAACTATAAATCTCATAATAGTCCCTAGTAAAAAAGGAGAACAATAATCGTTGATATTTTATTAGAAAAAATTATCTCAGATAACAAGAAGAAAACGAATGTAAAGTTGTTTTATAACATAACAAATTTACATTACATACATGTAATAATGATGAATTAATTTATTCCTAACATTCCTCAAATGATTCATCATAGACTCAAGAGAACAAGAAAGATATTCTTTGAATGCTTGAATCCATCCTCGTAAAGTGACTTAGTGAAGACATCTACACATTATTCTTCTTCTGTAAGGAAAAAATGGAATTAGATTTTGTATTGTAGAATAGGTTCACATATGAAATTAACATATAACTCAATGCACTTTTTCCATTCGTAAAAACCTCAATAGTGAATAAGCTTGATAACACCAACATTATCAATATATAGGATAATTGGTTATTTACGTGATACTCCTTGTCCTTCAAGTATGCTATGTAACCATATCACTTGGTAGATAGATCCTCCTATAGATAGATATTTTACTTCAATGGATGGTCGAGAAATAAATTTGTGTCTTTCTCCCCCAAGATATTGAACTAGATCCCAAAGAGAACACATATTCATAAATTGATTTCATGTCATTTGATATTACCTACATGATCGAGCCTAAATACATTATTAAGAAGAATCAATAATTTTTATTACTTTTTAGACCAAAGTCTATGGTTGTTGTAATGTACCTCAATATTGAATTTTCTACTTTCCAGGATAAATTTCCATCTTTTACATGAATCTGTGAGAGATAAAGGACAACATATCTGATGTGTTGCCTAGTATATGTCAAGTAAATGATATTTTGAATAAAATACCAGTAAAGAGTGTACTTAATTGGGGTGATGGATCATCATTAGATAGCTAAAGATTTTGTCCATTGGTGTGAAAAATGGTTTCCTATCCATTATCCAATTTAAATTCTCAATCATTATCTTGGCATATTTCATTCGGGACAAAAAATTGGTTCTCATTTTTCCATACTTCTAGTCCAAGATAATAGAGTAGTAAATTAGGATCTACCATATCAAATGATGAATTAATATTTTTCTTAATTACATCAATCATATTCACTAAAATTCCTATGATGACTAGATCATCTCACTAGAAAATAATAATTACAAGTTCCCCATTAATTTTTGTGGTGGAGATTATGATCATAAGTATTTCTCTAAAATCCATGATGAACGAGATGCTCGTCAATCTTTATATACTAAGCCTAGAGATCCTATTTGATACCATACAATGATGTGATTTCTCTACATTCCTTTTCTTCATTTTGAGGTATGAAAAAGCGTTATGGTTGATTCATGTAGAATTCTTCATCCAAATATCATTTTAGAAACTTGAATATTTTACATCCTTTTGGAGTTTCTAATTAAATGAAAAAGCTCGAGAAATCATCATCCTAATAGTTTTGATGTTGGCTATGGGATTAAAATTCTCCTCATAGACAATGCCTTATTTTTTTTAGCATTCACATTTGCTAATATCTTTTCTATGTACTTATCAATACTACCATCTTCTTTGTACTTTTTCTTGAAGATCCATCTTCAACCAATTCAATTCTTCCTTGGTGGAAGATTTCCAATCTTGCATGTGTTATTTTTCATCAATGAATGCTATTATGAAATCATGGAATCTTTATAAGTTTTTAAATCTAAGGATTCTTGAACTGTAGATGTCTTAAATGATTTAACAATTGTACTCATTAAGGCCAAATTGGCCTCCTTGATGCGGGAGCATAACTTCCAGAGACCATAACTTTTGATCTGGCTATTGGATCGTCTTGAAAATTTCTAGGGCGTTAGATCTTGATTAGTAATGTGCCTGCTATTGTTCTTGAAAAGGTTGGGTGAATTTTTAGCATTTTTCCGAGGCCCAATTCATTCATCTAGTTGTCTAAAATTGACTCCAAAACTTTTTTGGTGGTTTTGTCTAGCACTTAGAGTTTTAATATCTTTTTCTTTGTTTTATGTGATAAAACAAGATTTGAGGTACGCCTTCATTTACAAAGGCATATTTTTTACGCAAAATTTGGGTCCATTTGAGGTATTTTACTTTTTAGGGTTTTTTGAGTTTTAGAGTTTTTTTCACATTTTAGGGATTTCTTAGAGATAATGGGAAATAAAAGGAAGATAGTAAGGTTGTAGAAGATTAGTGTGGATTAAGGAATGAAAAGAAAACCAATTTTAATTTTCTAGAGTTTTAAAAAATCGTGTGTGTGGGTTTTGGAGGCATTTCGACCTCTTGCAGTTGGATCCACATCACTCCTCTCGATCCATACTTTGAGTCATTGATCTATCGATAGATGTATTTATGAATCTATTCAACTTATCATCTTGTATCACATTAGCATATTGTTTAGGCATACATTGAGATGTTCCTATAGATGGTGGACATGTGAAGAGGATCATCATTGTCATTCCAATTACCATTTCTATCATCATATCTTTGGTCACAATTTGTTTCTACAATGGAATTTGTTTTTCATCAAGTGAGCTTGTGGAAGGTAGATCTAAATAAATTTTCTTTCTCATGAAACTCAAAATCCATCCTGATATAAATTTCCCTTATTTTTGGATCCATGAGTTTGTAATCCAAGGTGTCTTCATTGGACCTTGAGGAGATGTATTTTTTTAATTTTACATATAGTACATCTGTCTTCTTTTTGGGAAAATTATAATTTCTTTGATTGCTCTAAATTGTCTAACAAATAGTATTCACAAATAACAATGAGTTTGTTTCTTTTTGGAATCTTATATTTTTATACCAACAATTTGACATTAAATGCCAAAAGAAATTTTATTTATAACCCTGAAAAAAATTAAGACTAGAAAATATATGAGAAGTAAAATATGATTTTTGTGTGAACATAAAGAACATCTAAAAAGACTGTGTTCAAGGCATGAGATTAATGTGGTGAAGATGAAATGTGGAAAGATTCATTCCCTAATTTAATAAAACTATGGAAAATAGTTCTCACTTCAACAAGTACATCAACGTGTGAGTGAATATTTTCTAAGTTAAATCACATTCAAACTATTGAGAGGTCTAGACTTTGCTTGGATACATTAGACATGTTAATGTTTTTATCTCTTTTGCACTTCAAAAGTTGGATATAATAGATTGGAATGAATTATATGAGGAATGGAAAAGAATGAAATCTCACAGACCTCTTCCTTTGAGTGATGCAAGTTGAACATGTAATTACTTTTTTGAATCTTGATTATTTAATTTAACTACCTTTCAAGATTTTTAGTTGATTTTTCAATATTTAATAATTTTTACTTTTTTCATATTTATTTTATATAAAATAATCAAATATATATTGAAAGGTAATAAATATTATTACCCTCGATAGAGATTTAATTTTTGATAGATTGTAGGATTATCAATCCCACTTTCTGCTTATGAAGCCATGGTTCCCCCTTTTCAATCATGTTACTGAAACTTCCCAAATCAGAACTGTTTGGATCCGTTTGCCATATCTACCTCTCCGTTTTGTGGTGAGAAATATTTAATCTCCATTGGGGTACTTTGGGTAAAACCCTAGCTACTAACACAAAACAACCTTATATGAGTATACTACATATGCTCGCATCTTGGTTGACATGAACACTTCAATGGATTTTCCTACTTCTATTGATCTTAAGGTTGATGAAAATATGGACTCAAAACTTGGACTATGAAGGTTTCCCCTTTAGATGTCGAGACTTGATTTTCCTTTCAAAACTTAGTTGTGGAATGCAAGTATGGGAAGAAACATGCCAGTGGTCACACTTCTGGGTGGAAGAATGTTGGTCCGAGTCTTTTGGTTGTTGATAGTCACTTGGATTGTGAGTCTAAAGATCGATCTGTGAATGAGGAAGATGTGGTTTTAGTGAATTGGTTATTCATCCCTTCTTTTACCCCTGTAGAGAAGGCTCCTACCCCCATCTCTGAGATTGGGACTTTGTCCCTTCCTCTTGGTTCCCTAAATAAGAAGGATAATAATAAAATTGAAATTTGCATACCGATCCGCACAAATGAAAATGTAAGTTAAAACACCAGTGATGGTTGGTATACTATGAGTAGAAGGAAGAAAGGGAAAACCAATGAATCCCTTAAGATGCATCTTAGATCCCATGGGAAGGGGTCCTAGGATGAGCTCTTTGTTTTTGTTTTGTTATTTGGTTATAATGTTGGTTTTAGATGTGCTATTTTTTTATTTTTGTGTCGCTGGTAGAGGCAGCTTCATTTGTTCCTCATCATTATCTCTTTGTCTCTAGTTATTATAAGAGGAAGGGTCCCCTTAACCCTCTTTTACCCATAATAATTCATTGGTAGGCATTCTCCTTTGAAGATGCTCTTGCTGGAAAGTGTCAAATTCTGGCAGATCCAATGTTTATAGGTTGCTGGATTTTAGATATTTTTTGTTTTCCAAATTTTGGATATTTATAATTGCAACAGTATTCACAATTAATATATTTGGTGAAATAGTGTGAGTTGTCTTGCATATCTATTTGCTAAAGCAATGTTTTTTGCTAAATAGTGTTTGGAATTAATTAATTTGGTGAAACAACATGAATGCAGAAGTAAATATCAAATACATTGTCACACTCAATTCCCTCCATAATAAATTTACAATCTAACCTCACCGCGTTGATTGCAACTCATGTGCAATTGCTAGTAATAAAAAAATGATGATTATTTTTCAATTGAAAGGTAACATATTGATTATTTCTACTCTTACCGATTTGACGAAGGGTCAACTAGCTTAACCTAACACTTTAAATTAAAATATAGGAAGCCTTTCAAATTTGATTACTTCGTGGTGACTAATGGGTTTGACGATTAAATGATTGTTATCAATTTGCACACTTTGGGCAGCAAGGTTGGTGTGTAGTTATGCAAGTTATTAAATACAATAAACCCCATATCCATAAGTTGGTGTGTAGTTATGTAGTTAATGTTTTTATCTCTTTTTGCACTTCAAAAGTTGGATGTAATAGATTGGAATGAATTATATGAGGAATGGAAAAGAATGAAATCTCACAAACCTCTTCCTTTGAGTGATGCAAGTTGAACATGTAATTACTTTTTTGAATCTTGATTATTTAATTTAATTACCTTTCAAGATTTTTAGTTGATTTTTCAATATTTTCTATTTTTACTTTTTCATATTTATTTTATATAAAATAATCAAATATATATTGAAAGGTAATAAAGATTATTACCTCTGATAGAGATTTGATTTTTGATAGATTATGGGATTATCAATCCCACTTTTTGCTTATGAAGCCATGGTTCCCCCTTTTCAATCATGTTATTGAAACTTTCCAAATCAGACCTGTTTGGATCCGTTTGCCATATCTACCTATCCATTTTTGGGGTGAGAAATATTTAATCTCCATTGGGGATACTTTGGGTAAAACCCTAGCTATTGACACAAAAATGACCTTATATGAGTATACTATGTATGATCGCATCTTGGTCGACATGACCACTTCAATGAATTTTCCCACTCTTATTGATCTTAAGATTGAGGGCAGGATATGGACTCAAAACTTGGACTATGAAGGTTTCCCCTTCAGATGTCAGACTTGCTTTTCCCTTCGACACTTAGCTGCGGAGTGCAAGTATGGGAAGAAACATGCCAGTAGCCACACTTCTTGGTGGAAGAATGTTGATCCGAGTCTTTTGGTTGTTGAAAATGACATGGATTGTGAGTCTGAAAATGGATTTGTGAATGAGGAAGATGTGGTTTTAGTGAATGAGGTAGTCATCCCTTCATCTACCCCTATGTAGAGAAGGTTCCTACCCCTAACTTTGAGATGGGACTTTGTCCCTTCCTCTTGGTTCCCTAAATTAGGAGGATAACAATAATATTGAAATTTGCATACCGGTCCACACAAATGAAAATGTAAATCCAAACACTATGATGGTTGGTCTACTATGAGTAGAAGGAAGAAAGGAAAACCAATGAATCCCTTAAGATGCATCTTAGATCCCATGGGAAGGGGTCCCAGGGGATGAGCTCTTTGTTTTTGTTTTGTTGTTATTTGGTTGTAGTGCTAGTTTTGGATGTGTTGTTTTTTTCCTTTTATGTCATTTGGCAAAGGCAACTTCATTTGTTCCTCATCACTATCTCTTTGTCTCTAGTTATTATAAGGGGAAGGGTCCCCTTAACCCTCTTTTACCCATAATAATTCTTCACTAGGCGTTCTCCTTTGAAGATGCTCATGTTGGAAAGTGTCAAATTCCGACAGATCCAATGTTTACTGACTTGTTGGATTTTAGATATTTTTTGTTTGCCAATTTTTGATATTTATAATTGCAACAATATTCACAATTAATATATTTGGTGAAATAGTGTGAGTTGTCTTTCATATCTATTTGCTATAGTGTTTTTGCTAAATAGTGTTGGAATAATTAATTTGGTGAAACAACATGAATGCATAAGTAAATATCAAATACATTGTCACACTCAATTCCCTCCATAATAAATTTACAATCTAACCTCACCGGTGTTGATTGCAACTCATGTGCAATTGCTAGTAATAAAAAAATGATGATTATTTTTCAATTAAAAGGTAACATATTGTTTACTCTCATCACTGATGAAGGTCAACTAACTTAACCTAACACTTTAAATTAAAATATAGGAAGCCTTTCAAATTTGATTACTCGTGAGTCATGAGTAGAGGTGACTCATGGGTTTGACAATGGCTGCTATCAATTTGCACACTTACCATATCTAGAAGTTTTGTGTATCGACAGAGACTCAACAGTGCGGGACTTATTAGAGGTCATGTCACATTAGTGCGGGACTTATTAGAGGTCATGTCACATTAGTGGGACTTAGTGCAAGGAATTATTAAAGGTTGCAACAGTAAGTCAACACTAAGTGCATGTGCGGGACTTAGTGCGGTACTTATTAGAGGTCATGTCACATTAGACGTAAAAAGTCTATGTAGTTTTTTCCTACACACTATATTTTATGGAGATGGACCCGGAGGGCTATTATTAGAGGTCATGTCACATTAATTAGTAGATACATTACAAAATTACAATTGATGCCCACCCACTGACCCACTAAACTTTTGATGCTTCTTCAACATTATATGAATAGCAGAGACCAGCCAAGTTTCACGATACAGAAGACACATCAGAGATGGAGATGGAGAAAGTGCTTTCTATGAATGGTGGCCAAGGAGAGTACAGCTATGCTCAAAATTCCAATCTTATTCAGGTTTCAATATCGTTATTTCTCCCTACCTTGTAATTTTTCATAATATTATCTGCCACGATTTGATTTGATGTTTCTATGCAGAAGAAGGCATTGTTAAGTGCGAAACCTCTGTTGGAAGAAAGCATTCGGTCCTGGAAAAACACATTTAACGCCAGACATTACGTATTGCAGATTTGGGGTGTTCATCCGGACCAAATACACTTTTCATCATAGAAATAATTAAAAAGGAAATCCATAAAAAATATGTCCATCAGGGAATGAGTGTTCCCGAGTTTCAGTTTTTTTACAACGATCTTCCTTCTAATGATTTCAATTCCCTTTTCCGTCTTTTATTAGCGGAAAAATCATGTAATTTGCTTTGGTGGGGGTTCTGGCTGTTCTATACCAGACTGTTTCCGCTCAACAGTCTTCATTTTATCCATTCTACTTTTGGCATTCACTGGCTGTCACAGGTAAATTCAACTCACTCAACCTAACCCCGACATATGTTTCAAAACTCGATCAACCAATTAATAATAAATCCACCCCAAGTTATTTGTGACCAACCAGCCTATATAAACACATAGGATTCAACCAATATTTTTATACATAGAGTACTTTTTGTTTCTCATTAAATATATGCTACGTGATCAGATACCCTCAGAGGTAGAAGATAAGAATAGCGAAGCGTGGAATAGAGGCAGAATATGCATCTCCGAAGAGGGATCCGCCGGTGTTGCAGATGCCTACTTTACACAATTTCAAAGAGACTTGAACGCATTTCTCAAAGCACGGGCAAAAGAGATGGTTGTGGGAGGTCGGATGTTTTTGCTGTTTATGACTCGTTTGAGTGCTGACCGAAGAAAGCAGCCACATGTACTTGTAGATTCACTTGCAGGTGCCATGATTGAGTTGGCCTCACAGGTTTTCTTCTTCGTCTGGTTTCATTTTTTTACCATATATATTTTGCTTTTTTAACATAAACATCTCACGAGCATATAGGTATATGTATGTTGCATAGATTATAGGATTGAGATTCTTCCGACACTATATACATAGAGGTTAAAAAAACATTGTTATATATATATATATATATATATATTTAAATATATATATATATATATATATATTCTTCGTCGTCCCAAGTTTTATGTTTTTCCTATATATATATGTATCTTGTTCTTTCATGTTTTTACTGTAAAAAATTAAAATGGCTTTATATGTATGTTGTATAGATTATAGGATTGAGATTCTTATTTACTACATTTTAAAACTGAATTCTTATATAAGTCTCGACACTATAACATGGAATGTCCTAAATTTTTGTTTTTGTCTTGCTATGTTGTAGGGGATAATAGAGGAGGAAAAGTTGGATTCTTTCAACATCCCAGTGTATTTTCCAAATAATGAAGAAGTGAGGAGTGAAGTGTATAAGGAAGGATCCTTTGCCATTGTAGGAGGGCTCGAGTCTTTTGCACACGAAGTGGACGATCATTATGATAATGACAAGGAAGCTTACGCAAGTTTGCTTTCCAACCATGCAAGAGCTGCCTTTGAAGGACTCCTCTTACATCATTTTGGAGAAGGGGTGATAAATGATTTGTTTGTCGCACATACTACACTAATAGCAAACAACATGGAAGAAGTCATGAAAATCTGGAAGAAGGCCAAGTATATGATGACTTTGACATTAGAACGAAGTTGATGTTTGAGTTTGAATTAACTAGAGAAATGGTAGAATTTTTCAGAGTAATAATAAACAATGCTTAGTAGTGGTTGTTGGTTGTTTAATTAGAAATAATTGATTGAACATTTCTTGTTTTCTCATGTGGGAAAGTGGTTTTACATAACAAGTGCTTTGAGAAGTCAATTTAATTATCACAATATCTCGAGGCTATGATGGAGCCTAGAGTTCATTTATCATTTGGAAATAAATTTTTTTGTGACTAACATATTAGTGTAGCTAGATTTATATTATTTGTCATCAATCAGTAATAGATTGTAAAACACAATAATGTTGTTATTAATGTATGTGGTACCAAAGAGATTTTTTCGAAACTAAAGTATAAGTGTAGCTAGATTGATCATCAATTGTATGAAAATTTGAGAGAAGATAATAGAGTTATTAATGAATTTGGTATATGTTAAATCCAAGATAAATGAATTTAAGATATTTGTACTCTATGATTAGATTTAATTGAAATGATTGTAGTTCAATTAATAAGGGTGATAGTATATCATTTTATCCCTTGATGTAAAACTATAGGGAAATACTTTATAAGAATATCCTCCTAAATGTCTATAGGTGTAGCTATAATGGCAATAAAAGGGCAGGGTTGTAATGGTGTGAAAGTGTTTAAATTAATTTTGACATTCAATTTGATGACTATTTGACCATCACATGGTAATTTCATCCTTATGTTTGACATCCATATGAACATAACTTAATTTTTTTGTTTTTATATGGAGAAGTTAATTGGAATTAAAAAAGGATGATTTTTTTTTAGGTTAACACTATGGTGCAACTAGATTGATGTAATTTACACCAAATAGTAGGGCATCAAAAAATAAGGGAAAATAATGGAATGACTAATCATCATAAAATGTGAAACATCAAAGATAAAAATATTGAAATTGATATTTCGCAACATATTTTGATATTCTTTCTAGTTATTTTTAATTGGAACTTCAATGGAATGGCTTTACAATGTTCAATAGATTGGTGGTTGTGAACCCCATTAAAAAGAGTTTAATATATTTTCAAAAATAAAATTATTATGTTGAGAAGTGTTCTACACTAGGGGTGGGGTGGTGGGATATAATATTCAAGAATGTGTTCCTGTTAATTCTAACCTTATATTTGACACTCATTTGTCTGTCACTAATTTTTTTCCCAATTTTTTTGAAGAAAATAAAAAAATAAAAAAAATCTTGTCCATATGGTAGAGTCGAAGTCCCATTTTTTCCAACATAATTTTTAAGGCTTATATATTAGTATGTCTAGATTGACACCATTCAATGAGACTTTTATGAAGGAAGTATTGAAGTTATTAATAATTATACTATCATAAAAATCAAAGATAAAATCCTTGAGATTGATATATCTAATATCAGTACACTTACATTGATTGGACATCCTATAATGGTAGTCAAGGGTGGTGGTAGGGGGTTATCATGTTCATGAATAAACAACTAATAATCTTAAATTTATTATCCATTTCACCATCACATGATAATTTTCACTTTAAATATGACATTTTAACCTTAAATTTGAGGTTCATTTGATCGTTACTTGAATAAAGATTCTTTTTCCTTTTAGAATTCAATAAAAAAAAGTAGTATCTTAGCCATGTAGACACTAAATCACGCACTTTGGGTATCTATCTAGTCATGATCACATACTACTGTTCATATGATTCCTAAGTGAGAAAAAGTAATAATTGATCACTGTCTTTGACCGCCTTTGCTTGCTCTTTATTTTTTCTCTTTTGGTCTTACACTCCTTCTAGTCTAGTATTTCTTTTCACACTTCGGCATTTCTCACTTTGGAACACTAGTTCCTAGCCGGGACGCTAGTGCCTAGGTGCCCCCATCCCCTCTGGGTGTCCCCGACCTATTTGTACTTTTCTTGTATCTTTTGGGTCCTTTCTAGTTGTTTGGGCATCTTATTTTCTTACTATTCAGCCTTTTAGTAATTAATTACGAAATTCAATAATGTAATCATATAAATATAAAGCTTTGTGATCATAATAAAGGACCAAGCACTAAACATGTACTATCACCACCTAAGGTTGCATCCAAAGGCATTATAAGAGCATGAAAACATCCATCTAGCATCTATTAAAGGGAAAATGACTACATTTATGTATATAATTCATAGGAGAGGAGTTCATTCTTTCATGCAAACATATATTTACATTTTTTACATCTAGCTATTATTCGCTATCAAGTGCGAGACACATAATATCCACTTAGGGCATGATTCCTTCACACACACATAAAACTACATGGGGTTTGCAATGTAGTGCAATTCTCGATTGTAAGTTGATTTTGTTGACAACCAAGGATAGTCCTACCTTCCGTTTTGCATCTTTCTTTTTGGGATTTGATGTAGTTTTGGGGTTTTGTAAATACTTCTTATTATCACAAGTTTTAGGTGAATAATACCAATTCCAACAATATAAAGGTGATCAAAGGATACAACATGAGTGCATCTCGTAACCCTATAAAGTTGAGTTCCGTAGCTTTTGAGCAGTCACAGGTGCCTCGAACATGTCCCTGACACCCCAGGTGCCCTTGACCCCACATATGCACCCTAGTCTTAGCATTTACAATGCTCCTCAAATTATTTTGGTTTGATTATGATTTCTTGCTCCTCCATTCCAGTAGCTTTCCAATTATGTACTCTATGACATCACTATGAATCACCTAAGTATTGTATTCCCTTCATTTGCAACTAGGGTTTCAAATCTAATTGCATATTTTCTTGGGTCAAATATGTACTTAATTGTCTATATCATAACATTGTTACATTAATTTAGATTTAGCATTTATTTATTTATTTCATTATATGCTTAATCATTTGGTAAACCCAACATTCTAATACTCTCCTCTGCGCACTTTTATCATGGCTCAATATTATGGTGAATTTACTGAAGCCCATCTTCAAAAGATTAATGAGCATCTTGTTGAGCATCCTCAAGATATATATCTACTTTTATTCACTTCTCGTGAGGATGCTACAAATCTTGTGGACCTTAATGTTCATACATCCATCCCTACTTCTATAACCATTGCTAATCAACCACCTGCTTCCACTCTTCCACCTACTTCCAATATGCCTATTTTTGTTCCCACTCCAACCAACCATTTCACTCCACCTCTTATTTCTCATACATAAAATTTTTATTCTATTGACACTCAAGACTTAGCCTCTCTTTATCAGGACCTTCAAGTGCAAATTCATCAATTATAATAGGCTACTTCTTGTGCATCTCCATCTTTGGATTCCACATTGCTACTTCATTCTCCTTTTGCACCCACCATTTTCGCTTATGCACTTCCACCTAATTTCATCACTCCCAAGCTACCCATTTTCAATGGTCATGGTGACCCTCAAGAGCACCTCCGAGCATTTCATGTTGCATGCGTAGATTTTATGGATGATCATACTCTTTTAGGTAATCTCTTTCCTTGCATTCTTCACGATTATGCAATGTGTTGTTTCTATGATCTACATGTTCACTTGGTAACATATTTTATGCATCTAGCCGATGCTTTTATTGCTCACTTCTCTATTAATATTGGATCTCGGATATCCTATTCTTAATTCACTCAACTTAAACAAGGATCTAATGAACATCTCGTAGATTATTTATTGCAATATAAAAGTTACCAACATAAGATGTCTAATGTACTCGCAAACTCGAGCTTCAAGATCTATTTTCCAAAGTCTATTTCGCCTCTCCAAGAGAGTGTCATATTTGACACAAATGCTTTGTTCGATCATTTATGTCATACTCTTAAGCTACACGAAACTAAACTCTTATCTATATTCAAGATTAAGTATCAAGAACATGTTTCATCCTCTACACACTTTCAAAGTAAATCAACTTTCAAGCCATCTATAAAGCCTACTAAAGCTAAATACATTGTCAATGTTGTATCTAATAATAAAGAGATTCAATGGAAACCACCTAAGTGTACATATACCAAGTTGACTATCGCTCTGCATCTTCTATTATCACAACTTCTTAAGAGAAATCTTATTACGCTTCCTCCTTCACTGAATTCGAGGACCCATCTTTCCTAAAGGTCATAATTAAAACAAAAAAATTAGATGCATCTATCATTGGTGTGTTGGAAATCCTATAGATTGATGCTTCAAACTTCACAATATTATTCAAGATATTATTGATAATAATGTTATTGAGCTCCCTGAGCCAAAAGCATCTGTGCCAGTTAACAAAAATCATAAGCTTAAAATATTCAATAATCCTCTTCCAAAACATGATAAGAAGGCAATTTGAATCTTCAACTAATCATACATATCACATAGTGCCTCCTCCTGCATATGGGGCTCTCGATTTTCTAGTTACTCATGTTGAGGTATCTCCACTAATTATTTCTTTCTCCAATCATGACTATCATGCTACATTATCTTTTGATCACTTACACATTAGTGCTTCTATTAGATCCATTTATATCAATAACATTATAGTTGATCCATAATTTCACATCACCGTGTGTTCTATTTCACTTCTTGTCACTATCGGCTATCCACTCTCAAATATTTCATATCCGATTCCTAAATCATATGGTTTTTTCCAACTTCGATCGGTCATCATCGCTCCTCTTACCATGCTTGTGTGTTTTATTTTGGCACCATCAGTTAAAGGGTGTGACATGTTATTAGGTCTCCCTTGACTCCGTGCAACTTATGCTATTGTCTCCATAAATCATTTACGTTTGAAATTCAATCATAACAAACAAGTCATCTCTATAAATTTTGTTTTGCCATCTACACCATGGCTATAACCTCTATTTGAGGTTGTCATTACATTATCTAGAGAATCCAGGTCCCCGCAACCTCTCAAATCTAAAGCACAATCTGCTCCTAGCTCTCCTGTACACACACAACCTACATGGTCTCATCGCTATGTTAGTCCACCACAGTAGTATATGTCCCTCCTTTGGACCGCTCCTTCACATAAGTATACTTCACCTCCTCGGGTTATTTCACATAAGTTCTCATCGCCTCCATGCTTTCCTGTACACATGTCTTCATTGTCTCTACAATTTCATTAACATACACATTCATCACCTTCGCGGTATCCTTCTCATAGGAACTCATCACCTCGTAGGTCTCATGTGGATAGCTCTCATTCATTGACTTAACATTTGTCTCATAGACTGTTGATCTTAGAGCATGATCACACATCTTTATCTCTACAAGAAGCGGGTAGAGGACCCTCATCCTTCACTTTCATCGGATAGAAAACTCATCGGAATACATTTGGGGGCATCATAATTACTCTTCCCCTACCTTCTAGCATTATTATATGACTTACATAATACACACGTCACTTGTAGTATCTCACATACAACATACACATCTTGATACATTTGTATTTTCATTACCCAATGACATATTATACTACAGTTCACACTTGATATTGAGGGATTTTTACACCTATAAACCTCACACACTACACATTTCAAACTTGACACACTCACAACACACTATACACTTGATGTGTTCATAACACATCTCTCTACGCACACATATGATAGAACATGCTACCCTATGACGTACTCTAGTTCCACGGTTCATACTCAACTAATGATGGTTTATATTTAAAATGAAACCTGCCACACTCGATCACTAACTCACTCACACGTTCTACATTTTGATGATCATGTCTTTCTAGTGCACACATTCAAACCATTTCCCAATGACACACTCTTGTTCTATGGTTCATTCTCGACTGTTGAGGGGGCATGTATAAATGAACCTCATCTCATGCATACTCATTCACATTCACTCAAGGGGCATGGAGATCCTATCACACTCATTTTTCATTCCATTCCACCTTGCCCATCTAAAACATACAACATGTCTTGGTTGCACATGGTTTTTGTTTGATTATACTCGCATGTTACATCTTTCTTACTATATTATCTAGATACATTGTATGTCATTATCTTTTCCATATACACATGCACGTTCACTTGCTTTTTAGTTGTGATCGTATAATTTACACATATCGATACACACAACATGGATGCTTGGCTTAATACTTATTACCACCCCACATTGGCTCCTATGGGCATCCACTTTCGTAAAAAAATTAGGTGTTATTGTTTAGGTTTATATTACTTCTTATTTATACTAGCACACTACATCATATTGGATTATATGTGTTCCAACATACTTTCTATCTTTCTAACATTCTAACAAGTGCTTCATGTGTAGCATTTTTCTTAGAACTCTATACCACAATGATTGTTTGTTACATTGCTTACTATTGTATGTTATTACTTGGCATTGTTTTCCATTGCTTGTGGGATTTTACCTTTGTCTTTTGTGCACACTATATGCTTTCATCCATTGTGGCCTTGATTGTCTCGTGACATCATGAGTGATGTCCCATGTTTGCAACCTGCTTTTCATGGTCTACTTTATTTACGTTCTTTCTTTTCTACATTTTCTTCTCGCGTTCTCGGCTTACATATTTTCTTCTACATGTGTGTTTATCTTGTTTTCACTAACACTTTTTCTAGCCACTTTGTTTTTTTGTTCCTTGGTTTCTACCAAGAACATTCCCTTCCCCCTTGTAGGGCATCATTTTTAGCACAACATTCGGTCCTCCTTTAGGCCGCATACTCCTCATGACGTCGCATGCACCCCAAATGAGAGGGGCATCAATTGGGTGAATCATTAATCCAATACAACATTTTTAGTCACAATTTAACACAATTCAATACGGTACTACGGGGTAAGTGCACCAAGTTGGGGGACCAAAAAGTGGACAAAAACATGAAAACACCTAAACGCGTGACGCGTTGTGCCATAACACGATTGTGTTTTATTTTTCTTGGGTTGGTAATTACTGAGCCTATAACACGTAAGCATTTTAGTTAATATAATATTTCTATAATTATTTCTTTATACTTTTATTATTTCTTATACTTTAAATTTATTTTATTAAATATAAGAAATTAGGGTCACTCTGTACCTAATGGAAGTGGTCTCGTAGCTCCAACAGTTATAATCTAGAAGATAGTTTTTCAAAATCTAATATGGTCAGTACTTAACTCATTTTCAAGATTTTAGCAAAGGACCTAAAACTTTTAGGGCATATATATTGTAGTCGGTCTTTGTTTTGGGAAAGCATATACTCATTTTGTAGGTTTTTGACCTTCTAAATTGGATTTTGGCCCTACCACTACTTGAATTGGTACCAATTTTTAAATTTGGTCCATAATTCACTTTAGTGACCATGAATCAACTCTATGATGCTTGTCTACTTCTTACTAAAATGAGATCCTCACTTTGTAGATAGAGGATTTCTCCCTGAATGGGATTCCTGTCCTATGGCCAAAATGAGGTGATTGTAATGTGCCTCCTCCTTAATGTTTGATCACACTACTAGGAGTTGAATGAGTTTTTATGAATAGTACTAAGTGAATTACATCAAGTAAACTCAAATGATTTCTCATTCTTAGAAACATGGTGCTCCATATAAAGATGATCATCCCCTCACCTTTCCTAGCTCTAAAATTATCCTTTCATGGAATCAAATTCACAATTCTCATACACATTTTTCCTCATATGTCTCTCATGGAGACAAATGAGGCCTTAATACTTCACATATGATGGTCCTTGATACCTCAATGACATTACTAACTCATTTTATCTTGTTCGAAGAAGGGTATTCAATTATCTACAAAATGACCCAAAATGTCCTTTTTAGGCCTTTAGAGGAAGTAATCTCTCATCAATTCTAAATGAGTTGATCAATCATCATAGACACTATTCCCTACATAGTGAAACACACTAAATGATATTACTAGGACTTTCCTTTGGGTCAAGGTTTATGGTTTAGGGTTTATGGTTTAGGGTTTAAGGTTTAGGGCTCAGGGTTCAAGGTTTAGGACTCAGGGTTTAGGGTTTAGTGTTTAGGGCTCATGGTTCATATTTTAGGGTTTAGGGTTTAGTATTTAGGGACCATGGTTCACGGTTTAGGGTTTAGAGTTTAAGGTTTATGGCTCAGGGTCAAGGGTTGAGGGTTTAGGGCTCAAGGTTTAGGGTTTAGGGCTCAATGTTGAGGGTTGAGGCTTAAGGGATGAGGTTTAGGGCTCAGGGTTTAGGGTTTATTGTTTAGGGTTTAGGGTTCATGTTTCAGGGTTCAATGTTTAGGGTTTGAGCTTAGGCTTAGGGCTTAGGGCTCAAGGTTCAAGGCTTAGGGTTTAGGGTTTAGGGCTCAAGGTTTAGGGTTTAGGGTTTGAGATTCGAGGTTTAGGTTTTAGGGTTTAGGGTTGAGGGTTGAGGGTTTAGGATTTAGGGCTTAGGGCTTAGGGTTTAGGGCTCAGGGTTTAGGGTTTAGGGTTTAATGCTTAGGTTTTAGGGTTTAAGGATCAGGGTTTAAGGTTTAAAGGTTAGGGTTTAGGGTTTAGGGGATAGGGTTTAGGGTTTAAGGCTCAAGGTTTAGGGTTTAGGGGTTAGGGTTTAGGGCCCAAGGTTTAAGGCTTAAGGTTTAGGCTCACCCATTCACTCACTGTAATGTTCTATGTCTTACCCATTCTTATAAGTATTGACAGAGAGTATTCAACTAAAAATGGTTCATCTACTTTGTAGGTAGAACATTCAAAGGGATTCATCACAATTTGATGCCTTTCATCTATTGATATTTTGAAGGAGGGAAATGTCAGATATCCAAGAAAAAATTCGGTACAAATAAATGTTACCCAATACATCTATCTTATTTTTCCCATCACATGGGAACTATTTCACTCACTGTAATGTTTTGTGTCTTACCCATTCTTATTAGTATTAACATAGAGTATTCAACTAAAAAGGGTTCATCTACTTCCTAGGTAGAACATTTAAAGAGAGTAATCACAATTTGGTGTCTTTCATCTGTTGATATTTTGAAGGAGGGAAATGTCAGATATCCAAGAACAATTTGGTACAAAGAAATGTTTTTATGCTCTTTTGAATAATTATTTTAGTTACAAGTTGTCGTGAATAAAGGTTTCATTTGAAGAATAAAGCTTGATATGTCTAGTGCTTGTGTAAGCTGGCAATTTGAGAGGATTTCGAGGTTCAAGTTTATTTTCCAAGATGCATTACTCCAATGTTTGAAAATGTTTCTCCAGATGTAATGACATTCTGATTCAGACACTCAATGATTCTGAATGTCCAATCCTGCCACAAACCCAGTAGTCCTAGATCATTGGGTATAAAGAGACACTTATACCGATAAAGATATTTGTAAATTCATGTTATGACCTCTAAATCTATATGAATTTCAATTTGTTGGAAATCACATCACACCCTTCACTAGGATTGATGACTACCCCTATCTTTTTGAAGGTGCTTTTGAAAGCATCCATGGGTTTATCATAGAAGGAATTATCAATGAATGGAAGGTCACTAAGTCATAGGCCAGTTGACTCCCATTCAGAACTAAATAATAAATATTTACTAGGGATTGATAACTCCTTTGTGTTCTTAGCCATTCCCTAGTTTTTATGCTTATTTTGAACACTTCAGGAAGTTCTGTCAAATTTACTATCCATTCCAGTAATAGAAGAGCTTTCTCTTTCTCCAGAGGAGAGGATACTGCAAGTAATTTGGTTATGATCCTACACCTCCACATTGGTATACTATCTGTGTTTCTTCCATTTCCTTTGAGATTAATTTTTGTGTTGTGATGGTTATTTTTTCTAGCTTCCAATGGGTCATCTGGCTTGCATAATACCATACATGGAAATATGAGAAATGTGAAATTTGTTTTAGAGTGTAAAGAAATTGACATTCAAGAATGCAAGTATATGTGGGGAGAAACATGTTTGGAAAAGATGTGTAATATGCATTGCAAGGCACAAGGTAGATGTCATATCCATTTAGTTTCTTGTCCCACCTCTCATAAAAAGGTAGTTGTATAAGAAGACTCAATGATGGTTCTAGGCACAAGACTAGGAAATAAGGTCCTAATATTGATATTCAAAAAGATGAACTCACTCATGAGACCTACTGGAAATATATGAGGTTTATAGGTTAGAGCTTAGGGATCTAGATTTAGTGTTTAGGGTTTAGGGTTCAGGGCTCATGGTTCAAGGTTTAGGGTTTAGGGTTCAATATTTAGTGTTCGGTTTAGGTTTCTAGGGTTTAGGGCTTAGGTCTATAGGTTGAGGGTTGAGGGTTTAGGTCAAAGAGTTTAGAGTTTAGGGTTTAGTGTTTAGGGATTAGGATTTAGGGTTTAAGGTTAAGGGATTAGGGTTTAGGGTTTAAGTTTTAGGGTTTAGGGTTTAGTTTTAGGATTTAGGGTTTAGCATTTAGGGCTCATAGTTCAGGTTTTAGGGTTTATATTTTAGGATTTAGCATTTAGGGCTTAAGGTTTATGGCTCATGGTTTAGGGTTTAGGGCTTATGGTACATGGTTTAGGGCTTAGGGCTTAGGGATCAAGGTGTAGGGTTCATGGCTTAATGTTTAGGGTTTAGGGTGCATGGTTCATGGTTTATGGCTCAGGGTTCGGGGTTCAGAGTTACGGGTTTAAGGTTTACAACTTATAGCTCATGGATCTAGATTTAGGGTTTAGGGATTAGGGTTTAAAGTTTAGGGTTTAGGGCTCAAGGTGTAGGGTTCAAGGCTTAGGTTTTAGGGTTTAGGGTTTAGGGTTCATGGTTTAGGGTTTATGGCTCAAGGTTCGGGGTTCAAAGTTATGGGTTTAAGGTTTAGGGGTTAGAGCTCAAGGCTCTAGATTTAGTGTTTAGGGTTTAGGGCTTAAGGCTTAGGGTTTAGGTTTTAGGGTTTAGGGTTTAGGATTTAGTGTTTAGGGTTGAGGGTTTATTATTTTGGTTTTAAGGTTTAGGGTTTAGGTCTTAGGGTTAATGATTAAGGGTTTAGTTCATAGAGTTCAGGGTTTAGGGTTTAGGGCTTAGGCTTTAGGGTTTAGGATTCATTGTTTAGGGTTTAGGGTTTAGGGTTTAGGATTTAGTTTTTAGGGTTTAAGGTTTAGCATTTAGGGCTCATGGTTCATGGTTTAGGGTTCATGGTTTAGGGCTTAAGGCTCAAGGTTTAGGGTTTAGGGCTCACAGGTAAGGGTTGAATGTTTAATGTTTAGGGTTTAGGATTTAGGGTTTAGGGATTAGGGTTTAGGGTTTAGGTTTTAGGGTTTAGGGATGATGGTTTAGGGTTAGGTTTAGGGCCTCAGGTTTAGGGTTTAAGTTTTAGGGTTTCAATTAGAGAGTTTAAATGCTAAAAGATTTAGGTTGAATGCTAAAATCCTGAAAATTACCTATGTACTGACTAGATTATACTATAAAAACTATCTCCTAAATCATGACTAATGGAGCTATGAGACTAGTTCCATAAGGTGCAGAGTGGCCCTAATTTCTTATATTTACTAAAATAAATTTAAATTATAAGAAATAATAAAATATAAATAATAATAAATGAAAAACTTAAAAATTTATTTTTGTAAATAAAAGCATGCTAGAAGCACATATAATGTTCATACTATACAGAACACGTATGCATTATAACACATACGTGTTTTGTGTTTTCACTTTTTCCAAGCCATGCCTCAAGGCTTGGATCCAGTTTGGATCCCCAAGCTTGAGGCATGGACCTATACAAACACAACAAACAACGTGTTTTTGCAGGAAAATGCAAAAATTCCATTTCCACCATGATAAATCAACATAAAATGATCGATTCGTTTAAAAAAATTATACCACATGACGTAGAGGAAAGTTTCTTCTTTCTAAAAATATAATTTTTCAATTTTTGACCGATATAAGGTTTCCATATTATTTATTTTCTAAGTATGACTTTTTATAGCTATTTTTTGAAGTTTAAATATGCCTATCTTTTATCGTGTATATATTTTTATCTCATCAAAATTGAAAAAAAATTATACTAGCACAAACTAGGCCTAATTATATACATATTAAAAAAAAATTCTAATTTTTGATATTTTTTGAAGTAGTTAGGGGGGTCACGATCGGAGCTCCGTTATTTTTCAAAACTTTAAATTTTTGTACTAGAAAAATCATTAAAAAAAAAATACTAGCTAAAAAAACCTAAAAAAAACTCTAACACAAACTAAATGCTCCTTTATCTTTCTATAAAAGTGTTTTCAAAAATACTAAATGGTGCTCAAAAATGGTGGGGGAGCAGAAGTCACTCTATTATGTTTTTAACAAAAACAGGAGCACATGTTGGTATTTTAGTTATTTGACCACTTAAACTTATCCATTTTCAATAAAATTTTGTAGCTTAGAAACTAGACTCAAAATGCTAGAATTCATGTTTATACAACATTTTACAATTTAGAGTGTGACTATTTCAAAAAACTTGTACAAGTTGAAGTTTTTTATTTTTCATAAAATTCGCCCACTTAAGACCCCCTTTTGGCCCCTGACTTGGTGCACTTACCCTACACAATCTTTAGTCTTAAAAATGACCCAAAGTCTAACTTGGGTCTTCAACATAAGATGAACACCGGTCAAATTGCCCAAACCCATTCAATAGCACATGGATGCCCCTAACCCTTCTTGGATGCATGTGACCAGGGTCAGTTACACAACATTTTTAGTTCAACATAGTTTTGGCACTTTTACGACATACACAGTCCTCCAAAACTTGTCATGCATGCACTACACTGTCTTTTCTACTTTTATGTTGGATTAGAATTGTTTGAAATAGATCAGATTTTTACACACCATCTGCATTAGTGGTTACACTTTGGGAAGTAGTTAAAGGTATGAGGATGACACCAAACGTTTCTCCCTACACTTCTTTCATTCTTATCATGAGATTGCTTGAAAATATTGCGCTTAATGAAGCTAGTGTGAGATTGCCCAAAAAACTTGTTCTTCTACAAGATCTTTATGATCATTTCTATCTATTTTCCTCATCACAATTAGGTGCACATGTTCCTTTTTCACATTTTAACATACTTTCTTACATATTTTTTACTCATTTTGATCATATTTTTCATATACACGTATTTGACTACTTGTTCATTCTTTTCTTTTGCAAGTCTGTCCTTATGGGAAGCGTTATTCACATCAATCACAAATCAAAAAAATAATCAAGCGACATTAAAAATAGGTACAAGCATGACATCTACACATACACTTTTTCCCTAGGGTCATCATCAACATCATTTCGTTTTACTTTCTCCTTTCTAGTTTCCACACTTCACTTTTTTATCACTCCACACTTTTCTTTGTCTCTCGGCATGCTTCTCGAAATTGATCCACATGGTTATTAGGTACACATATATTATCTACTTTATGATAATAGAGGAGGAAAAGTTGGATTCCTTCAACATCAAAATATATTTCTTAAATAATGAATAAATGGGGAGTGAAGTGTATAAGGAAGGATCCTTTGCCATTGTAAGAGGGCTTGAGTCTTTTGCACACGAAGTGGATGATCATTATGATAATGACAAGGAAGATTACACAAGTTTGCTTTCTAGCCATAAGAGATCTTCCTTTGAAGGACTCATCTTAGATCATTTTGAAGAAAGGGTGACAAATGATTTTTTTATCGCACATACTACACTAATGGAAAACAACATGGAAGAAGTCATGAAAATCTGGAAGAAGGAAAAATATATGATAAATTTTAGATTAGAACTAAGTTGATGTTTGAGTTTGAATTAAATAGATAAATGGTATAATTTGTCAAGAGTAATTATAAACAATGCTTAGTAGTTATTTAATTAGAAATAATTGATTGAACATTTCTTGTTTTCCCATGTGGAAATGTGGTTTTACATAACAAGTGATTTTAGAAGTCAATTTAATTATCACAATATCTTGAGGATATGATGGATCCTAGAGTTAATTTATCATTTGCGAAAAAAATTTCCATGACTAACATATTGGTGTAGCTATATTCATATCATTTGTCATCAATCAAGTAATAAATTGTAAAACAAAATAATGTTATTATTAATGTATGTGGCACCAAAGATATTTTTCTCAAACTAAAGCACAATGCAGCCTAGATTGATATCACTTGTGATCAATTAGTGTGAAATTTGAAATAATATAATAGAGTTATTAATGAATTTGGTATATGTAAAATCCAAGATAAGAGTCATGAAATTGATAACTATTGTCATTTTTCGATAAATGAATTTAAGATATTTGTACTCTGCAATTAGATTTAATTAAAATGATTGTAGTTCAATTACTAAGGGTGATAGTATATCATTTTCTCCTTGATGTATAACTATAAGGAAATAGTTTATGTGGATATCTTCCTAAATGTCTATAGGTGTAGCTATAATGGAAATAAAGGGTGGAGGTGTAATGGTGTGAAAGTTTTTAAATTAATTTTGAAATTCAATTTAATGACTATTTGACCATCACATGGTAATTTCATCCTTATGTTTGACATCCATAGGAACGCATACCATATCTTTTTAATTTTTACATGAAGAAGTTGATTGGAATTAAAAATAATGAAATATTTTTTTGAGGTTGACACCATAGTGTAACTAGATTGATGTATTTTACCCCAAATAATAGGACATCGACAAATAAGGGAATATAATGGAATGATTAATCATCATAAAATGTGAAATATCAAAGATACAAATATTAAAATTGATATTTCACAACATGTTCTGATATTCTTTCTAGTTATTTTAATCATTTGACTCTCAAGTAAAATTTTCCCTTTTTTGAAGAAAATAAAATAATCAAGATATCTTGTCCATATGGTAAATTCAGAGTCTCATTTTTTTGTCCCATATATTTTTAGGCTTATATATTAGTATGTCTAGATTGACACCATTCAATGAGACTTTTATGAAGAAAGTATTGAAGTTATTAATAATTATACTATAGTAAAAATTAAAGATAAAAGCATTGAGATTCATATATATAATACCAATACACTTACACTTATTGGCATCCTATAATGGTGGTAGGAGGTTATCATGTTCATGAATAAACAACTAATAATCTAAAATTTATCATCCATTTCACCATCACATGATAATTTTCACTTTAAATTTGACATTTTAACCTTAAATTTGAGGTTCATTGATCGTTACTTGAATAAAAATTCTTGTTCCTTTTATAAGCCAATAAAAAAATAGTATCTTGGCCATAAAGTTGAGTTTGAAGTCCACTATAAATTTTAGATTGATGTCATTTATCATTATTTAAAAGGAAACTTATAAGAAGATAGAATAAACTTTGTTAATGATGTGTGTGGATGTAGATACTTATAAGTAAAACATATAATTGTGGATACACAAAGTGTATCTAAAATCACACTTAAATGGATAAGAAAACTATAAAATTACACAAATACCATTTTTTTGAATAATGGACACACCTGAAATCTAAAATGAGAGACATATAATTTGGTTCCACCAAAAGGGTTATGAAGACATCCTAGAAATAAAATTCATGCTATTTAAATCAAATTAGGACTTCATTAATGTGCATGTAAACACAATAGACAAGAAACATGGTTCATTTTAGGGGAAAATATTCATAAATATACGAATATTAGGATTTTGAAGTTTGAAATTGGTGATTTTTTTCACTATCGTATGATAGTAGGTTTGCCAAAATTTTATGGGTCATAAATAAATTTGACCCTAATTTTGCCTTACTATTTCTACTAAGAAACAAACAAAGTTGGAATATTCACCATTATGTTATAATATATTGATCCGAAAATAATCAAGTTTTTATCTACCTGATCTCGGACCCTTATAGGATTTAATTATTTACCGATAATTTTCTCCTTTTTCAGTAATCAATTTAAAAATTAATGCAAGACAATAAATACAATTGCACAATGATTGATTACGGAGTTTGGCAATTTACGTCTCTCGGGTTCTTATCGAACTATTCCACTAGTCAAAACTTGTAAGTTACAATAGTACTTTCACAAGAAAACCTAATGGAAACTATTAAGAACTTGCTTAGAAGAATAACTAGACCTTCAAAAGACAAGGGTGAAAAATAGCACCTGACTTCCCCTTTCTTGGTGTATTCAGCAAGCTCGATGGCACCAACTCCACTGTTTGGAATCCTTCGATTCTCGATCGGCCTTCCAGACGCTTCGTAACACCCTATGGCACTCCGTTCAATATTCTAGGATTCACAATAATTTGGTGTGGTGCTATGGGATGACTAGGTAGTATTAATAACTCCTAGCCACAATAATTTTAATTTACTATTGCTTAAAAATAATAGGTCAATAATATTTAAAATAATAATTCCTAAATAAATTAGGTCTTCACATAACTATACCCATGGCAACTAACTCTCCTCTTCGATTGCTCTTTTCCTTTCCGAGGTCTAGGAATGAGCTTCTCTGTTGTGTTGTGTGCCATTACAATAACATGGGTTCCCTATTTATACAAAAATAGGGCCCTTAAAAAAATGCATAAAATATTATCTAAGGCTAATATTAACATAGCACATAGCAAAATAAATGGGATAAAATCCCAAATGGAGTGGCTTGAATTATTAATGGGATAAGATCCCACATTTGGTGGTGGAGGATATTTGTTTAGGCTTAATAAATACTTTTCCATACAAACATAGTGGTCAAAGGACCACTTGAGGCTTAACCACCCCACTTCCTTCTCCTCACATGAAATCTTCCACCATAGCATATGCATGCCCCCTACCACCACTTCACTCCTTCACCACGTGGAAGCTTTGGTATATATGGCAATTATGTGGGTAAGTGCGGTTATACTAATGTTTAAACATTAATATTAAGGCATATATACATATGCGTAGTATGTGGCATAATGCGTGGTATTTGGGAATAATGCGTGACAAATAATTACAAAGTAATATGAAATTCAACCCACATGAGATATGACAAAAAAGACCACCTATCGACCCGCGATTGGAAAATCAAACAAATTCGATTCGTGGTGGCAAGCCACGTGGTGGCTTGTGGACCCACCACGTTGGCGATAATACCATAGTCCACACGGCAGGCCAGGCTCCCCTCCGTAACAAAAGTTGAGCCTCTTGTTCCGATGAGAAATCTTTACGACCATCAAAGACTCGGAGATTGAAAACCAACAAATGACTCCCTTTTCCTTTTCACCACGTGTCACAGTGCCATTGGTCCAATATTGACCAGTTGACCAGAGTTGACTTTCCGTTGATTGAACTTTGACCGAACATATCTAGAGCTCCCAATGTTTGTTTGTCGTGTTCTCATAGTCGACGGAAAGCTCTTGAAATGATCTTCTACACTGACACCATTTAGGGATGTTTAGGGAAATTTTAAAAATGATCCCTTGATCACACCTCCCTAATGAGAAAGGATTTTGTCCCAAAAATCTTATATTGGAACATTTTGCCATCCCATCCTAAATTTGGAAACTCTGCTGCCACCTCGGAAGTGTTATTGTAGTAGACCCTTTGGGTATTATCCTCTGTAACCTTCTCACTTGACAAATTTTCTTCGATCCTAGGACCTATGGGTTATGGGCCCACAATGCTTCCACTGTGCCACTCTGATATCCGAAGAAGACCTCCACGCCTCTGCTATATGGTGCTAAGTTTCGCATGAAATCTCAATGCTCTTATTGTGTGGTTTTAATCTTCCCGATATCGACAACAAGGATCTTCTTTTACTCTATAACACAGCTCCTGGCTCTGAGTTTATTCTACAGAATCCAAACTAGTTTGAAGGAACTCCATGTTACGTAGAGCTATTATTGATCCGATGTCGATGATGGACAATAACTTGTCCTTTTTAGACCTCAACACTCCAATACATGATGCTAAGCCTCTTTCAATACCTCAAGCCTCTAATGCATGATGCTAAGTTTGTTACAGACCTCAATGCCTCCAATACACGATGCTAAGCCTCTTTCAAGACCTCAAGCCTCCAATGCATAATGCTAAGTCTGTTGATTAGCTACCATTTGAATGTGTGGTCATAATGCCTTGACACCAAATGACGTTTCAAGCTGATCCTTTAAGAGCTCCTCTTGTTGACACACTAATATCAGGTACCACTCTACTACACGGTCATAATGGCTCTACACAAAATGAACTTGACGTTAATGCCAACGGTAATTCAGCTACCATTCACGCTGCATAGTCACAATGTCTCTACACAGAATGAAGTTCGAGATGACTCTTGCAAACTCTACTATTTACACAAATGGCATATCAATCTCCAATCTTTATATGAGTTAAATCGTATCAAGTCAGAATAAGTACTCACAAGCTGATTAGGAGATAGGTGCCCCTAACAGGGTCTTTATACAACTTTCAAATACAAGTGTGAGGAAATTATATCCTAATACACCATGTAAAACTAGTTGTAAAAATGCTCCATTTTTGGAGTCTTGTACAATAAGCTTAAAATACCAATTCTATAGGAAAATAATTTTGCATGGTAAACCTGTCGTGAAATTTCTCCTACTTGGTGGCTTATGTACTTGGTCTTCTCCACTACATCACAATGTGGATTGACTTAATTTGTCTCCTCCTTGCTAGACCAATAACTCAACAAGGAAAAATATACTGCATCTTATGGTGTTAGAAAAATCACCAAAATAATTGCCCTCTAGGGTCTTACTAATGCAAGTATAACAAAGTACAAACATTGCCCAGAATTGGGTCTTTAACTAATGTGCCATGTCTGGTTAGATGTATACACACATTGCCCTCAAAGGGGTCTTACCAATACATTCTACCTAACACAATAGTTTATGGTTTTATTATAACAAGAGCAATAAATAATTCTCAGAAAAAACACCAAATACAATAGCTGAACAAAGTAAACTTTATTTGCACCTTAGATTTCTTACCAAATGTAGAATCCTCGGTGTCTACCTAGGATACCTCAATAGGTGTCTTATGGATCCTGGGCTCTCACTCCTCTACATACGGATCCTCATGGTCTATTGGAATGTACGCGACCTCAGTGTCTAGATCTAGATGATCCACAGGGACATATGAGCTTGACTCTGCACTAGGATCTGCATGATCCCCGGGTACATATGAGTCTGAAGGCTCACTATCTTCACCTCGTGTAAGATGAACAACATGACCTGTCACAAACTCGATCCTCCAGCTATGCCCAATACAAAGCTCCACTCCTCTCCTGTCATCAGTCATATAACCTTGACGAGCAATAAGGTAGAAGTTTCCTAGTACCATTTCGTCCATCTCCAAAGGGATGATGTCGAGAGTGATATTATCGAAACTTGTCTCCCAATTATGAAGCTCACAATGTAATAACTTGTTGACACTCCATGTAGAGTACCATCTTCTATACTACTATCTTGGTACAAGTAAGTGGTGTCGGGAAATCCTAGACTCCATACCATATCGGCATTACATACCAAAATTGCTTCGAGATTAGCAAGTTACAAGCATGATCACTGATCGATACAAAATTTTCTCGGAGATTAGTAAGTTTGAAGGCCAAAAACTAGCTCGATACCAAACTTACTTCGTAGAGATTAGCAATTTTGAAAGCCAATAACCTGCTCTGATACCAAACTTGATCCAAAAATAATCAAGTTTTTATCTACCTGATCTCGGACCCTTATAGGCTTTAATTATTTGCCGATAATTTTTCTCTTTTTTAGTAATCAATTTAAAAATTAACACAAGACAATAAAGACAATTACACAATGATTGATTACAGAGTTTGGAAATTGCCTACATCTCCGGGTTCTTATCGAACATTTCACTAGTCAAAACTTGTAAGTTATAATAGTACTTTCACAAGAAAACCTAATGGAAACTATTAAGAACTTGCTTAGAAGAATAACTATACCTTCAAAAGACAAGGGTGAAAAATAGCACCCGACTTCCCCTTTCCTAGTATATTTAGCAAGCTCGATGGCACCAACTCCACTGTTCGGAATCCTCCGGTTCTTGATCGGCCTTCCAGACGCTTCGTAACACCCTATGGCACTCCAGTCGATATTCCAGGATTCACAATAATTTGGTGTGGCGCTATGGGCCAACTAGGTAGTATTAATAACTCCTAGCCACAATAATTTTAATTTACTATTGCCTAAAAATAATAGGTCAATAATAATTAAAATAATAATGCCTAAATAAATTAGGTCTTCACACAACTATGCCCATGGAAACTAACTCTCCTCTTGGCTCACTCTCCACCTTTCCAAGCTCTAGGAATGAGCTTCTCTGTTGTGTTGTGTGTCCATTACAATAACATGGGTTCCCTATTTATACAAAAATAGGGCCCTTTAAAAGCTCGCATAAAATATTATCTAAGGCTAATATTAACATAGCCCATAGCAAAATAAATGGGATAAAATCCCAAATGGAGCGGCTTGCATTATTAATGGGATAAGATCCCACATTTGGTGGTGGAGGATATTTGTTTAGGCTTAATAAAGCCTTTTCCATGCAAACATAGTGGTCAAAGGACCACTTGAGGCTTAACCGCCCCACCTCCTTCTCCTCACGTGGAATCTTCCACCATAGCATATGCATGCCCCCTACCACCGCTTCACTCCTTCACCACGTGGAAGCTTTGGCATATATGGCAGTTATGTGGGTAAGTGCAGTTATACTAATGTTTGAACATTAATATTAAGGCATATATACATATGCGTAGTATGTGGCATAATGTGTGGTATTTGGGAATAATGCGTGACAAATAATTACAAAGTAATATGAAATTTGACCCACATGAGATATGAAAAAAAAGACCACCTATCGACCCGCGATTGGAAAATCAAATAAATTCGATTCGTGGTGGCTTGTGGACCCACCACATCGGTGATAATACCATAGTCCACACGACGTTAGCTCCCCTTTGTAACAAAAGTTGAGCCTCTTGTTCCAGAGCAATATTTTACGACCGTTAAAGACCAGAGATCGAAAACCAACAAATGACTCCCTTTTCCTTTTCACCACGTGTCACAATGCCATTGGTCCAATATTGACCTGTTGACCATAGTTGACTTTCTCGTTGACTGAACTTTGATCAGACATATCTAGAGCTCTTGATGTCCGTTTGTCGCGTTCTTCCAGTCGATAGAAAGGTCTCGAAATGATATTCTACACTAACACCATTTAGGGATGTTTAGGGAAATTTCAAAAATGATCCCCGATCATATACTATTATATATATTATTAATTCTTCATAATGTAGTAATGTAATATAATTCCAAAATTTGTTAATTTTGAGATCTGGAGTCGAATCGAATGTAAAATCAAACACACCGTGAAAAAATAAAAAAGTATAAACTAAAAATTTGAATGTATAAGAGAAAAAGGTAAGTGATAAAGTTTGAACTATCAAGGAATTATGAAGAACTATTCTTGGATGACAACTTAAATAAATGATGTTGCACGGTAAAATGCTTATAAACGTAAGATGGTAACAAAATTCATGTTACGGATGGTAACTTGAATCTCGAGTCACCGTTCAAGTGGCATGAATGTATCCAACCGAACGATACCCCGATAACATGTTCACATAACCCATTTTCGTATCCTAAGCCATATTACCATGTTATCATGTAGCACAAGATTTATTTTTCACAATGTCTTGAATTTATTTTTTACAGATTTTATTTTAAACTTTTATATTTTTATCACATGTGAAGACTTCAAAATCACCCATACTTTGTGGCCTTTGGTGTAAATGAGAAAATAGTAGTTACGTGTTGTTGGGTAGGAACATCCGTGAGGGTCCGCACATCAAGCAAGATGTTTTCACCGGATGGTAACATATTTTTATTACTGATGGGAACACGTGTATGAAAAAAATTCAGAAACTTGGAAAAAATACATTCTCTACGATCCCGAAACCATCCTTTCCTAGATTCACCAACAATGCAAATACCTTTTTCAGAAAATTTACCACCCATCCTATAATAATTTTTTAGAGGGGGTATTAAAATGAACCATGACAAGAAAATATAATAAAGAAAGACCCAAATCCCATGTGACTCAAGTAAGCTTCAAAGGGGCCCACAAAAAAGATGACTAAAACCATAGTAATATGACTTTGGAAAAATTCTAAAACACCATGAAAATGGGGGAGAGAGTGAAAACGAAGGATGAAAAAGAAAAATGGAGCAAGGGGAAGGAAAAAGGGTAGATAAATTAGAATAGAGAATAATAGAAGGAAACTTGTCAAGATTCAAATAACACCAATAAAAGGCATGAACAAGATCCTATTTTTACAAATAGTCGATAAACACACTATTTCACTTCCATTATAACAAAAACTAACTATCCCATAAAAAAATTGTGAGTCTACACTTCAAAAAATCAACATTAACTCTATATTCATCTTATTAATATGATTAAAAACTATAAGTACAAAGTAGGAACATGAGTTTTGATGTATATGTAGAAATTATGAGCTCAAAACTCCACCATAGTATCAAGATTTAATGATTTTTAATTCTTTCCTCCAAGAAAAATGAAAAACATATAGTCAAGGTTAAATGGATGTCAAATTTGTAATTAGAATTAAAAGTAAACACAATCATGTATATTACATCCCACAAAAAATTTCATTCTACAATGCCTCATGGCGTATTCATTGTATATATTATACACTTTCATTTTACAAATAAGCATTCAAATACATGTGCATGTTTGAAAATATATTTCTTTTAAATTTAATAGATTTTTAGACACAACATAAATATTTAAAAGAAGTCAATATGTATGTCAATTGTACATCATAAATAATTCACAAGTTTTATTCTTAATCCTTCCTATCATCGTCATCACTATCATTTTTACTTTCTTAATGCCTCGTATAATTTGACCTAAAATGTATAACAAGATATTTGACTTGGAAAATACATTTAACTCTGATGCATTAAGTAGGGGAAATGTATCGAGAAGATGAGAACCTAATTTTTCACATGTAAAAGGGCCATGTAAGTACCTTGTTGGTATTTAAAAATTACACCCTTTGTGTAGTATATAATTCAAGGGTATTCTCATATTGGTTTAATGTGTTGAGTTGGATGTAAATGCATAATTTAAATAGCAAAACACCTCGATGGGCCCCAAATTTTGTGTGCCAATTATACCTTCATAAATTAAATCTAACACCATCTTTTTTATTCCATAAAATAGAGTAAAAGATATAAAAATCTAAATTCTAGACAATCTATATATAAAAATAGATTGTGAGCTATAGACACAAAATCACACACTTTGGGTAATTATCTAGTCTTGATTACATACTACTATTCATATGATTCCTAAGTAAGAAAATTACTAATTAACCCATATCTTTGGCCACCTTTCTTTTCTTTCTGTTGCTACTTTTAGTCTTACACCCTTACCTGCTTAGTCTGCATTTTTACTCTTTGAAAATTTTCATCCTAGACACCATCGCTCAAACAAGATGCAAGTGCAGTGCCTCGTCCCCTCTAGGCACCCCTATCCTATTTGTAATTTACTCACACTTTTTGGGTCCTTTCTAGTCGTTTGAGCATCTTATCTTTTTGGTAGTTAGCCTTTTCAGGGTTAATTACAAAATTCAAGCAAAGGAATCATATAAATATAAAGTTATGTGATCATAATAAAGGACCAAGCACTAAGCACTATCTATCACCACCTAAGGTTGCATCCATCAAGGCATCTAAGAGCTCCATTGCATCCATCTAGCTCCATCACAAGGGACACAAGGGTTGGTTTTCTGCATCACACTTCATAGGAGGGAAGTTCATTATATTCCATGCACACATTTACTACATTCTACATCTAGTTACTTGTTCGCTATCCACATGTGACTGAAAAAAATACATTGGGTATGAGATTTATTGCAGCACTCGGTTGTAAGTTCACCATCCCAACGTTTGAGGACATTCCAACCCCTCATTTTATATCTTTCCTTTTTAGGATTTGATGTAGTTTGAGGGTTTTGTAGGTTCATACTTTATTGCAAGTTTATAGTGACCTCGACAATCTCAGTACAACCTCGAGTGATCAAAGGAAAAAAAAAAAAAAGGTGAACATCTTGTGACACCTCATAGGAGGTTTTATGAGTATTTTCATAGACCCAAGCACCCATAAACAGGCCTAGGGAACCCACGGGAACCCCCCTGTCCCTCTCTAGGAGCCCAAATTCAGCCTATACCTCCATATATGCATTTTCCATGGCTTACGTGTGACACTTCTTCCTCTTTCTTAAGCTTTCACAAAGCATTGGTCTAGTTTAGTCTTGACTATGAATAACCTAAGGCCTTTTACCATCTCTTTGCAATTAGGGTTTTATTATACATTTCTTAGTTTACTTGTACTTTAATTTATTATTCATTTACTGTAATCTTGCATTCAAATTAGGCATATAAAATTACATTTTAGCTTAATCATTTTAGTGAACCTAATCTTGAAACCACCTTCCATTTAGGGCTCTTTTTTTCGCTTCTCGTTATGGCTCAATCTTCTGAAGAATTTACTAAAAACCATCTTAAATCCCTTAATGATCATATTGTTGAACATCCTCAAGATCTAGACTTGCTTTTATATGTTGCTCATGAGGAGGCCACCAATCTTTTAGAGCTTACTACTTCATTGCTATCCCCACTTCCATTACTACTCATCCTCTTATTACCACTCTTCCATCTAGATCCACAATTCCTGATTTTATTCCTACTCCCACCAATCACTTCACACCACCTCTTATTTCTCACACATGGAAAGTATCTTCTACTGGCACTCAATATTTAGCCTCTCTTTATCAAGACCTCCAAGTACAAATTTGTAAATTGCAGCAGCAGGCTACTTATTTTGCATCTCCATCTTTGAATTCCACACTCTTACTATACACTCCATTTGCACCCTCATATCCGCTTATTCACTTCCACCTAATTTCATCACCCCTAAGATGCCCGTTTTTAATGGGCATGGTGACCACAAGATCATCTCTAAGAACTCTACATGACTTTCCTAGATTTTGCGGATGTTCACATCCTCTTAGCTAAGATCTTCCCCATAGCTCCATGATTACGCAATGCGTTGGTTTTATGACCTACCTGTCCACTTGGTAACATATTTTATGCATCTATTTGATTCTTTTCTTACTCATTTCTATATCAATATCAGCTCTAAGATTTCATATGCGCAACTTGCACAACTTAGACGAGGGTCTAATGAACATCTAGTGGATTATGTCTTATGATACAAAAATAATCTAGCTAAAATGTCTAATGTGCTTATGTACACCTTGAGCTTCAATACTTATTCATTAAAATTTTATTGTCACCTCTTCAAGAGAGTGTTTTATTTGAGACATCTCCCTCATTTGATCACTTGTGTGACACACTCAAGATATGCTAAAATAAAATCTTATCTATAGGAAAGGTGAAGTATTAGGAACAAGCTTCAACCTCCACATGGTTTTAAAGCAAAACACCTTTTATACCAATCATGAAACCAAGTGATGCAAAAATCATCATCAATGTGGTATCCACCACCAATGAGTTTCAATCGTAACTACCTCGACGTACATACATACATGAAGTTCATTGTCCTTCCACATATTTTACTTCCACAATAGGTCAAAATTAATCTCATCACACTACCTCCTCCTCTCCAATTAGATCCATCTCATCCAAAAGGTCATAATTATGATGAAAAATTCCATTGCGACTATCATCAATGTGTAGGGCACTCTACAAATTGTTGTTTCAAACTTTGAAATATAATTCAAGATCTGATCGAAAATCATAAATTTAAGCTTTGAGCCTATGAATTTTGCACTGTCGATGAAAATCATAAGCTATTTTTTAACAGTCCACTTCTAATACACAACAACAAACCGGATGACTCCTCATTTAGTCATACATATCACATAATGCATCCTCTTGCATCAGGGGATCTTGATTTCTTAGTTGCTAATATAGAGATGTATCCTCCGATCATATCTTTCTCGACAATGATTATCATGCGGTATTCTCTTCGATCACATACACATTAGTTCCCCTATCGGATCTATCCCTATCAATAACACCAAGGTTGACTTGTCATGTCCCATCGGTGCGTGTTTTATTCCATGTCATATCCAATTTCACAAGTTTCATATCCGATGAACAATTCCTATAGTATTGTCAAGCTTCATGTTACACTCATTCCTATTACTATGCTAAAGCCTTTCCTTATGGGACAAGCGGTTTACATGTATGACATGCTCTTAGGCCTCAATTGGATTCATAGGTCTAAGTCTATCATCTCCATGAATCATTTGTGTCTAAAATTCATTCACAACAATTAAGTCATTTTTATCAATGGTATGCCTCCATCTACTGCATGGTTACAATATCCTCTCACATCACCTATTCCATCTAGTATGCCATTACCTCTAACACCTAAAACACACTCTACTCCTATCTCACCTTCTCGCACACAACCTACGTGGTCCTATCACTCTACTAGTCAAGTACATCAGTCTAGGTCCATCGTTAGGAAAGTTCCTATATCTACAAGCAGGTCACCACCTTGTTTTATTCCACATAGGTGTCCATAGGTCTCCATCACCTACACATTTTTCTATGCCAAGGTTCCCAACATACACTCATCAATCGTATGCATACAGAATTCACCCACTTTCACAACGTCTATCTCATATACCACCACTCTTAGAGCATGGTCACGTGCCTTCATCAATGCTAGCATCGGGTGCAGGACCTTCATCCTTTAATTTTATTGGATAGCTCATTTTTCAACACACATTTGGGGGCATTACACTTATTTTCTTCCCCTATCATCAACACACATCTTACATTCACCGTATTACACACCTAACTCCTAGCATATCCATCTTCACACGCGATCGTATCATCATTACCCTATAACACACTCTTGTGCTATGGTTCACACTTGAGTGTAGAGGGAATATTATACACATGAATATCACACACACTACACCATAGACACCATACATTACAAAATTTCATACATCATGTTCTTTTCTATATATACAATCTTCAATCTATTCTACATCATCTGCACTTTGTGCTTTATACACCTATACATAGTACACATTCTACACACTACATAATTATACAATCTAAACACATTGCATTACACATTATACTATCATACTAACACACCCTACATTCCACATTACGGGTTTCAAACGTCAGACACTAATGACATATTATTCCCTTAGTACACACATCACACATTTTACTCATCCACTTAAATGCATTGCGATCACTACGAAGATGCACTCTAGTCCCATTGTTCATACTCAACTGCTGAGGGTCTAATTAGAAATTGAACCTCACCTCTTATTCACAAAATCAATCAATCAATTGATCCTTCTATCACACTATGCAACATTTATAGCCATTACCTTACTCATACATTTCATGATATACACTTTGTGCTACATCATCATGCTTTCTAGCATTCTACTCATATATTTTGTGATATACGCCTTGTGCTACATCATCATGCTTTCTATCATTTCCATCCATATATTTCATGATATATGCTTTATGCTAAATCATCATGCTTTCTAGCATTCTTCCTCACACATTTAGTGATATACACTTTAGGATAAATCATCACACATTCTACCACCTCATCAATTTTACTTTGTCACATTCAATCCTACACATTCCATGACACCCTACAATCAACATATTTCTTGGGCATACATTTCAAACCATTTCTCAATGATGCACTCTCATTTATAGTTCATTCTTGACTGTTAAGGGGGTATAAATAAATGAACCTCATTACATACATACACATACACTCGGGGCATGTTGCTCCTATCATTCACAATTGATTACATTCGCCTCATCCACAACATACCGTGCATACCTTGGTTGCATATACTCTTGCTTACGTTTACTTGTTACATGCACATTTTATCACACATCTTTGGATAAATATCTTGTATGCCATTATAGTTATCATATATACATGCGTGTTCACTTTCCTTTCTATTTGGGATCTCAGATTACACATATCTATTACACATAACATATATGCTTGGCGCAATACCTATTACCAGTCCCATAGTGGCTCCTAGGGGCATCCAATTTCATATATTATAGGTGTTATTATTTCATAGCACATTACTTTATCATCTTATACACACTTTGACATACTTTTTATCTTTCTAACGTGCTAACGGGTGCTTCATGTGCAACATTTTTTATGTAGGACTATTTGCTTCCATGGTTTTCTGATACACTATTTTCCTTTGCTTGTCATTGTTTATGGGATTTTCCCTATGTCTTGCTTGTACTCTAATTTTTTGTAGCCATTATGGCCTTAATTGTCTTGCATCATCATGAGTGGTGTCCCATGTTTGCAACTCACTTTTTGTGTTCTACATTGTCTTCTTGCATGTTTACTTGCATCTTAGCTTACACATTGTCTATTTATCTCACACTTCATCTTTTACACACATGTTTTCTTATACTAACACTTATCTCCTAGCCACTTTTTTGTGTGTGCCTTGGTTTCTACCAAACACATTCCCTGCCCCCCTGCAGGGGCATAGTTTTAGTGCAATGGTCGGTCCTCTTTTGGGCCACATACCCCTTCAACGACATCGATGCACCCCCAACAAGGGAACCATCATTTGGGTGAATCAATCACTCCATACAACATTATACTGAGCACAACACAATACCGATAAAACACCTTTTTCAATTTTGGACACAGTCGAATCGACTTGGGTCCTTTACATGATGACCTTTCATGGATGTCGAAACTAGGGGTAAATTACACAACGATTGATAGTTCAACACAACCTATAGAACTCTATACACAATGGTTTTGATAGGGCATATGTCCTTTAGCACATGTATTTATACACACCATCTCGCAATGGTGTTTGACATTGCGGGAAGTAGTTAAAGGATTGGAGGATGACACCAAACTATTCTCTCTACACTTCTTTCATTTTATTTATGTGATATCACTTGAAAAATGTGCACCTCGAAAACATCTACATGATCCTTTCTACACTCTTTCCTTATCATGGATCAAGTGCGCATGTTCCTTTTTCACATTTTTTATTTTACATGCTTTTTACACATATACATGCGTATTTGACTATTTTTTCAACTTCTCTTCTGCATGTCCATCCGTATGGGAAGTGGTAGTCAATACCAATAATGAAATCATCCACATCATCACAAAAACAACATCAACATCAAAAATAGGTACATCACAACATCCACACATGCATTTTTTTCCTAAGTTCATTTTCATCATCACTTTTTGCAATTTCTCCTCCTTAGCATCCACACTTCACATTTTTATCACTCCATGATTTTTCTAGTCCCTCGGCATGCTTTTAACATCAATCTACATGGTTATCAGGTACACATCTCTATCTATTTTATGTTACCAAGATTTTTACTCACCAACATAAAGTGGGGGCAAATGTAGACACAAAATCATGCACTTTGGGTAATTATCTAGTCCTGATTACATACTACTATTCATATGATTCCTAAGTAAGAAAAGTACTAATTAACCCATGTATTTGGCCACCTTTCTTTGCTTTCTGTTTCCACTTTCAGTCTTACACCCGTACTACTCGGTCTACATTTTTACTCTTCGGCATTTGTCATCCTAGACATCATTTCTCAACCGGGACGCCAACGCCAGTGCCCTCATTCCCTCTGGGCACCCCTATCCTCTTTGTACTTTACTCACACTTTTTGTGTCCTTTATAGTTGTTTGAGCATCTTATCTTTTTAATAGTTGGCCTTTGGGGGTTAATTATGAAATTCAAGCAAGGGAATCATATAAATATAAATTTATGTGATCATAATAAAGGACCAAGCACTAAGCACTATCTATAACCACATAAGGTTGCATCCATCAAGGCATCTAAGAGCTCCATTTCATCCATCTAGCTCCATCACAAGGGACACAAGGGTTGGTTTTTACATCACACTTTATAAGAGGGAATTTCATTTTATTCCATGCATACATTTACTACATTCTACATCTAGTTACTTGCTCGTTATCCATGTATAATGAAACAAGAGCAACTTAGGGCATAATTCACACACACACACAAAAATACATTGGGTCTAAGATGTAGTGCAATGCTCAATCATAAGTTCACCATTGTGACAGTTGATGACAGTTTGACCCCTCATTTTGCATCTTTCTTTTTAGGATTTTATGTCTGTTTGAGGGTTTTGCAGGTTCATACTTTATTGCAGGTTTACATCGACCTCGATGATCTTGGTGTATCCTTGGAGTGATCAAAGGTGAAAAAGATAACATCTTGTGACACCTCAAAGGAGGCTTTATGAGTATTTCCACAGACCTAGGTGCCCAAAAATGGGCCTAGGGAACCCACAGGCGCCCCTATCCTTCTCCAAACACCCCAAACTAGCATGTACCTCTAGATCTACATTTTCCAAGGCTTTTATGTGATGCTTCTTCCTCTTTATTTAGTTTGTCGAGCTTTGGTCTAGTTCAGACTTGACTACGAATCAGCTAAGGCTTGTTATCCTCTCTTTGCAATTAGGGATTTTTTATTCATTTCTTAGTTTACTTGAGTGTTTCTTTTGTACTTAATTTATTATTCATTTATTGTAATTTTACATTCAGATTAGGTATATTAAATTACATTTTAGATTAATCATGGGCCAATTTTAGACCGCTAGATGAAGGAATTGGTCCCTAAAGTATGCCTAAATGGAACCCACCATTTATTTAAAGGGTTGTCATGGCATGGTACTAACCAATATATATATTTCTTTGGAAAATTTAAATACAATCCAATGGTTAGATCAAAATTTATGCTCCGAGAAGTTATGGTCCCACATCACATTATTATGAATCAAAATATAATAATACAGTGTCACTCAAGAAATATATTGATACAATCAAGTTGTCAATTAAAATATTTCTTGTTGGTTTAATTTAGTATAAAAAATAATATAAGGAAAAAACATTACATCACATAAATATCCACACTTTTATTTAGTTTAACCCTTAAGGGAAAAAAAAATATGGAAAATCCAATTAGTTAGACCTTATCCATTACCCAAGATTTGATTTGATAGAGTTGTTTTATATGATGAAAAAGACGTGGATTTGAGAGACATGTAGGTTTGGTAAGTGGAAACAAACATGATCATCTAAATTGTGAAAATACGTGGAGTTAAAATTCACGTAGGTTTGGTGGGTGGAGATGCAGTCGGACTGTAAACTTCCCTGAAAATTGCGTAGAGGGATGTAAATGTTTGTGTTTCTAGTGAATCCAACCACGATATGGTTGTTTTATTTTTTGTGTCAGGAGTTGGCCACAAAAAAATATCTTTCGTTGCAACACACCATATATTCATTTATTCTTTCCTTGTAATTATGCCGAAAGTCATCTCAAATGAGATTGAGGCCTCAACTTACTGACATGGTGCGTATGATCAAATAATGGAAATCACACGCAGGCGACGTTGAAGCATGGTTGTTTTGAGACAGTCCATGTGTCTGAGCACGTCTACCAATGGCACTTCAAACCCTGAATCTGGCCAAACCCTAATCACTATGCATTTCGTTTTCTGTTTAGTGAACCCGCTACTTTGGTGAAAGCCATATCTTGACTGCGAAGATGTATTTCTACATGCGATGACATCCAGGGAGCCATTTATGTGGGTAACGAATGTGTTTTCATCATACAAGTGCTTTATAGGTATGATCCTCTAGTTTCTCAGAAACTTCACAAGATTAGATGTGATTACTAGCCATCCTGGTTTTGTTGCTGCTATGGCGGATCTCACAACAAGGGATGGATTTTGTTCTTGGTAGCTCCAGTTACCTGTCAGAACCTCTGCTTATATCAACCAAATTTCTTCTTCTCTGACTTCAGATAAGGCTCACAATAAAGGTGATTTACTCAAAAATGTTTTTCAGTTTATAGTTCAACGGATTTTGTTCTACATTTTGTGATATCTGATGGAAATGTATTCATGTTTGCAGGGTGGAGAATGGTCTTAAAAAGGGTTTATTTTTGGTTCTTTGTGTTTCTAGGTGCATTTCATCTCTGATAAATGTAGAGGACATGGTATTAGCAACAACCCCGGTGGCTTCCACTCCCACCATTGTTGCACCCGCCGTCCCTTCCATCATCCCAAGCCACCCACCGCCACACTAGTAGTGACAGTCACCATTCACAAGCTACCCACCACCATCCCTAAGCCACCAACCTCACCACCTATAATTCCAATCACCACTCCCAAGCCTGCGACAGCTGCCCCCACCACAGGCAAGCAGAAGCATTCCTACCACAAGCACAAATAGAAGAACTGAAAGTGTGACAAGTCCTTTAAACACTACACCATTTGGTTCAGCTAAAAGGGCCATTCCAAAACTTTCTGTACTAAAGCATGCCATTGCGACACCCTTTTCTCCATGTAAGGAATCCACAGGGTTGTTTTGAGGTAGATTTGAGATTTCTATGTGTTTCAAATCTGTGATTTAAAAAAACGTTTTTCTTCATGAAGATGATGACGGGTGGTTATAATATGATGTGCAGGAGGGATGGGATTTTAATGTACTGTGTTTTGTTTAATGCGCTGGCTGGAAAAATCGTCTGGGTAGCGATGAACACGCAACTGAGCACTCAAGTTTATTGGTGGGAGGACACATTCTTTTTCCTCAAGGAATGACCATAACAAGGGCAGTTACTGTTTCTACAGTAGATCATCCTTTTTCCTTGTTGTTTTGTATGTGAATGATACGCAAGCAATGATTTTTCAAGGACTAGACACTATGGCGATGTAGAGAGACTATGGAGGTGGAAGTCTAGTTGGGTTGTGATCACTGTGAACGTAAAGTGAAAAAGGCCCTTACTCGTATACTTGGTAATAAAAGGAAAAAAATCATCACTTAACTTTTTTTGGATTTGAAACCAAATGAATATGTAAATTTTTTGATTAGTAGGTGTTGAAACAGTGGATTGGCAGGTGTTGAAACAGTCGATGCCCATGTTAGGGATGAGTCATTAAACATCGCCACTAACAACTACTCAAATTAGTTGTATAATGATTTCAGTGCAGATAATCTTATTTTAATTTGAAGATTATGTAATAGCCTAAAATTTTACTCTTGTATTTTCAAAGGAAGATGATACTTTCACTTTAGCCATGTAAGTGTTAGTTTTAGTGAGATCGAGGGGAATGTAGACTTACCATTTTTATATTCATTAAATTTTTGTCTAATTACACTATTCTATATATATTATATTTTATCATTTTTCAAATTCTAAAATACAACCTAAAACATAAAAAACACTGCACATACCATCATTCCATGCCTTTCACATGATTAAACACACATTCTAGGTTTAAAAGGTAACATTAAGTTTCTCTCAAAATAACAAAATCAAACATTTATTGTTGATTTGTAGTTTAAAACTTGATTAAATATATTATGTTTTAGGGAGGACTAATTTTTCTAAACTACATTCATTTGTGGATCTAATTTTTTTCTCCTTGGTGTTCAAAAGGGCAAAACAAAGCCAAATTCTAACCCTCAAAAATCACATATCTCGAACTTTATATACACCATATTTCAGCTATGTTTTTTATCACTTTTTTGTTTGGGAGATAAAACTATATTATGGAAGGAAAGACCCCCTCTAAAAACCCTCATGTTACAATATAATTGAGAGAAAATAACATACGATTTTTATGCTTTTGTTGTTGGTTTAAGTTTTGTAGCTTTTTCGCCAATGGCCATGAGCGAAATTTTTTTTCTATGTTCATGTTCAACATATTTGTGAGGTGACATATTCAAAATATTTTCAACATATTTGTGAGGTTAGTTTTATCTTTTAAGGATTTTTTTGTTTTTGGTATTGCAATTAGTACCAACATGACTTGTGACCCAATTTAGTTGAGTCAATCTATTCAAAACACTCTTTTTTGACAAGGACTCTGAGTCAATAGTTTTTAATGTGAAATGATAATTAATATGGATTTGTAATAAGAAGATAAATTCTTGACATTTGTTATATTATAATAAATCAAAATTAGTCCACTTTATAAATTGAATTTAAAATGAACGAATATAGATAACATCGGACATAATAATAACATTTGGTAGAAATCACTAAAAGGTTATCTACAAAATAGTAACTTGTATGGGTTTTCATCCAAAGTCACTTTCTCATATGTCATGTAATTATCATGAATACAGAGACATAATGTGAATGATCGACTTATCTAAACATTATAATGGAAGAAGCCACTAGAATGTTATATGTAAAAAAATAGCTTGCTACAAATTATTAAGAGTTATTTTGTCAATTGTTATATACGAGACACTAACAATGGTTTTCAATTCATATAAATACGTAAACATGAATTCCACTATTGGATTATCTATTCATCTCAAAGGTATAAACTTAAGGCTCTGCAACATATTTACACATACAATCTATAATATATATAATTAAGCAAGTCACTTTCTTGTAAAATCTATATATACACATGCTTCTCTACATATTTTCCGTGCATAAGTAATGGTTTTGCTGCATTGAAAGGGATCAATTGTCAACAATTTTTATAGGCTCATCAACAACACAAACATGATAATCAATAAAGAATTCCCTTAAAATGTTCAACAATATGAATTGATTTTAATCTAAATATTAATGAGAGGTCAAGAATGGTCAAATGAGATAGAAATTAATTATAATGGAAATGCTAAGAGAAATAAAAAATATTAGGTTTTGGGGTCTTACAACCCATACAAAATCATCCATATGGTCTTGCAATAGATGGGGTAAGCGTGATTTTAGCTATTGGGGGCTTTCAGATAGGCTATGCATCTCCCATGGTTGTTTTATTAAGATCATCTTTGAATCCATTTGGGTTGTGCATGTCATGTGTGAGAAACATGTTTAGAAATTTAATTGAAGGTGTAAATTTTGAGACATTATTTTGATGAATTTGTCATTGTCATGCCTTGGTAAGGTGTTGCTTACTTTCTTTGTTGGAGTTGGGTAAATTTATGTATGAATACATTGTACACTTGGTGTGCTACCAACATGGATGCCTTAGTTCCCATCCATGGTTTTGATGATTTAAAAATAGGTAAAAAATATAATATTCATGAGACAGTATCGAGCATGGTATCCCATGGAACTTTGCAAAAGAGTTCAAGACTTCATACCAATGATTTCCTTTCAAATAATTTGACTCGGTTTGGGACCAACCTTTGAGTTTCACACTCGTTTTGGGAAACAAAAGTGAGGTTATAAAGGCCATTAAAAATTAATTTTATAAATATGTGTCCTCTTGGAACCCTTGTCTCACCTCTAACCAATCAAAGTTTGTTTGGCGATAAATCAAAGATGATCTCTGCTTTTTGGGCATGACCCAAATATTATATTCTTCTCCACTCATAGACCTGAAAGAAATACTTAATTGTGTTCGACACCACACTAAATGTTTAGAACACACATGATTTTAGAAAACAAATCCTTCCTCCATTGTCAATATAATTCCCCTTGGGAGACTTTCCCCATTCAAACTTGTTCATTGATGAACTTGGGAAAGTTACAATTTTGATATCTGTCACTATTGGAGAAATCATGATGTTCCACGTTATTTACAAGAGTTGGGTCCATCTTTCATAGAGATTAATTAGTCCACAAACAATATCACCCATGTGAAAATATCCTCCATCTTCTTATCCTTTTTCACCAGAGCAATAGTTAGCCTTTAATACTATTCTTGACCATTTCTTACACAAAACCCATCTACCTCCACTAAAATTAATAGTTCAAGGTTCTACAGAACAAGGAAATAATATCTATTAAATATTATGAGTCCAAAAATCATGTCTCTGCTCCAACTACGAATCAACCACCTCTCCTAATGATTTCCCGTACTAGGGTTACAACATTTAAGATTTTTATGTCCATGATACAAGCTTTCCTCCGCATACCTATCAAAGAACTCAAACCCATAGAAGAACAAACATTGTCATCTTTTCAAGACTCCCTAAAGCATGTTGACTATATTTCCATCGATGAAATAAGATTTGTTGGACCTAAATTTATTAACAAACCTAACTTCTACATCTGCGAAGCTTTTCCTCGCTCAAGACATCTAAACTTAGTATGAGATCTATCATCTTCGTTGGTCACCTAGGCGTTTCCACTTTTCATGGACATTCCATTATATGCAAGCCACTTATATGACACAAGCCTTTGGAGGGGATTTCATACATCAACCTCCTTGCTTATATTTTTGGCACTAAGATTACACCTACACATATGTTTCCTTTCGACAGTTAATACTTTACATTCATAATTTTTCTCATTTTTAGGATTGGAATTCCGTATGTCTGGAAATTATTCACACCTCTCTCAACATAGAATTCATGATTTTAATGATTCAACCCAATTTATTTGCAAAAAAATGACCATGTGGACCACCAAAACCTCTACATGTTGAAAACATTGACCTTCCTATCTCCCATTCCATTGCACAAATTACAGGTGGGATAATTTAAGGAGCCGATGATGATTGATTATAACACAAAGTTATTCTTTAAAAAATAAAAAACTAATGCTAACTAATTTGTGGGTTGAGACAAACATTGTAAATGGTGCAATAGGCACAACCGTCAACATTGTTTATGGCATTTCCATGACATCACCTGATCTACCACTTTTCTTGTCATCAAAGTTGAAAGATATAATGGGCCATGTTGGGATCCCAACAAAATGTTGCATATTCGATGCCACCAATTTTCAAAGGGAGTCACAAAAATTGCATATTAAACTAGCTTGGGCTTTAACTATCCACAAGTCTGAGGTCCTTACTTTGTAGAAGGCCACTATTAAAATTGGAAACACCAAGAAACATTGTCTTATATTTACATTTATCTCTAGAGTCACCTCCCTTACAGATCTTTACCTTTCACCTCATTCTTGTTTCAGGAAGTACTCAATAATGGATCATGCCTCTCTACATATGGACTAAAGAAATGAAGAAGCACACCTAAGTTATCTTCGCCAGTTCCCTCCTTTAAAAAAATGTCCCCTTCCTCCCTTCCCAAGAATAACACTCTACGAGTTCTCAACCTATTTTTATATTAATACATTTTACATGTAACTTGATATAAAAAATGATGGCCATATTTTAAATATGTAAGTTGTATGAGAGAGTCAAATCAAATATTTGTAACTATTTTATGGCTAGAATCATAAAAACATCTAACTTGATGTCAAATTTAAAGTACAAATATAAACAATGTGACTTCATTTATAAAATATAACATACCTTTTTTTTCAACGCAAAGCATTTTTTTCTCTTTTCTCTTTTTGTAATACAACATATTTTAATTCATTTCCCTCATTTCTCTGTAAATAGAAATTCTTGTAATGTTTCCTCAAACAAGCCGAAAAAAAAATACAAAAGATTTCTTCACTTTTCAAATTGATTGATCCTACATTTCATCTACTGATTGCTAAGCTGCATTTTCCAAATTGTCCGATTGCTTACATGCATTCAAATTTCATATACCCCTTCAAACAAAGTTTTTAATAATAATTCATTTCTACGCTTCTTTGGAATTACCAAAATTTCTTGTACCTTCGACTAAACAACTCCACTTCTTTCTTTACTACTCTACTCCACTTTTGGTTCTCTCAATTCTTCCCTTTCGGCATTCATAATGCCTGTTGTTCGTGTATGATCACTAGTATAGTCTTCACTTGTAAAATTTTATTGCAATTTCGTAAAAGTTTGACCTATACATACCATGGGAAAATTATTGTATCTTACGAAAACCATAATTTATGGCAAGTAATATTATTTTTCAAATGTTATTTTTTTGTTTTTCGTACTACATGGAGTTGTGACTAATTACTAAATGCCGAGTTATTAAAAAAGGACTTTTATTTGATGAAAAATTAAATATTTATGTTAGTTCTTATGTGCACTGTTTGAGGTATTTTTCATATTCTATCAAATTTTTGCTTTCATGTTTGCATTATTGATAATTAAAGACATCATATAAAGTGATTAAAAAGTTAGGTATTAACAATAAAACATGGGCCTAGAGATTACAAACTAACCATAATAACATTTATGTATCGTTATAACATATGAAAAATAGAAAAATTTCTGTTATAATTTATCATTGGTAGAATATAACATTTTGATAACTAGGATCAAATCAAAATATCATCAAGTTATTGATTATACACCTTATATATGGTATCTTAAGATAAATCCTATTTGTACAGTGGAAACTAGTGATAAAACACATGTTTCAAGATTAAAAAATGATCTAAAAGTTGTCGATAATATTACTAAGTTATTAACGGGCATAAAATATGAGACTTGAGGTTCACCCTCAACTATCAACCTAAATTTTTAGCATACTGATTAAAATTTTTACAGGAATCAATAATACCATACTTTAGCTCACTTCGTATGCCTTTTCCATTAACAAAAATCATATTACACACAATCTCTACATATTACATTGTGGAGAGCTAATGCAGATTTGAAACATGGTCTTTGCGAACATGTCATTGAAAATTATGCAACAAAAGCATAGAAGATTTCTAAAACATAGTATCAAATGTTGATGTGGCTTATAAACATTCAAAAACATGATGGATTGGAAACACTTGAACATATTGGAAACTTATAGCTTAAATAATTATTGAAAGAGACATCGAGACACAAGAAACATGTCACATGTAATTGGATATTTTGTTTTGTAGAGATAAGTAGAGTATATGCTAGTTTGGATGTTTTGTGTAAGGTGTTCAAAATTTTAAGTACAATTCATGAGGATGACCATGAAGAACATGTAAAATATTTCATTGATGGGTACAAACATAAGTCATTTTCCATCGAAAGATAATCACTTATTGATGCTTGAGATCTTGGAAATATATTCCACATATAGAAAAAGATATAAAATCATAGATGATGAGTTTGGTAGCTATTGTGAGAGTATCCCCTAGGTGTTCCTTCATCCCTTCACATGAATCACAAAAATAGGTTAATTTTTGTCAAAATTATTATTTTACAAGATATTTCATGATAGAGAAAGAGATATTAGAGTTAGTGTTGATATAGTAAAATAAAATTTGTAGTCATTCAACTACAATATTTTACATATTAAGCAAAGGATTATTCTATAAGATGTTGATAATAGTAGTGATTCTAAAGATGAAAGTAATCAACCTATTCAAAAAAGCAATGGAACATGTATGAGATATCATTTCTAACCTTCAATGTGGTCACAATTTGCAAGTAACTTAAATATATATGGTGTGAAGAAGGCAGGACTAATAGGAAAACACCATGGAATAATGAATATTTAGATGAATAATTAAAAAAAAACAATAAAATTCATAAGCACCATGAAACATAATGGTTGGTTATAATAGACAATGAATTAGCCTCACATATTAATTATGAAATTTTGGGTGTTAAGAAAACAAGAACATGATATAACAATGAAATATTATCATCAAAATCAAAATTCCTTTTCATTATTAATCATAATTCAAGGAACAATAAGAATTGGAAAATCATATACAAGTGGTGTCATTTTCTCAAGCACTTATAGATATATCATCCCATAATTTTCTCCTCTTGTAGTACACTTACACCAATAGGAGTTACAACATTTAATATTAGTCCCTCAATGATCCATTCACAACTTAGATCCCTTTCAAAAAAATTTCAAAATTGAAAAGAACAAGGTTTACAACTTTCCAAGAAGAGATCCACCAAATAAAAATACGGTGATTGATGAAATGAGCTTAATTAGTAAAAATAGAAGACATAGACTCCTCACTTTGTTTAGAGTTACATGAAAAATATGACATCATCTCTAGAGAAATTTCTATGAATTTGGTAAGATATTTATGGAAGATGCTTCTTAATAGTGATAAACCTCTTATTTTATCAAAATGGATTTTTTTGTAAGAACTAAAAATGGGTTACTATTTCTTATAGGTTTAATGTACTATGCCTATTGAATCTTGAGGGATCAAAATTATATGAATACCCAAGGATAGGAGAGAAACATTTTGAACTGCAAGAAATGAGGATAGAGTAAATACACACAATCACAATGGATTACAATGTAGAGATAAAAAGTATATTGCAAACTACTATTTCAAAGATGATGTAATGAACTACATTGTTAATTATGCAACAAAAGAATTGAATAATTATAAAAATTATCATCAAATGGTGATGTCCCTCACAATTATTGAAAACCCTAATGATGTAATGGCCATAATTTTCACCCAACTTTCACATGGCTTAATATGACCAAATAGGCATGTACAATTTATTTAATTACATGTGTATTTATAATTAATTTAATAACATTATTTACAATTTCACTAAATTTGATCATTTTAATTTTAGTTCATGTTCTTTAGTGGTTTTTGTTTACCAATTTTTATAAAAGGCGGAAGCCAACTTAGGCCAATCAATTAATTTTAATTTTTTACTATTTATCTTCATTCCGTTATGAGGGTATTGATTAAATAAAATTAAGCGAAATGTGGGGTAATAATACTTAATCTAATCTAGAACGAAATGTAAATACAATAAATGAATGAAGTAAAAAAGGATGGAAAATGACCCAAATAACTAATTTAATAAAAGTAGAAAATATAATATGCAAGAAGAGTGAGGAATTGACTTAAGCGATTAAAGGAGATCGATGGACTATTTCACAGAATAAACGAGAATAATCTAGAAGTAGGAATGACTATGCAGAGGTCCCTGAAAAGTAAGGATCGAGTTATCTATCTAGCTTGGAGTTCTGGAGAAGGATGGGGTGCTGTGGGCACTCTAGTTTGCAAAATTGTCACCTTGTGTCTGTACAAAAGGTATGAAATTGAGTTTCAAAAGTTTAGAATATGGTCTAAAACCCTCACTATGTGTTGCATCAGATTTGTTACCTTTGTTCCAAGAGTCCCTAATAGTCCAAGATGAATAAAATACATGTGAGAGACCACAAGATGTATGAAAACCCTAAAAAATGAGAATGCAAAAATGAATGGGTCGATGACCTTATTTGCCACAAAAGGGGGATAACTAAATAAGTGTTGCACTACATTTGGGACCAAAATGTAGTTCATGTGAGTGTATGCATCATGTGTCCTAGGTAATCTTGTGTCAGTCACACTTTGTGAAGTAGTGAGAAATAAATATGTGTAGAAAATGTAATAGAATGTGTACATGGAATAGAATAGAATCCCTCCCCTATGCTTGTGTGATGTAGATGAACCATCCTTGTCCTTTTGATGGAGATAATGGATGCAAATGATCTCCAAATGGATGCAACTCTAGGTGGATGATAGAAGTGACTAGTGCTTGGTCCCTCATTATGGTCTCATAACTTTATATTTATAGAGTTCTCTTGATCTAATTTCGTAATTAACCTCAAAATGTCGACCACAAAAAAGATAAAGATCTCAAATGGATAGAAAGAGCCCAAAAAGTAGTGGGTAAGTCTAAAAGTATCGGGGCACCCATGGGCGCCCACAGTACTAGCCCAGGTGCCCTAGTCAAATCTAAAATGATATAAAGTGACAAAACTTTGATCTGGGCATGTATGCGGTGGAGATCGGGAATGAAAAAATAAATCAAATAAAAATGACTAAGAGATGGGGGTTAATTAGTACTTTCTTCACTCAAAAACCTTCTAAATAGTAGTATAATACCAGGACTAAGTAATGTCTAAAGTGCATACTTTTGTGTCTACATTTTCCCCCACTTTATGTTGGTGAGTGGAAAGCTCGGTAACATAAAGTAGATAAAGATGTGTACTTGATAATCCAAGTAGAGTGATGTAGAAACACTTAGTTGAAGGAATAGAAAAAGTGTGGAATGATAAAAGATGATGGAGCATGGAAACTAAAGATGAAAAATCACAAAAAAGTGATGAGAGTGAACCCGGGGAGGAAACGAGTGTGTAGTTGTTGATGTGATGTACTTGCATGGTTAGTATGGTGTGTGCTACCCAAAGATGTTGTTGTTGACATTGTTGTTGTTGTTGCCCCCATTTAAGCTGTTTGTTTCTCTTATGGATGGACCTACAAGGAGAAAATAATTGAGTAGTCAAATATGTATGTATGTGTAAAAATTAATGTAAAAGACACATGTAAAAGTATGTAAATGTAAAATATGAAAATGAAAATGTAAATGGAACATGTGCACCTGATCCATGTCAAGAAAGAGAGTGTAGAAGGATATCATGTAATGGGAGTTTTTTTGGCGTGTAGGGAGAAAGTCGCATTATTATCCTTCCTTAATCGCTTCTTCTTTGAATGTGTGTGAAGAGATCTTGTACATCATAGTATTTTTGGTGATCCACACTTTGGCATTAGAAAAAGTATTGGGAGGAATTCTGATGTATCCTCTAATCATCAATTGTTCCCTCTAATGCTAAGGACAACTATGTCCTATAAAATCCATTGTGTATGGAGTTCTTAGACTAGTTTGAACTCACTCGGTGTATGTAACCCAAACTACTAAGGGCGAAAGTACACTAAATTGAACTAGTGTAAATGTGATGTGTAGACTATTAAACCCCAAATTATGCCCCCTCTTTGGGGGCACATGCGATGTCAGCGATAGGAGAATGCGGCCCCAAAAAGAACCAACCACATGAACTTTGTAACTCTACCCTATAGAGGGAAATGAATGTGCTTGGTAGAAACAAATGCATGCATAAACAAGAAGGCTAGACAAATACAAATGTTAGTACAAACATTCATGTATATAGAAAATAGTGTATAAACTACACGATCAATGTATAAGCTACAAAGAAAAGTAGTAATGTAAACATGCAAGAAGACGAGTAATCCACACAAAGCGGGTTGTAAACATGATACATCACTCATGATGTCGCAAGAAGGATGTCATGGATACATACAAACAAATAAGTGTGCACACCAAACATAGGGCAAGGCCCACATACAATAAAAAATAATAGCATACAATGTAACAAAAAAGTATGAAAGGAAATATCCTTGCATATAACAAATATTGCACATGAAGCACCCATTAACATGTTAGGAAGATAACTAGTATATCAAAAGTGTGTATAACTAAGGAATGTAAAGTGATAAGTACAAAATGAAACAATAACACCTATGAGAGATGAATGTGGATGCCCCGGTGACAATTGTAGGAAGGGTAGTAGAAGTGATCATCCATGCTACATATAAGAGGCATGTATCTACTGATCACAACTAGAAAAATATGTGAACACACATGTGTGGATGATATAGATAAATGACATACAGAAACTTATCTAGCATGTGTAATAAGAGAACATGTATAAGTAAATGCAAGAAAAATAAGATCAACCATAATATGCAGTATGTTGTGGATGGATGGAATGGAATGCAAGATGGATGGTAGGATCCATTTTCCCCGATAAAATGGAGTTGTATACAAGTGAGGTTCATTGATTCTTCCCCTTAGTAGTACAAAATGAACCGTAAATGAGAGTGCGTCATCGGGAAATGGTCAAAGTGTGTGTTGTGTCTAACATGTTGTGATGAGTGTTTATATGTGTTATGGAAATATGCGACCTAGAGATGATGTGTGCATGAACCTTATAGCCAAAGCATATATCATGACAAGATGAATGTAGGAGTGATGATGTAGCCTAAAGCATATATCACTACTAGATGAATAAAAGGGAGTGGTGATGTAGCCTAAAGTATATACCACTACAAGATGATAGAGTAGGTGACCATTTAGCCTATAATGTATGTCACTATCCTAGTAATGTCACATGATAGAAGGGTGAATGATGAACGTGTAAGTATGATAAGGTCCATTTGATTTTAAACCCTTGGCAGTCAAGTATTAACCGAGGAACTAAAGTGTGTCATAGGGTAGGGAGTGTAGTACATAGAATAAAATGTAGTATGCGTGATGATGATAGATGACCATGTGATGAGTAGAATGTGTAATGTATGATGTATAAGATGTAATGCGAGATGCGATGTATAATATGTAATGTACGATGTAGACTAATGAGTGTGAGATGTGTGTGATGTAGTGTGTAAAATGCTAGAGTTGTAGACCATGAAAGTGTTGTATATGTATGATGAATATTAGTATGATGTGTATGTATGATAATGTAATGATCAAAATGTTGTAGAATGTATGATGTAGAATGTGAGATGTGTGATGAAACACAATGTGTAATGCCTATAGTGTAGTGTGTGGGGTTCATGTGTAGTATGACCTCAACATTCAAGTGTGAACCAAAGAAAAAGAGTGTGTCATTGGGTAATGAAAATGATAAAATGTATGATGAGTATACCTATTTTATAAGGTTTATTTATAACAATGTAGAGATGAGAGATGCACTTATGCTAATACGATGAGGAGGTGTTAGATGTTATGCCCCCCAAGTATGTACGTGATGAAGGTATAATCAAAAGACATTAAGTGGATCAATGTATGGATTATTTTCCTTAACAAAAGTGATGGAATGTGATAGAATATTATGACCATCAGATGGTTCATCATTGTATTAAGCTTCATTCGAGTCCCATTTTTCAACATAGGTAGGGTCTAGAGTAGATGTTAGAATTACAAGTTTAACTTTAGGTAGTGAGTGCTGCATATGACTTGGTGATGTGGTAGATACTTTTAATGGAGGAGTAGTGAGATCGTCCTTAAGAGGAGGTTTCTTAGCTTGAATTGGTAATACAACTGATGACTTAGTAAGAGGACATGATTTAGAGAAAACCTGTGACAAGTGATGGCTTATTTTGATTTGGTAATGTTGTAGAGGATGGATTAGGAGGAGGTGGTGAAAAATTTGGAGAGGTTGTTGATTATGTTGACTTGGTGATGTCATAGTTGGATGCTTAGGTGAATCTTGAATAACCAAATAATGTGCATGAGAAGTAGTATGGTGATGCTCATTAGATGTAGAAGGAGAAGACTTAGGAGCCCATTGAGATGTAACATGATGTTGGGTAGTGAATGAGATAAACCCTTGACACTCAAGATGTTTGACTCTACGTTGTAAGGCATAGAAATAATTGTCATTATGTCCATTGATTTGATGATAATTGCAATATGGATGACCTTGATACTTTTTTATTCGATAAGGAGGATAGTAATGAGTAGGTGGTAAAGTGATCAATTGACAACTAAGGAGCACAATAAGAATGTCATGTTGCTTAGTATTACACTCAAATATGAGAGGCTTAGGTAATGGAATGACTTGAGGTTCAACTATATGACATGTAATGGATAAATATTGAAGAGGAGATGTAGAAGGAGCACAAACATGTGATTGAGAAGTATCCTTAATCTTTTGAATTTCAAATTTGAGAGATATGACTATGGATTCCATAGCCATGAACTTGTCTTGAATTAAAGAATGTAAGGCTTGAATTGAGTCTAATAGGGGTTGATTAGATGGAGGATCACTAGGGTCGGTAAAATAGACAAGTGAGCATAGGAATTAGTTCATGTGTGGGCGTATTATCATCAAAATACTTGGTCTCTAAGGATTTTTGCAAAACAACATGACAATTAGGGTATCTCCTAAGTAGATCAGATAAATAAACTTGACTTGACCCGTGATAGAGGAAAATGAGGATCCTAACTTTTAAATACATCAAGTTCACCAAAATGATTAACTAAAAATAACTAAAATGTGGGGTAATAATAGTTAATCTAATCTAGAATGACATGTAAATACAGTAAATGAATGAAGTAAACAAGAATGAAAAATGACCCAATAAAATAATCTAATAAAAGTAGAAAATCTAATATGCAAGTAGAGTGAGGAAGAGAATCGGTGATTAAAAGAGATTAATGGACTATGTCATAGAATAAACAAAATAATCTAGAAATAGGAACAAATGTGCAGAGGTCCCAAAAGGAAGGATCTCGAGCTATCTATCTAGACCAGAAGCTCCTAGAGAAGGACTAGGGTGCATGTGGTTGCTCTAGTCTACAAAATGGGCACCTTGGTCTCGTGAAAAGGTCCATAATCGAGTTTCACAAGTTCGGATGATGGTTCGAAACCCTAGATGTGTGTCACATCAAATTCACTTGCATTGTTTTAGGCATCGTTGATAGTCCAAGATGAAGAAAAGAGATGAAAGAGACCACAAGAAGTATCAAAACCATAAAAAAGAATAATGCAAATGAATGGGTCGAACTAACCTCAAATTCCAAAATAGTGGGCTTACTAACTAAGCATTGCACTAAATTTTAGACCCAAATGTAGTTCAAGTGAGTGTGTGCATTATGTGTCCTAGGTGCTCTTATGCCAGTCACACTTTATGAAGTAGCGAGCAATAAATATGTGTAGAAAATGTAATAGAATGTGTGCATGGAATAGAATAGAATCCCTCTCCTATGTTTGTGTGATGCAGATGAACCATCCTTGTCCTTGTGATGGAGCTAATGGATGTAAATGATCTCCAAATGGATGCAACTCTAGGTGGATGATAGTAGTGACTAGTGCTGGTCCCTCATTCTAGTCTCATAACTTTATATTTATAGAATTCTCTTGATCTAATTTCGTAATTAACCCATAAATGACCGACCACCAAAAAGATAAAGATATTAAATAGTTAGAAAGAGCCCAAAATATGGTGGGAAATCCTAAAAAGGATTAGGGCACCCATGGGAACCCCAGTACTAGCTTGGGTGCCCTAGTAAAAGATAAAATGACAGAAAGTGACAAAAACTTCATTGGGAATGTATGCGGTGGAGGTCGGGAATGATGACATAAATCAAATAAAAATGACAAGGAGATGGGTGTTAATTAGTAATTTCTTCACTCAAAAACCTTCTAAATAGTAGTATGAGATTGAGACTAAGTAATGTATAAAGTGCATGATTTTTTGTCTACAGGTATAATAATCATAGCTTTTTGAATGAGAATTTATTAAGATTTAGCATGTAAAACTTTACGATTATATCATTTTCTAACTTACCTTTATAACTCTGCTAGAGATTTATTATATTAATTTTATTCATTTAGAAAACTCAATCCTTTTTATAAAAATGATATTTGATGTTAAATGTTGTTATACATTATAAACCAATTTACTATTTCACTTAGTAAGTTTCCTCTACCCTAGGATTAATTTATTCAATTTTTTTAGTTAATGCACTAATGATTAGCTTGATATGTTTTTTCTTTTTAATTTACATTCCATAATAGTCTCTTCAATTAATTATCACCCCATGGTTGTTAAAATAAATCTAAGTTAGCTTAAGTTTCAAAAAGGTTGAAAGAGAAAAGGTGTTGACTAGGGGAGGTCAGAACTCCCCAATTCAACACCTCTCGAAGTGGGTGGTGTAGGATATTTTTGCCACCACCTGGATCAAAACCATCTCCATCCTTGGATTTATTTTGTCTCATTTGCCCTAATTTTCTCTATGGAGGAAACATAAAGTTTGTTTTCTTCTTCATTTTCTCATTTTGCTTTGTCCATTTTGCAGGGAGGATCTCAAGACTTGGAGGAGGATGAAGAAAATAAATATATACCCAATGAATATCCATAACCCATTGTGCATGCGCACTTGCTGTGCATGCGCATAGCACACACACACATTATTAAAATTGTGATATCTTTACAAATACGATCTAATTTTTATAAAAATTTACAATATAAAGATTTTAATTTAAAAAAATAGTTATGATCGATTTAGTGGCAATATCTATTTTTATTTATTTTCTTTCTTAAATAAAACACATATATTAAACTAGAATTATTTATTTATTTAAAAAAATTTATATATATAAACATACTTTTATAAATCTATATTTATAATTATATATATTTTTAATATGTTTTTTTCAAAATATAAATACACTTTAATATATTTGATTTCATACGAAGGAGTAAAACTCATTGTTGGAGAAATAAATATTAACACCACCTTTTTTAATAGAATTATCTACAAACAACCTTTCCAAAAGCTTCATTCGAATAGAGTGAGAGAGAGTTTATTACAATAACATTTGATTAGCTCAATGAATTTATTTTAACTAGAGAACTTCATAAATACAACTATCATTTCATTCTTTCAAGAAATCTCATTATTGAAAATTAAGAAAAAAAAAAACTTCCATATTTCAAATAAATTGATCTAAAACTAATATTTCTTTTCAATAACATATACAAAACTTTCCATCACTTTCCAATTACAGCATGATTACTTTAAAGTAAAACTTCAACTACAATACATATGAGGATAAATCTCTTGAATATTGATTCGAATTTACAACTATTTCAAACAACACAAAAGGTGCTCAAAACAACAATAACTATTTTCAATAAAGAGGGTAGAACCATAATCTTCTTCACTTGATCTCCACCAAAGTAAAAATGGAATAAATGAGAAAATGAGGGAGCAACACTCTCCTCCTAGCCTTCTCAATGAAAGAGAGTAACTTTCCCATTGACCTCCAATCCCCACCAAAGTAGGACTATCCACATGTTATCCCAAATGGGAAAAACAACAAGCGAACAATCAAAGAAACAAAATTTCAAGGGAGAAAACAACACAAAGGATTCTCATTAGAATCCTAAAAGAGAAATGTGTAGCCATACTCTCTTTTTTCCACCCAAGTGATATTGTAGGAATCCATCTCACACTCCCTCCAATAAAACAATTTCATTTCAACCTTTTTCCTCCACTCCACCGAAAAGCATTGATTATTTCAAAATAAAATATAGAATACATCCCTCCATAAATTCATCACAAGAAAATAGCATTGCTATAACATACAATAAACATATCTTTGCACTCTACCAATAAGCTTTAATTATTGCTTTATTTACCAAGTAAACCCCTTATCTCTCCACTCTACCAAAAGGCATATTTTTTCCAAGTTTGGCTACTTTTATCCCACACCATTCCTATGGTCATTCACTACCCAAACCCCAATTTTATGAAACAAAAACAAACACATGTAAGAAACAATCAAGCAAAAGAAATAATTAAGGTAAAATAGGCCTACCTTGGGGCCATCTTGTCCACTTGAGCAATCCAAAATCCAAATAAGATTTCACAAGTTCTTCTCCAAAAAGGCTCTCCAATCCAACAAATATTAAGATAAAATTTCAAAAAAATGGGCATGAAACCTCCCTTTTCCAAATTCAAATACATTTATAGAAATTTAAGAGGGAAGGGTGATGTGGCATCCACATGGGATTGCCAACTAGGAAAGCCCATGTGCTTTCCAAATGGAGTACAAAAGTCTAACAATAAATTAAAGAAGGTGTAATAAATGTGTAATAGAGGTATGGGTGGTGATCAAATCAAAAAATACATGGGTGAAAGGAATCTTCCTTCCACATTCCAAAATTTTCATCCCAAAGAAATAGCCAAAATTAAAGAAAATAAAACAAATCAAATCAACCAAAGAGTGTAAAAGAGGAGAAAAATCCCTCATAAGTGAGGAAAAGTGCCTTTTGTCCTTTAAAATCCCACCTACCCCATGGGTATGGGCTTGGGGACATTTTTAGGAGTGTGGAGCAAGGTAACCATTCTCCACACTCTTCAAAAAGTGGTCCAAAAGGAAAAATTCGAGTTTGTAATCTTAGTGTAAATTAATCAACTCAAAAGAAAATGAAAAAATAAATAATTAATTTATCTTAAACGTAATTAACTAACCCAAATAATACCTACTTGTCCAAAACACAAAATTTCACTTTTCAAAATTTACACATAAGGAAAATGTGACAAATGTTATTTAAAAATCAAACAAAAAATTAATTACACTTTACAAGGTCACTTGACATAATTTTACACACACACAAGTGCTCATTAGGTGACCTTAGGATAACATGTGGCATTCCTAAGTTGTTAGCCTTCTCCCTTCATAAATTTGGTATTTTATATTTTATCTGAATTTACCTATTTGTCATCTTGCACACTTCAAAAAAGTGTCATACTGCACAAAAAAATATATGTCCATATATAACCATGTAAAAATGAACTAAATCCCAATATGGAAACCCAAGAAACTCCTCATACAATTCGCTATCAAAATCAACAATTAAAATGACATTTACATTTCATTATGAACATCTGCATATATGATTTAATTGGCACATTTCAAACATTTAATTACATATCATAAACAAAATTTACTCATACATATATAAATATCATGATCAGTATATCCATGATACATATAGACTTTCAGTCTTACAGAACATCTAATCCTTGAAAGGTTAGTTCAAGAAATGAAATAGTCATAAACATGTGACAAAATTATCGTTGCATGGTTAGTGAAATACAACAAGTAGTTCATACTGATATAAATTGTCTATGAAACTCCATGCCTTAAATCATATAACCCATAATGTCTATCATCCAAGTCATTTATTATACTAAAAGTCAAAATAATATACATATAAAATAAAAAAATGTCAAGGGCTATTAGTCGAGCAAAGTAAATAGTGTGTAAAGGGAGTGGGCACCACATCCCCCTCCCCATAAACATGACTTCCTCTTGGAAGTCACTGGAACAAGTAAGGGTAATGAGCTTATAGAGTGGTAGTATCCTCCCATGTAGCTATATGCTCATCATATATGTCCCACTACACCCGTAATTAATCAACCTCTCATCCCCAAAGGACCATGGTCCTATACTCTAGAATGTGTATAGGCTCCATCATCAAATTTTTTTCCTCCCACACCTACTCTGGGAGTCACACCTAGTACATGAGATGCATCATGTACATATCTATGAAGAACTAAAACATGGAATATGTTGGTCTTCAAACTTGCACCCATGTCTCGGATCTAGAAGAGAGCTGTTTGAGATCATAATGGAACCATCCCCAAATTTTGGGACCTTGCGCACTGGGGATGGATATCTAGAGAATGTCGGTTCTCTATCTATTCTCTACCTTATTGTTACTCCTAGTGCTAAAAGGGGAAACTAAGCTAATAAATGTCAAGGGACCAAGGATAGAAGGATAACATGAAAATAAACTACACTAAAAGGTGATAGCACCAAAAAAGAGGGATGAACACTATCTTTTCTAAGTGGGAATGAAAAGGGAATGCGTGAAAGGAGGCTAGGCACGAGTAACACAACTGAAAAAACATTTACCAAGTAATTCTCATGGAACACAACTAAATAAGGAACTGCAAGGGATGTGAAGTGGCAACCCAAGCACCCAATGTAAAAGAAGAGGCAAGAATAAGGAATGCAAACACTTTAGGATAGAGAATAGTCACAAAACGATGCTTCTATTACTTCCATAAATGCACAAAGTTGTTATAATGGCAAAAGAGGCCGATATCCACATACATGAGCTAGATCTAGAGGTCTGCAACTCTAGAATGTAGAAAATATGAGGTCAGCAAAATACGTAAGGATCCAGAGTATCCAACGTAACAAATGAGCCCAGATCTTACATTTATAGATGAATTCATGGAAGAAGAAGAGAAGGAGGGGAAATCTAAATTTGAAATGCAACCACCAATAAGAAGCATTGAATGCCTGTAAATATGCCTAGAAATCTATCAAATGTGCTTCCCCAAGCCTGTTTGGCATGTTGAAGAAGGAAGGAGGGAAATTAAATTAGGTAGTTGGAGCAATGAGATCTACTTAATTAATGCTCAGAAATACTTTTACTATTTCTCACCTACCTGGTCTGCCAAAATTTGAATTTAAATGTCTAGCATTGTGGTTGATGTCAGCAGCTCTCTAACAAGTCCAGGCATGCATTGATCGGAGCTCTATATCAAAAGATATGGTTATCGAGAGGATATTAGAGCCATCTGTGCATGCAAGACACATGGCGCGCGTGAATTGGCTAAAAGGATGGCCAACTATGAAAAATGTTTTTGTTTCTACCATGTGTCACTCACTAGTTTGTTACAGAACGATTTGGTGCCCTAATGGTGTGCTTTGACTAGTTGCATGTGGCACAATCAAGCATGTCAGAAGATGACCTGGTATAGAAGGGCACAAAGGAGGGCATGAGGGAAGGGTGTGTGGAAGAAAATAGAGGAAGGTGCAAAGGAACATGTATGCGACACATGTGAGGAAAGTGATAAGCTGGTGAGTAGGGGATGAATGGTCAAGGCAAAACTATTACAAAGTAATGAGTGTGGCACATGAGAGGGCTAAGGAATTAGCTAATTAGAGAAAGTGTGAGGTGCACACAGGATGAATAAATGCCAAGAAGAAGGTGGATGTGCAAGAGATTTACACGAGGAGAAGAACGGGGGTGTGCGAGGAAACTACGACCAAGGGAATGTGCCAAGTGAACTTGAGCATGTGCAACCTTGTAATGAATACCTTAGATCTAGAATATGTATACAAGTTATCCAAATAACTAGGAGAGCTATTTGGATAATATTTTTGGTGACTTTTGGGGCCATCTGCCTGCTAGATGAAGGAGATCAGTAGCCTGGAGCATCCATTGGGCATGGAGTCTATTATGTAACCATGAAATCTCATTTGTATCTTTAAAGAACTGTCCCTTAAGTCACTCAAAGGATCGATTCTTAACTCTATTTTGAGTCTTGCAATTGTTGAAAGAAGATTTGCATTTTGAAAGCAACAAAGAGCGTGCGCAGAAGCACGCGAGAGGAAAGAATTATGTACAAACAAACAATATACATGCACCGCACTTAAAGGAATTGAAACTACTATATATATATATATATATATATATATATATATATATATATATATATATATATATATATATATATGCAAAATTAGTGAAATGGTTTGAGATAGATCCCATTTATTGAAATTTGCAGCGCGCCTCCATCAAGATGAATTAACTCAAAAGAGTTAGCTTTTTTGCATGAACTGATGATATATAGGCCACTCTAAAGTGCATCAAACATTGAATGATGTCTTGGTTTAGCTCACAAGACATCCCATTTTAGAACTAAGTCCCCAACTTTGAAAGCTTGGGGCCTATCCTTTCTATCAAACCATATCTTTGTTTCTCATTGATGTTGTTCTAGCTTGATCATGGTGGAGTTTCTTGATTCTTCAAGATTGACCAACTCTATCATTATAATTTATCTCTGTCCGCACCTTTGAATTCCAGTTGTTAGGAAAGCACCAATGAATTCAATTCAAGTGTCAAAGGAAGGGTATCCTCTTTTCCATATACAAGCTTGTAAGGAGAAGTTCCTATTGATTTTTACTATAATTCTATCTTCCTAGAGCACATGAGAGACCTTTGTATGCCACTATCTTTGGCTGATATTCATTGTGCACTTCATGATCCTAATCAGGTTCTTGTTTGTTGATTCTACTAGACCATTTCCTTGAGGGTAATAGTTGGAAGAATTCTTCAGGTAGATGCTCAGATTTAGCACCCAATTAGTGATTTTAGTACCAAGGAAGGATTTTGCATTATTAGAGATAATGGTTTGAGGAATGCCAAACCTTGTGATTATGCCCTTGAGAAAGTCAAGGATGATTAACTCAGTTGATTATTTGAGTACGACAACTTCTATCCATCTAGTGAAATAGTCTGTAGCTATTAACACCCACTTGTGTCTAGCGCTTAAAGGTGGGTTGATCATGCATATGAAGTTGAGACCCCATTATGCAAAAGGATGATCTACTTGGATTGGTCGGAGGGGAAGTGCTGCCAATTTTTTCTTTCTTATAAAGAAAGTGCATTCCTTGCATTTTTTGACCCACTTGTGTGCATCTGCAAATAGGGTAGGCTAGAAGATTCCTGCCATTATGATCTTCATTGTTGTAGTTTTGGCTGAAAAGTGTTCACCAAAGAATCCATCGTGAAATTTTGCTAACACTTTTCGGTCTACGAATCATTGATACATCTTATCAACATGTCACCAAGATTTTTCTTGAAGATAATTCCATCAATCAAAACATAAGGAATAGATTGTAACATCAGATTTCTTCTCTTTGCCTTGTTCAAACCAAGAGAGTATAGGCCCTTGGAAAGGAATGTTCCTTCATCAAGTTGTGTACGTCGGGATCTGTATTATTCTCTAATTTTGTGCATGAGAGACTTTCATCAAGAAATAATGAAGTCTCGTATTCATTCCGCACATCCTCGGGGATATGTCTATAGAGTGCGCTACCCCTTACCATTTTTGTGGATTTTATAGTCACATCATATTCCATGATTTTGGTCACCCATCGTGCTATCTTTTCACTGATCTTTTCTCCCATGATGAAGTCTTTGAAAAAGAGTGGAGACTAATACCTTAATATGATTTTTGGTGATCATAATTTTGAATTTCTTGAGCACGCACATGATGGTGAAGACATGCTTCTCTATGTGACTGTATCTTAATTCATAATCCTTTAGTGTTTGGCTGAAGAAAGCCACTGGTTGTTCTAGCCCTTGTTCATTTTCTTGTTTTAGAACAACAACAACACTCGCATTAGTTTCATAAGCATAAAGGATGAAATCCTTGGAATAATATGGGTTAATGAGTGTTGACACACAAGTAATTTATTTCTTGATTTTGTTGAATATTTCTCTTCCTTCTACTTTCCATCTGAAGTCTATGCCCTTCTTGAGCATCAAGGTGATGGGTTGAATCAGCCTTGCAAAGTTAGGGATAAAGAGCCTAACAAAATTGATCTTACCGAGGAAGGATTGTAGGGATTTTTTTTACACCGGCAGGGAAAGAGCGAGGATGGCTGAAACACGCTCAGAATCAATTGTGATTCCATAGCTTGAAACCACATGGCCCAAGATCTTTCCATGTGCCACAAAAAAATTACACTTCTTGGGGTTAAGAGACACCCCATACTTTTACATCTCTCAAAGACTTTCTCCATGTGTGCCATATGATTAGCACTCTGCTTTGAGATGATTGTTATGTCATCAAGATAAACCAAGATGAACTCATTGATGTATCCTTTAAAGGAAATATACATGGTGTGTTGGAATGTTGTGTCTACATTTGATGCAGACCAAAGGGCATTTTTGATATTCATATGTCCCCTACTTGGTTGTAAACACTATTTTGAATTGATCCTCTTCCTTGACCAATATCTAATTGAAGCCTGAATATCCATCTAACATTGAGAACCTCTCGTGCATTGGCCATAGTCTACAGGATCTACTCCATTGAAGGAAAAGGGTAATGATCCTTCAGAGATGCCTTATTAAAATCTTTGAAATTACACAGAGTTTGATTTCACCATTCTTCTTGTGCACTGGAGCTAGATTCATGACCCAAGTAGAGTATTTGATGGGAAAAATAATTCTCACCTCAATGAGTTTGGATAACTCCTTTCTCATGAGGGGCTCTATCTTTGGATTGACTGGTCGCTACTTTTGTCTGACGATCTTGATACCAGGATCAAGGTTGTAGACACCCATAATTACACCGAGAAATTTAAATACTTAAATTGTGCTAATTATCCCCCTTCTTGCAAATTGGTGACATATCATCAATAACGCTCATTTTCCCTCATATCGTCATTAATTAATTACACTATGCTAATTAATTAAGTCACCTATCCAACGAACACCCTAATTAACGACCTTTCGTTAATTAATCACCCCTTCTATCTGGACTAATTAATTATTATTAATTAATTAGCTTTCCCTTTCATTTAACCAATAAATCAATATTTAATTGATTTAATCCCCTTCTAATAGCCTAAATTGTACTAATATTCCTCTAATTAGCTTCTATAAGCTTACATCTACCTATTAGTTAATCACCTTTGATTAATTAAACCCTCCCCCCCCAATTCCTATGACTTGCTAAGCATAAATTAAACCCTTCTAAAGTAAGGTTACCTTTTATAAAGCAACCTTATCCATTCCTAATCATGTTTTACCTTTATCCCACATGCAAAGGGATGAAGTGTTTCCTTTATCCATTGGGCTATATAAGGAGCCCTCCTTCTACCTTTATACCTACACCTAAACTTCTTGAGAAGACAAATGCAAAGCATATAGCAAAATAGACTAAAATCTTTCCTTTGTTTTCTTGAGAGTTCATCATCTTGAAGAGTTAAGCCTTTTCCTAAGTGCTTAGGTCATATGGGAGGTGTCAAAAGGGTCTTGTAGCCCAACTTTGACAAGCCCTCATTCCTAGGTTCTTGGAATACCAAAGACAACCATTTTTTATTGCCATGGAGCCTACATAGGTCCATTCATTTATTTGTTGTTAGAGAATAGAGGATTTAGATACTTAACATTGTTAGTTTCAAAGTTTTGAATATGATGAATGTTAGTATCTAACCCTTGTTTAATTCTTATCTTGATGGTGCTTAGTATGTTGTTTAATTTTTGCTAATTAAGGCTATTTAGGTGTTAGTCTTTACTTATATTAGCATTAGTTTTAAAAACAACTCATGCACACATTTGGCACACTGGTGGGACCTAGTCCCTTGGCATTTTAGTTTAAATTTCATTGTTTTTGGCTAAATTTTGATATGCACATGTAGTAATTAATGTCCATTTTCTTGGAATTTTTGCTAATTTTATGTGTAGGTTCTTGTTCATAGCCATCATTTTAATGGGTTGTTGCCATTTTAAAACTAACTTGTCAAAATTTGAAGTATTGTGAGCTTTCTTGTGTTTTTGCCATATTTTGGTTGCAGGGGTGGTGCAAGCACACTATCGGGAGCGCAGTACATTTTGGTGGCACGGACACCTGTCGAACTTGATTCTCTATTTATCGACCCTGGCACATACGCACTAACCCCGACACACATACCCTAACTAGCGCACAGATGAAATAACCTGGGCATAGACACATTTTCATATTGTACCTTCATTGTAATTTAAAACCTATCAGATCGGCACATACACCCTAACCCGAGTGCACACGTTGTTTTAGCAGATTGAGACACATTTATGGTGGGGCAAGCATTCTGTCAGAATTTGAAAATATTTTACAAAGTGGTGGTGCACATGATTTTCTAGTGGCACACATGCTTTTCTAGTAGCACAAGTGCTCTGTGTGAAACTTAGCCTGTTTTTATTGAAGGTAGCGCATACGCTCTTTTGGTGCCGCACACGCCTCTCGGGTGGTGTAGGTACATGATAAGCCAAAAACACACACAGTGGCACACATGTCTTTTTGGTGGCGCACACACCTCTCGGGTGGCGCAGATGCACTGTAAATTAGAAAAGCACAGAGTGGCCTATCCACCCTAACCCGTGCATAGATGCCAAAACAGGGGCACAAGTGTCTTTTATTTTTTGAAATTAATGTGTTGAGATGATAACATTCGTGCAAGTTTTATCTAATCACATATTCATTTTTGTAGGATGTTTTTACATGTGTTTACTTGATTAGATAAACTTTACATGTTCACTCATTGGGATAAGATTGCGTATGCTCTTCCCTCACATCCCTTGGGGCGATCTTGGGAATCATAAATGATTCTTAGGTCCTTTTGATGCTTTGAGGTTGTTAGGAATATTTGAATTAGAATTGGTTAACTTGGTGTGTTTGAATTAAAGTGTTTTTCCATTTGATATTTTTTTGGATTTTGGAAACATCACGTATGCTCTTCTCTTGCATCCTTGGATGATCTGGAGAATCAGAAATGGTGTTTACTCTTTTGATGGAAAACTAATAAAATCATCATACAGGACCAAAACACCACGCTTTTCAAATAAAGGAGGAATCAAAACAAAGTCAAAAACTACTAATACAGTTGTTATACAAGTTTCCAAAAGGTGGTCAAGAAAACCACACCTAATTAAACAAGATAAAAAGAACAACATATTCAAAACACTATATTGCAGGTTTCAGAAAAGGGTACGTCCCTCTCTGCTCAATTAGAACATAACCCCTTTGGCATAATGCCTTAAGCTACAACAATGGGGGTGGTTCCAGGAACCCCAAAGTAGTCCATGCAAGAGGGAACCTTGTGGATGAAACGGGAAGTGCTCGCACTACCTACCTGACTAGTGATTCCTTTATGAGATAGCATTAAAATTTGTCCCTATGTGACCCTTTTAAGTACACGATGGATGTATTTACTACCCACTGTGCTTGAAGGGGGCAAAGTCAAGATACTCCCAAGATAGTCAGGACTATTTGGGTAAATTGTCCCACTCATGGATAATTTTTGTAACACCTAGGATGAGAGAACCACCTAGGAAAATATATTTTGGCCAGGAGCCCACTTTTGACCATTCTAAAATAGTGTTGAGTTGTGAACCATCTTTTCATCATGAAATGTGTGACGTGTTACTTTCACTTAGTTTTTCACTTGCCTTAAGGTGAGGTGAAACTTTGCTGAAGTGAGGCCAAAATTTTTCATCCCCATTTTGATTTGCTTCCTTCACAATATTTTGACATTTTTTTATCAAAATAAGGGTGACTACCTTTGTGTTACCAATCGATTGTTTTTACCACTTTTTTGTCTATTTATGCCCATCCATGTTTGCGGCTGGGTAAGTTAAACATCGAAAGTGCGCGGAGACATATTCATATCATTGGTGGCCATTATGATCTTGATACCCATGTCAAGATCATCATTGTAGTTAGGCGTGGTTTATCATCTTGAACTTCCTTAGAAGAGTTACCTTGTTTGTATTGTATCACTACAATTTTGGTATTTACGTCTTGTTTCTTGTAAACTTGACCTAAATATCTATATTGTAAGGTTACATTGTACACATTTTAACTATTCCTAGCTATACTTTGAGCTTTTAGTTTGATTCTATTATTACCTTGATTTTGAAGAGTGCTACGTGTTACCACTTGTGTGTGTTATATCAATAGCATCTTGATATCAATACCTTACTTTCTCACAAATTTTGGTTAACATATCTTGGTGATATTGTTGTGTCACTCACAAATTATAACTGGCACTTTTTGGGATATAGGTCTTAATCGAATTTGAACTCACTTTTATTATATCTTGTTAGGAGGTCACATTAACTTTTTGTATTTACTTATGTCTTGTTCATTCTCTTGAACTTGGCATAAGTGAGAACATCTTGTTAATTATCTTGCGACACTAAACTCCTTTTGAGACGTAGTCTAGGAAGTACTTCATTTGATAGGCTTAGATACCAAACATTTGTGTCACTGGTGATTTATCACTCTATCACATTGGTATTCTCACATTGTTATTCATTCATATTCTTGGCAATTTATCTTGCATTTCACTTAGGTGTGGTCACAAAGTTTTGAACACATTTACAACTTACCCTAGTGAAACTATCACAAATCATGGCTCCCAAAACATGATTAGGACTCAAGAAACAAACATACGAGGAACAACAAGTGCAAGCTTGGGAAGCCTCAAATAGACAAGGGTCAAACCCTTTCATTGGACATGATCTAGGGCCTTTGTTTTCTACTGAGAAAAAGAGATAGAAGATATGGTCAATCATAGTGGTAATGAATTGGAATCCCCACACATAGAATTTGACTTTGACCCCACTCTATTAGATGAGTTTATTTTCAGAAATAAGGATAGAGTGCTAGCATGGGTCATAGAATTAGGGGCCAAAATTCCCACTAAAAGTGAAACAATCCCACCTGCGAATAACACTAATGAGGAAGAACGACCCCTTATCAACATGGAGGACATTTTGACACATGGACATGCTTCTACCTCCAATGCAGGAAATAATAAGATAGTGGGACATAGAATACCCTTTATCAAAGTGCCATGTAAAAACACGATGGGACATGAGAATGGTGAAGAACCTCCACAAAATGAGGAAGAGGAGGAACCTTTAGAAGAAGAAACCACCATTCAACAACAGATTAGTAACCTAAGCGACAATTAGCTTTGCTAACCTCTCATGTACAGAAGGAAGCAAGAAAAAAATTCAAAAGTCAAGGCCTAAGGTTAAGATCAATGAATTCCATAGAGAAAATCAAGAAGAAGATGATACGGGATATCATCGAGTATATATCCCTGCTTCTCCCACTAGAGAACAATTTGTTAGAGTAGGTATTTACCTTAGCTCATGTTCACCTAGGTACTTTATTTACCTTTATTGTATTTATCCTCACCCACTTATATGTGTGGATATTTCTTTTATCTTATTTAGATATTAGGAGATATTATCTAGTTGTTAGGTATATTTCTTTCCTTGATCTATGGTATTGACTAGATCCTTGATGTCTAGTTCTCTCCTAAATCTATGGTCTTGACTAGTTCTTTGATGACTAGTTATTTCCTTGATTTATGGCTTGATCTATGACCTTGACTAGTTATTAGATTGTTATTCCTTTCCTATTTAAGCAAGGCCCATTCTCAATGTATTGCATTAAGTTCCATAATAATATATGATATTGTTTCTCATTTGTTTGTAAAGGTTTTATGTAAAGTTATTTTGGCAAATTGCTTTCATCTTATAGATCATGGTTTTTGATTAGCATCTGTGTTCTTGGCTTGGTACGATCTGGTTATCATTCCTTTCACAATTGCTTGCACAAGAGGTATAGTCTATGAAAGTAACACTCACAAGAATTCAAGAGAGCAATATAAGGAGCATTAGAAAGTATCAATATGAAGAATTATGTCCCTATCCTTTTGACAAGATGATGACCCTTCAACCCTTTCCTAAGAAATTTGATATGCCAAAATTTGACAAATATAAAGGGAAAGGAGATCCATGAGATCATGTCAAAGATTTCTATATGGCATGTCAAGAGGTGTCCTATAGTGACAATTATCTCATAAGACTTTTTCCCAAGAGTCTAGGAGGTCAAGCCTTGGAGTGGTTCACATGTTTACCTTGGGGATCAATTTTCACCTAGCTATAATTGGTAGAAAGGTTTGTGCATCACTTCTCGTATAACATAGAGAGTGATGTCACCATGGCAGATTTATGTGGTGCCAAACAACACCCTAATGAGACTTTTTCCAGCTTCCTACAATGGTGGAGAGGGATAGCTAGCCGCTTCCCTTGTGCTTTCCCTGAAAAATAGCTGGTTAGTATTTTTGTACCCAACCTCAATCTAGATATAGCTTTCCACCTCCAAATGCATTGTGTTCGCACTTTTGAGGAGGTCATCGAAAAGGGGGTTCAAATAGAGAAATCTCTCATTGCCAAAGGAACTCTCAAGTCCCAATCTAGAGATAATCAAAATGTTAAACCCACGGAGAAGCTGAAGGTTTTTAACAAAAACAAAAATGTGGTGGGAGATGGGATCACTGATTCCAAACGTGTACAAATGGTCCAAACTGGTCAACCTTTTAAATTGACCAAAGGACCAATTCAACCACCACAAAAATGAAGAACGTTCACCTCTCTTAATGAAACTTTGTCAGTTATACTAAAACAATTGGATACGGCTCACATGATGACATATCCTATGACACAACCATTTGATGACAATGCTCTAAAACCTTCATGGTACAAGGAGCATGAATATTGTGAAATGCATCGTGTCAAAGGACATAAGACAAAAAAATGTTTGCACCTTCATCATTATATCCAAGACCTCATCGACAACGGGAAATAGAGGTGGACAACCTAGGAAAAACTCAGACACCCAACGAAAAGATGGGGATATATAAAGAGTCATTCCCCAATCATGATAAACTAGAAAATTCAAAGCCGGATTGGGGAGAGTCATCCCAAGGTTATAAAGCAGTGAATTACTTATACACCAAAAAGACAACAATCATTATGATTCACTTATTGGATGTATTTTCTCTCCTACTAACCATATTAATGCCATCGAATCAAGGGAAAGGATTGCGTTGTGGTAACAAGGTGTGCCCGCCTCGTGATTCTAGAACCTTCTCCATCAACCCCACAAATTGGTAAATACAACCTCTTAGAGAAACTTGAGAAGATGTCTACTAAGATTTCAATCTTAGATCTTCTTAAGATATCCAATGTACACAAAGACATTCTGTACCAAACTCTTCAGGGGTTGAGAGTGCCATTAGAGGTCGATCCTACACATCTTCAAGCTGCACAGTGAAAAACATTGTACCAAATGAACATATTGCCTTCAACCATAGGGAGATCCCTACTGAAAATCCAACACATAATCTTCCTTTATATATTGAGGTAGTTGTTACCCATAAGAAGATCAAATGAGTGCTTATGGACAACAGATTAGGGTTAAACATATGCACGCTAAAATTTGTTAAACAACTCGAGACATATTGAGGTAGATCTTGAATTGAATATCATCACTATCACCACTTACAAAAACACGGAAAGGGAGTCAGTGGGCACAATCACGTTGCCCATGGAGGTGGGTCCCACTTTCCATCAAACAAAGTTTCATGTCCTGGACTTGGAACTTCGTATAATATGCTTCTAGGCCAACCATGGATTCATGCCATGCAGTCATGTCATCGACGTTCCATCAGTGCATTAAATTGAAGCATGAGGGACACACCATTACAATACAAGGAGATTCAGAGCCCTTCACTCACTACAGAGCTCTTAATAGCTTTACACGTAAGGGCACATATGCATGTCCCTCCGCCAATATAGTTGTCCCTCTCCAATATGAGGCCATGGAATCTTAGATAGATTCGGATTCTCTCAGTTCTTGTGCCCATGGTGCGTCTACATCAACCTCTCCTTTTGATTCATGGGAGATGAAAATCCTTGAATATGGCTATGGAGAGTATAATGTGTAGCAAGCCCTCTTGGTTTCAGACCTCTCATTATCACCCAAGACTAGAGGTCGACCTAACTATCGCTTTAGAAGACCTAGAAATGAACGCACTATTGGGTCATTCTTACTTGGAGGCTTGTTGGCTGAAGAAAAATTGTTAGATCCACCTACAACTTGGGTCGCAGAGGATACTTAGCCAACTTGTTATCAAACCCCTGAATATGAGAAATCAAGCAAAATGATGTACTCCATGGGCTACAAGGGCCTAGGATGTGGAAGAAATGAACAAGGACATAGAGAACTAGTGCTTCTTCCACATTTTAAAACAGAAAGATACGGCATTGGAATTCACCCTTATGGGGCACACCCCAATGATCAAGATGCTACTTGTTTTGAACGTGAGGATAGCTCTGACTATATAGACAGTGATACAGATTCCCATTATAGCCAATATGAGGATCTTATCTCCACGAACCTATTCATGAACAATGTTATCCTAAGCATAACCCCTACGGAACCAACCCTTGACCTTGTTTACCCTTACCTGGTTGAATGGGACCAACAACGTCACATGTCACTAGATCTATTCAAGAATGACGAAGCTATCGCAGAACTAATGGGCATAAGAGATACAATTCCCATAGGAGACCATAAAAGGGATTCTATATTGATTTGGATACTTATTCTTACTTCGGTGAGGAGGCTAAGCTTTGTGGTCAGCAAAACTTAATAAAAAGTGAGGGAAAAATTTCCAATGTAAAGCCTCAGTAAAAATCAAAGTCCAAGTCACATAGTGAAAACCTCTTTGAGGCACTAGCCGAAAAACAAGTGCAAAAATCAAAGGACAATAAAAGTGACCACGCCAAGGATGAAAATCTCATGGAGACATCCTTGGATGAAGATCTCAACCTTCCTCCCAATCCTACATATATGGAGGACTTGTCAAAATTACTAGTTGAAGAAACCATCGATGTCAATATTGGTACGGAAGAGGACCCAAAATAGTAAAATTGGGAGCTTCACTCTTGGCTAGAGAATAGAAGACATTCACTATGCTGCTACGAGATTTTATAGACGTGTTTGCATGGTCCTACAAAGACATGCTAGGCTTAGACCCAACTTTAGTCATGCACAACCTAGTTGTGCATGCAGATGCTAAGCCTATCAAATAAAAGCTCAGAAAGATGCACCCAAGGGTAGCCCTATTGGTTAAAGAGGAACTAGAAATATTACTTGCATAAGATTCATTCGGCCTATTGATTATTTTGAATGGATATCTAACATTTTCCCTATCTAGAAAAATCTTGTTGGGATCATAATCTACACGTATTTTAGAGACATTAATAAGGATTGCCCTAAGGATGATTTTCCGCTGCCAAATATTGACATGATTATGGATTCAAAATGGGATACAAGATGCTATCTCTCATGGATGGCTTTTGAGATACAACCAAATCAAGATTGTTGATGAAGATCAGCACAAAACGGCTTTCATGACTCCTTGGGGTACCTTCTGCTACCAAGTAATGTCATTTGGCCTTAAAAACACAGGAGCTACTTATCAGTGGGAAATGACAGTAATTTTTCATGATATGATTCATGATATCATGGAGGACTATGTGGATGACATCCTCGGAAAGTCAAAAACAAGAGAAGATCACCTGTTATTTTACGACATATCTTTGAGTGCCTATGAGAGTACAAGGTCAGGTTGAACCCAAAGAAGTGCATATTTGGCATGCTATCAGGAAAACTATTGGGCTTCATCATATCAAGAAGAGGAATTGAGGTAGACCCTACTAAAGTGTCTACTATTATTGAAATGCCTCCACCTAAGAACATTAAGCAATTGCACAGCTTATAGGGGAAAATACAGGCTATTCATCGCTTCATCTCCCAGCTTACAGATAAGTGCCACTCATTCACCCACTTGCTTAAAAAATATATCACCTTCATCCTGGGACTCGAGAAAAGCAAGCCTTTGCTTTGTTTAAACAATACTTGGCCAATCCACCTATCCTCATGCCTCTAACTCTTGGGAGCCACTCTTGCTTTATATCTCTGCTATGCAATTTTCTATTGGTGTGCTGCTCACCCAATACGACCTAGGTCACAAAGAAAAAGTGGTGTATTATCTCAGTCACACTCTCATCGCTTATGAACTCAAATACCCCCAAATTGAAAAATCTTGCTTAGTTGTTGTTTTTACTTTTCAAAAACTTCACCATTATCTATTGAATACCAAAACCAAGCTGATATCCAAAGTTGACCCACTCAAGTACTTATTGTCTAAACCCACCCTCATAGGTAGAATGGCTAATTGGATCATTCTACTAAGTGAGTTTGACATAGAATTTGTACATCAAAAGTCAGTTAAAGGACAAGTACTCACTGACCAGCTAACCTTTGCAAGGCACTGAACCTTTAAATCTGGATCTGCCAGATGCCTCATTACTATACATTAAAGAATCTTTCGTATGACAAATACACTTTGACGGGTCCTTTACTTTTCATGGTTTCAAAGGGGGTAGTCCTCATTACTCCATCTAGCAATCCTATACCACAGGCTTTTCACCTAGGTTTTCCTTGCACAAAAAATATTATAGAGTATGAGGCACTTATCGTAGGGATGAAGCTCGCTATCAAGTGGAACATTCATCATGTCAAGGTTGTGGGTGATTCTTAGTTAATTATTAAGCAAGTTAATGATGAATACAAGGTTAAGGATGACAAGCTCATACCTTACAAAAAGTTGGTAGAAACTCTAAAGGAGTACTTCATGCGCATTACATTTGAACAAATCCCAAGAGCACAAAACAGATCGGTAGATGCTATGGCGACAATGGGTTCTATGCTTCATATTCCACCAGGGAATAATGACATGCCGTTCTTTGTAGAAAATTTATGCCAGCCCACGTATGACATGTCAGAGTCTTTTCTGGCTTGTGATGTTGTTGGTCCCAATTCCCCATGGTACGAGCCCATCTTTACCTATCTCAAGGACAACACATTCCCTCCCGATATCTCCCATTCTCGAGAAACAATTCTGATTCACCAAATATCCGTTACACCCTTTTAGGAGGTACTCTTTATCGTCATGGTTACGGTGGGAATCTGTTACATTGTCTTGATATGATAGAGTTGATCAAAATAATCAAAGAATTACATGAAGGGGTGTGTGGAGCACATACAAATGGAATGGTTTTGGCCAAGAAATTGTTAAGAGTAGGCTACTATTGGCCTACCATGGAAACCGATTCTTTCAATTATGTCAGGAAGTGTGTACTTTTCTAGAAGTATGGAAACTTCATCCATGCTCCATCACAACCATTTTAACCCATCACTACCCCATGGCCATTCTCTAAATGGGGACTTGACTTGATAAGGAAGCTTACCCCTACCTCATTTGATGGTCATACCCACATCATCATGGCTACTGAATACTTTACAAAGTGGGTGGAGGCCATTCCCTTAACCTATGTAACAAGAGCTCAGATTTCCAAATTTATCATGAATCATATCATTTTTCAATATGGCATTCCTGCAACCATTGTTACAGATAATGGCAATTCATTCAAGAATAAAATAGTGAAAGGCCTTTTTCAGTGGTTCCAAATTAGATTGAAATGGTCTACACCATATTACCCCCAAGGTAATGGACAGGCCAAAGCCACAAACAAGACTTTGGTGATAATAATGGAGAAAATGGTTAGTAAAATAGGTCGTAATTGGCACTTGTAAATACACCCAGCTCTTTGGGCTTACAGAACCTCCATTGACACTCCTACAGGGGCAACACCATATTCTCTAGTATTTGGGGTAGAATCCATCGTCCCATTAGAAATTGAACTTCCTTCCTTGAGAATCTCTCATAGGGACTATCTGGATAAAGATGAGGATTTGGGTAGCAAGACTCGGCTGAATTAGAGCTCTTAGATGAGAAGTACATTCAGGCTTGTAATCATGTCAAAGTGTATCAGAATAGAGTCTCCAGAAACTACAACAAGAGAATCATACCTCGTCAGTTTGAGGTTGGTGATTTAGTCATGAAGGAGAATCAGTTCAACACAAGAGCGGAACGAGAAAAGAAAGGAAAATTCAAACCACATTGGTTAGGACCCTACATTATTATGGCCAAGTATGGCACAGGGGCTTACAAACTTGCTCACCCCAATGGTGATGAGCTCTATGAGCCCATGAACACCATTCATCTTAAGCGGTTCTATGCTTAAACATGGCGTAAAATCAGAAAATAAAAAAATCAACAAACATGGTAAAATGATAATAAATACAAAGAAATCAAAAAAGAGAAAAATAAAAAGAGAAAACATGTCATCCACAAGTGAAAGCCACGTAATTGTGGCACTTTGGATAAGTCCTTGGGTGAAAACTGGTTTTCGGCACCTTGGGAGGATTTGTTGTTCACAAGCATCTTGCATCTGGAGGGTACTTTTACTTGGCCTAGCCCTGGTTCTACCTTCGAGATTCCCTATGAGCCCAATCCTATTGATCCTTGATATGGATTTGTCTTCTTTTATTCATCTGTGAGGGGCATTATCTTTTGCTATTCCCCATCTTACTGCCTGGGGCAATTCAATGACTTCACCTTCTTGTTCATAAGCGTGTGGCCTTTGCCCTTGTATATTCCCCATCTAACGCTAGGGGCATCCACACTTTCTTGGTTACCTATACATAACTCTGGAAAACCGTTAGAAAACAACGCAAAAACAATAGAATTTTTTTTTGAAAAAATGCAAAAACATTCAAAATATCAAAAAAACACAAAAACAATAGAAAATTGTTTCAAAAACAAACCAAAAACAATAAAACATTGTTTCACATATATAAAAAATAATATAAAATTGTTGTGGGAAAACAAAATTTACAAAAACATTTACTTACATTTACTTGCATTGTCTTGTTTCTTGCTTTGCTTGTTTGCTTGTATAGTTGCTTCATGTTTATGCTTTTGTGTTGTTTGTTGCTTGGGCATACTTTGTTAGAATTCATCTTTTCTTTCTTAGATTAGATTTATTCTTGCTTGTGCATATTGAGGTATGTTTTTGCATGCTCATGAATCATGGTGCGTTATTATGTTAATTCATTGTGTTCTTTGTTAGCATTTGATTGTGTTTATTGCATGTGCATTGTTTTGTTATCACATCATCACATTACCATCATTATCATCACATCTAACATCATCTATACATCATATATATATAAAAAGCTAAGTATACATCATACATGAATGCTAAGCTAATCATCACATATTGTATCATCAAATGGGGGCAAGAGGGATCACAAATATCAAAATCTATCCCCCCCACACCCTTATCATCATATCATCCCATCCACTAAGTATGGCACATCATATAAAAAAACACATTTGATATATTCTACAAGATCACATCATCTAGAAATCAAAACACATGTGATACATCAACAAGATCATGATACATATACATGTCAAATAAAATCAGAATGCATCATAAACACAGCTATCTATCCATGAGAAATAATAAACAAATCTCCATCTCATATACACATATGTCCTATCAAAAATGTCCAAATCATACAAGTGTAGTATATCTGTATCAAAAAGGGGTATACATCACGGCAGTACATCAAAATTCCTTCATCTGAGGCATATAATAAAATGCTACATCAAATCACTGAATAAAGAAGCGTTCATTAGAGCCCTGTGTCAAACTTGTAACACCCCGAAAGTTGTTATTTTCCTCCTTTGCATTTCAAGTGTTGGCATGTGATTTTTCTTTTTAGGATATGTTCTTTTGACTTTGGGAAATCATGCTTGATGTGGATAAGTCTTTTCTACTTTTAAGATCTTTTGATTGAACTGGAATAGTTTTCCTGAATTCATTTTTCACTTCTTGTAGGTGAGATTGCAATTTGGTTTTAAGAGTTGTAAACTTATCTATTTACGACTCATCATTGGATCAATTTCAATGATCCAAGGAATATTTTAAATCTATTCAGATTGAACAACTAATGAATTGGCATTCCATGAATTAAGAAACATATGGACTGAACTTGGTAGATACAAGTTCTTTAATTCTCTTTTTGTGTGAAAATATTTCCATTCAATGGTATGTTTTGTTTGGGTCTTTTGATATCGACCATGACAGGTCATTACTGACATAATTGGGATTTCAGCTTGTTCATGGTGTAGGAGAGAACCGGAATCCTATAAAGGACTAACCTATGGGATCCTAAGCTAGGTAAAAATATTTCCTACCTAAGCTATGTTACTTGATATAATTCTGATTCTAACCTAAACTTGGTGCTAAGGGAGTTGGAAAGGTTACTAGGTATTAAAACTAAACTTGAACCTATTACTATAAGGTATTATTGCAATCTAACCTAATGCCTAAAACTATTATGTTTTGAATTAATTTTCCTATGTGGAAATTATCTAAACCTATTTGCTAAGGCCTATGGTGGGGGTTAGTTGCTAGTGTTATATCCTAAGGTATAAATTTTAAATCTACCTAAGATCTAACCTAAGCAATCTAATCTATCCTAAACTAATGGATATGAATGGGGACTTAAGTGGTCACATGCACTTGGGTGATGGTTCCTAAGGCATTTATGTTATTGATAAGGTTGGTAAATGCATACGGACTACCAGTTTTGGTAGGGGCTAGATGACTTGGCGGAGGCTTAGGTGGAAGTGTCACTAAAATGGAAATACATGTTATTTTTGACTTGGCATTCGCCAGACTTGGTAGGCGGTGGCAAGGAAGATTAGGCGGGAGATTTGGAATTAATGGAATTTATTACTTTCAGTTTTTGTGCTCAAACCATCTTGGTAGGCATGCAAGTGGATTTTTCTTGGGTTGTTTCACTTTGCATGTTTCCCAATTTTTACTCTACATGCTCTCTGGTTTTTCAAACTAGCAGATTGAACTGCACTTCATGGCTATTTTTGAAGTTTTGAATCTATTTTTGTTTCGTGGAATTTATAAGAGGCATTGTGGAAGAGGTATCTAGTTGTTTGATCTTTCGTGGAGAAGAGGAGTAGTGAGCTCGGTGGAGGTCTTCTTTGATTTGACAGAGACACTATCAGGCATGATAGGCTCTAACTATTAAAATCTCTTGCTTTCCTCTAAGTGTTTTCATTAAAGCAACTCTGATATGTTGAGTTTTATGCATTGCATGATGTACCTAGTTATTTGGTTACTGATTTATTTAAATCTTGAATTCTTGGTTTTGAATCCTTTGCAAAAGTGGTCTGGTTTAAAATATAGTATGTGTTTGTTTAAGCACATGAAAAATGCATGCAAGAACGACTTTGTAACTCTGCTTGGCTTAAATGGATTTGGTAACTAATGGTTAGGTTTTTTTTTACTTTCATACCAATGTATTCTCGCTGAAGTTCTTTGGAGAATCTGGTGTTCCACCTATTTCTGTTGAAACTAATGTTTTGTGATCTCGAGCTGGTAAAGAGCTCATGTTTGTTTATGAAAACTTGTATGCAAGCTTGAGTTCTGTTGGAAACTTGTTGGGTATTTGGGAACTGCTGTCGGGTTCTTGGTGCTATGATGCTTGTGTTTCATTTCATAAATATAAGGAACCGTGAATGGAGTAGTAGATGGCTTGGTTCTTGTTTTCTAACTTGTGAACATTTGTTGTTGTTGAAACCCTAACATGGCGTGATATTTGTGTGGTATTATCATGGATATTATGGACTGTTATTAGTCCACATTTGGTTTGGTGTTTGTGTTTTATTGTGACCATATGTATTGTATTAAGAGTTCACTATGAACATGGCTTTCATGTTTTGTTTTCCTCTCGGTCTAAGCTCATTAAGAATCTCACATTTCGTTTGAGTTGGGAAACAGGGTTTGATAAGATGTTAACAGAAAATGGAAGCTCTATTCTTATTTTGAACTATTTTTAAGTAATTTCATTATATTCGGTCTAGTAATACAATCTTTGGTGTATATATGAACTCGTGATTGAGATATTGTGATACAACACTATACAATCAATTTATTACTTGGTGTTTTTAAAAATTGTAAGCAACGATGTATTGGTTCAAATCTTATAGTATTTTTGTTTCTTTGATTATTTATAAACTAAAATGGGAACATGTTGTTGCCCGAACTTATTTATAATCACTTGAATGATCTTGATCTTTTGAGGGAGCTTATGCTTTACATTGTGCTCGAATTTGTAATTCGATTCTTTGATAGAACATATTTTTAATATGTTGTTTTGATCTTGTCATTTAAATTGAGTTTATTACTAGATTGAATGGTTCTAAATTTAGAATTCTTTTGAAACAAACCACATGCGTAAGGAGAAAACTGGAAGCATGGTTTAGTAGGTTGTTGGATAAACTCTTCAAGATCTTGATTGGAATTAGCTTGTTGGTTTGTCATTTTATTGGAATCCCAATCTGTTAGTTCTTATAGTGATGTGTTGAAATACTATCAAGATAGTTCTGTCTTGACTAAACTATTGGGAAATTTTGAGTGTTAGCATCTACTCGATTTCACACTTCTTGTTGGGTCCAATAAAAGAATGTTGAGTCCTTAAAGGATAAAATGTGATTCTTTAGTGTCCATGGGCTATGTATGAACTTCATTATTATAATGTTCTGAATGGAAAGTGGAATTCATGCATTATAATGGGAAGATTTTGAAAGGAAGGTAGCATTAAGTTTTCTCTTTCCTTGAAGTTGTTCTTGTTCTCTTTCTTGGGAACTCTTGCATGAACTTAAACTATATGTATAAGAAAAGGTAAAACTGTTAATTAAGTTGAAAGAAATGATTACAAATTGGGATCATATTCTGTTAGGAATCCTTTTCTAATGTAGTTGGGTTAAGTTCATTTGTTCGAACCTTCTATTAATTATTCTTATGGGAAAAAGAGAATCAATACTTAATTAGTCTTCTTATACTTGTCATTTGACTGAAATGAAGTAGAAAGAGATTGATGATTGGTTGGTAAAAGGAAATGCAAACTTGTTGTTTGACTGTTAATCCATCATTCCTTCTTGGATTTCTTTTATGTGAATCTGTTTTGATGAATACCTTAAAATGTTGAATTTTAAAGTAGATGTCCTTTAAAGGAAATAGTTAAGTCATGATATGCACTGTTTCTACTTTGCGGATGTTATGTACTTTAGCATAATGGAAATGGTTTCTCTTCTTCCTTACTTGAAAGTTAGATGAAACATCCTAGTGAGAATATGTTGTAAACACTTCTTGTATCTTATAGTAAAGATAAGTGTTGTATTATATTTTTGGTAGAGATGAAACAATGAGATGTTATGTTCTATTGTTTGGTAAAGATAATTGATAGGATCAATTATACTTTAATTTGTAAGACATATATTATAGATTATATTTTGTTCTTCTCTTAGAAGTGAATTCTGATTCATTGATGATCTTCTTTTGTTATTACTTATGCTTAGTGTATGAAATACTAATTGTTCATTAAAGGAAGGTTATTTTTAATGGAATAATTAGTGGAATGCACTTCATTTTAAGGCTTAGTGCTTATCATGCTCATTTCATTGAACTGACTCATGCTAGCAATTTTTGTAGATGGACTTCGTAAGTGATAAAAGAAGTAAAAACTTATATGATGTATTGGCTGATCTAAGTTTGATTCTTGTGAAGAATTCGATTCATTTTTGAGTTGTATTGAAAAATAAAAGTTATATTATTTTTGAATGAAGGTTGTTGTCATGTAAGCTTAAAATACATAACTTTGTAAATGTATAAGTTTTGAAAATGAATTGAAGGATGATAATTTACTTGCATGGGTTGTGTAAATTATCTTGTACCTTTGTAAAAGAAATGGAATCCTATCCTTGTTAATATTCTTCATGTTATTTATATGTTTAAATGAGTATTCTTGGATAAGTAGGAAAAAGGGAATTAGAGTAATTTCCCTAAATGTGATGCAGCTAGATAAATTGTAAAATTAAATGTTCTTATCTAAACAATTAATATTATTAAGGTAACATGTAATGAACTTACAATGAAAACTATAGATTTTGTAAAGGACATAAAGGGTGTGTTAAACCCTAGAACTTAACCATGAAGAGGAAGACTATTCCTCTCTTACGAAAAATTAAACAAAAAGGAAGATATGATTTATAATAATTAGACTTCATTTAATAAAGTCTATTAAGTTACAACCTAGGTGGTTGTTACACTTCCTTGAATGGTTAAGTCACATTAAATGGAACTTATGAGGTTGTTGTCTTTTCTTTTTGGTAACTGCTTATTAAGCCAAATTTAAGGAACATCAAAAGCAATCATAAGTTAAGGAATTTCTCCAAGGATTAATGGAACCTGATTTGGAAAAGAACTTGGGGAGAGTTGGATTAGGGTTTGGAGAGGGTTGCTAAAATCTTCATTTAAGTATCCAAATTAATTATATATTAATAATCTCCTAGGGGTATGTACATCTCGACGAGGCTATTCTGTAGGATGCTAGCACATGCCAATTGTAGGGTTGTACCTTCGAGAATATTGGGATCTTCTCAAGGATACAGCATTGCGGTTGACATGTAGCAACACTCTTCTCGCATTGATCGTCTAGATTTACATACTTATGGACTTGAATTTAGTTTTTCTATAGCCTTTGGGTAGTAGCATAGTTAAGATATGAAGTAGCCCTCTAAGACTCAGGGTACCTTGGCACATGGGGCTGACCTAGGTTGACCCAAGATGCCAATATATCCTAAGTCTTTGTGAGCCCCTTCTTATCATCACCTATGTTGTTAACCAGAACTAGGGTTAAACCTTGGGCAAGTGGACTGATAGAAGTCAGTAAAGGAAATTCTAGATAAAAATTGAGTGGGTTGAAGGATGTATTCTAAATTCATGAATATGTCGTCAAGTAATGAGTAATACAAACAATATGTTAGAAAAATTTGGCCAAAGTATCACAAGTTGTTGATTGCATTGTCCTATGTCACCTAGTATAAGGTTCGAGATGCAGATGAATATTGGTAGCAAATATTCTAGATAGGTTCCTAGACAGATCACTCAATACCGCGAACAAGGTAAGAGAACCAAGTATACATAGTATACAGAAAAGTATTCAATACTTAATGTTAAACATGAATAGATCGGTAGTTCGCCGAGTCATGAAATGAATAGATCGGTGGCTCACCGAGTCATTACAACTGCATATGGTTATTTTTTATAAGATTGGATGTTATGGAATGTGTGTTCTAAATTATGTATTTAGAACAGAGAACATTACTTAAAAAAATTGCCTTGTTTCTAAAGTTTTAAAATGGGAATGTTACATCTTGGTATCAGAGCTGAAGGTTACAGCTCTTGGACCTATTGTGTCCATAATCTGATAAAAAATTTAATTTTCTTGTAACAGAATATGGTTAGGACAAGAGGAAATGCTGTAAATAACACTCCACCCGATGATGAAGGAACAGCAACAACCCAAAACTTGATGAGATCCTTGTTTCCCTGTTGGACACAAGAGATCATTTGGCTGTACTTGAAAAACAAGTAATGGATAATGAGGAGGAAGAAGAAGCTAGAAATAACAATCAGCCATCTCTTGAGGACAACCCCAATTTAGGTGTTGATGATAACACTGTTAATGTGCCTATCCAATTTGGAAAACAAAAAGGCAAGGTTGGCGACTAAACTCACTAATGATATAAAAAGGATAATTCCACCTAAGTTTGATGGCACCATGTTAGGAGATGGAGTGAGGATTGGCTCAAGCAAAATGGAGAAGTAATTTGTAATAAGGAACTTCTCGAGAGTAAACTAAAGCTATTTGGGAGCATATCGGCTCTCCCATGAAGCATCTTCATGCTTTGGGACAACCGTAAGGATGAGCTAAACATTGATGAAACTAACATCACTTGGGATCAATTTAAAAGTTATTTTAGGAAACGATGGCTACCACAACTTTATTATGATAAAAAAATGACTGAATTTCAGAACTTGGCTCAAGGGAAGTTAACTATAACTGAGTATTGGGAATGGTTTATGAAACTACTCAAGTATGTACCTCAGTATCAAACTAATGAGAAGTTCAAGATATGGAAATTCATCATGGGATTGAATCCCATTATTAGGGGAGAGGTTGATGTTCATAGCCCAACCACTATGGAAGGGGTTGTTGAAAAATCCATAAGGAAAGAACAAAAATTAAAGGCTATTTCTGCTCATAAGGAGGAAGTATGGAAGAAAGTTCCAAACTCTTCTTCAACTTCTCTTGCACCTAAGAAAGGACCATGGAAAAATTTTGGTAACAAAAGTAAGTTTCAACTGATAATAATAAGAAAACAACAATGAATAAGTCTACTGGAAATACACGAAACAATTTTGCAAGAATAATAATAACGGACGAAAGTCCTATGGAGGTCAAAATGATAACTTTAAGGCTGGAAATAATTCTAAGCCTAAAAGGGACTAGTAGGAGGATGTTATAACTGTGGAAAATATCATTACTCAAATCAATGTCCTTTGAAGAAGGATGATCGTAATCAGCAACACAAGATACATGCTGCAGTAGCTGACAAGCAAGCTGAAAAGTAAGTTACACCTATAGAAGTTCCTAGTAAGTTATTTGGCATACCTGTAACTATTATTTTTGATATGGAAGCTACTGAATGTTTTATTTCTAGTAAAATTACTTTGAAAATTAAAAGAAAAGATAAAAAAATGGATAAATCATGGACTATACATTATGGTAATAATTCTTTCCATACAATTAGTATGTGTCTTTTTGGGGCAGTCCTTGACTTACCTAGATTTTCCATAGAAGTTGATCTCTATGTAGCACCTTTGGGATCTTATGATATAGTCATAGGCATAAATTGGTTAGTAGAGCATAAAGAAAAGGTAGATTGTTTTGAAAAACATATTAGTTGTTTAGATGATCTGCAGAAAATAATAGAGATTAAAGTCAGTAAAACAAGAAATTTCTGTCAGGAAACTATCAGCTATGCAACTTAAAAAGGCCAAAAATAAGGGTTGTACCTTATATGCAGTAAAAAATTTAGAATCTGCGAAAAGAAAACAATGATTTCATGGAACGTTATCCACTATTACGGAACTACGGTGATGTGTTTCGGAAGAATTACCGGGATTACCACCCAAAAGGGAGTTTGACTTCACAATTGAAATCAAACCAAGTACTGAACCTATTTCTAAAGCACCTTATCGAATGACTACCACAAAGTTAGTAGAGCTTAAGGCTCAGTTGCAAGAAATTTTGTCTAAGGGTTTGATTAGACCAAGTGTTTCACCTTAGCGAGCACTAGTGATATTTGAGAAAAATAAAGATGGAACACTTAGATTGTGCATTGATTACAGGATGTTAAACAAAGCAACAATAAAAAATAGATACCCACTTCCTAGAATTGATGACCTATTTGATCAGATGTGTAGAGCATCGGTATATTTTAAGATAGACCTGTTAGTGCAAAATCACAGCACCCTAGATGCGAGATCAAATTTCTAGGTTGATCACTAGCGTCCAGTGTGATTACACAACATTGAATCCTTCCTCCAAGTGTGGGACTTGCGAGAATGAGAAAGGAATCTCCAGAGAAGGTTGGTTCCTCTTCCTAAACTACCTGCCACAAGCTATTCCAGTGCAGGCAAGCTAATCTAATCCTAATCTAACCATGCCAAGGAGACAGAGAGAGAGAAAAAAGGGAAAAACAGAGCCTACACTAAAACGGTGATACACCAGAGAAGGAAAATGTTGAACATCTATCAAAACTGCCATGGAACAAGGAGAGGTGAGCAATGGGAAGGATGGACAGATGCATCACAGGCCCAAGGATAGATTTCACACAGAAGATGTCCCAAAACTCCATGAACACAGCTCAGGACTGTGAATGAACATTAGAACATGCAAAAATACCTACAATGAAGAGAGGCAAGAAGAGAACAAGAAAAAATGAGCAAGGATGGATAGATGCATCACGAAACACGTTTTGTTGCTCCAGAAGTTTGCACAGAACATCATTTCAATAGTAAAAGGAAAAAAATGCCATTACAGAGCAAGGGAGGAGGCTCGAACTCCATTTTCAACCCTAGAGAAGAAAAGAAGGGAGGGTAGAGCTGAAAAGATGAACCACCCTTAGAAAGAAGCCTCTCTTTACAATATATAGGAAGAATGAGAGAGGGAAGAGAGAGGAAAGTCAGATCTACTCCAACAACTTCTAGGTCGCATTTAGATTTATCTCATTATGGCGGTGGGTGAGAACCACGGTAGGAGTGGTGAACTATATTTTGCATTAAAGTTGGTTGCTGAAACATCGATTCGGCCATCTTTGAAGAAGAATGCGACCATGTGCGTTAAACCTGGTTGTTGAAACGTCGATTCGGCCATTACCACGTGCTAGAGACATTTTCTTGATTTTAACTCCCCAAACTAAACCAAAATGAAAGATTGACCCTAGAATTGTGTAGATAATTTTACCAGCTTTCCATTGATATAAACAACGTGCAAATCCGAGCTCTGGATCAAAAGATATGGCGATCTGAAGATTTAGGGAAAAAACAGACCAAAATAGGTCGGCGGGAAAATATTTGAACTTTTTCCGCACTCTGCCACTTGGATGACACGTGTCAGGTGCTGATTGGATGAGAAATTCTCTCTCCTCCACCTCCCACAGGTTTCCCTTTGAAATTTTGACATTTTTCATACTTTGGAAAAATTCTCATGCCCCGCCACTTGGGACACATGGCATGCATTGGTTGGAGGACAGGGGGCGCGGGGTCATCTTTGTCTTTTAATTTTTTGGCCAAAACGTTTGCCAAATTCTCTAAGTCCTCCTCTAGCTCGAACTTCCTCGCCCCATAGGACACGTGTCCTGTTTCTATTGGCTCGGGCCAATCCTCCAAACTTGGCCTTCCTCATGTGACACATGTCGCACCGTGATTCGTCTACGGGACTTTCGGCCTTTTGCATCTCGCGCGTCCCTTTGGCCTAGATGTCCCAAAACCGTCTAGGAAAATTTCTCTCGGCCCGCTCGAAATGGGATTTCTTGGTCCTGCTTGTGGTGAAGATACGTGGCAAGATTTGATTCGTTCTCGGCTCTTTCGGCCTTTTGCGTCCCATACGTCCTTCGCGTACTTATTGCCCGGCTATCCCAAACTACTTCGGATGAAAGTCTCTGTTTCGGCCGAATCGGCAGGTTCGCATCCTCCGCGCACTTTTGTCCCAATTGTCCCGGAACGAAGATTTAGCAAATTTTCTCTCTTTTGGCCGATTCGGGCTTTTCGCGTCCTACGCGTACTTACGACCCGAGATGTCCCATTGCTGCGTGGACCGCCTAGCGGATTTTCGGCGGTTCACGCCCGATGTCCCAATTTGCCTAGACTTAGGACTTAGCCGATTATCATGATTTTTCCTGGCCTCCAAGATCTGATGCATGTTATCAAAATTTACCCTGGGGGGTGAATTTTGGATAACAATTTGGCGACTCAGCGGGGTCATCTGCCTGCTAGATGAAGTTACCAGTTGCCTGAAGCATCCATTGGGCATGGAGTCATGAGTTATAGCCTACAAAATGATCTAAACTTTGAAAACTTCCCTCTGAGCCGCTTGAAAACCACTGAACTTAGAGTTGTTCTCACTAAAATGCCATTGAAATGGACTATGCAAGAGCAGAACCAACACCACAAAAACTATGTACATAACTGAAAATCATACATGCTCCAAATGGAACATGCAGAGTGTGCACAAGCACTTCTTCTGCTGAAAGCAAATCTACCTACTCTACTCTAACTGGAAGCAAAGGTGAGCTAAATAAACCCTGTAACTGGTTGTGAAAAATAGCTTCCTTTCTTCAAAATTGGCAACCATGCAATTGATTTGGAGCTGATCATGGCTGTTAGGATGAATGGAAAATCAACAAGAAGCTGGTCTTCCACCCAAATCATCAAGGTATCAGCTGAAGGAAAATTCAATACCTCTTTTAGTTGCTCTGCATTTGGATTGAAGAGGTATGACAGCTGATCCTTGGTACTTTGTAGCTCACCCTCATGCTCAGAAGCAAGCATGACTGGTTGTGACTTCTCCTTTGGCTCCAATGAAGCCAAGTACCTAATGGGCAAAGGTCGATCCGTTTGATATGCCCATAGCTCGATTTTCAACTCCAAAATGGAGTCTTCTTGCTGCACCCTCCGAATGGATGGTGTGGAAGAAATGGTGAAACTCTTCTGTCTTTTCTCTTCCTCAATGAAGAACATGAAAGATTAAAATCTTTCAATCTTAGTTCCAAAAGAGCTGCTATAAGATGCAGGTGCTGCAAATGAATGTTCTCCTTCATGGTAGCGAGGCTCAAGTATTTGGAATGTGGATGATGAAAGAGAGAATGGTGGAAACTCAACCGGCTCCTCTCCATCAAAATAGTCCTCCAAATCTGGCAGATAAACTGCCCCATGGCTGTCCTGCTGCAAATGCTCAACTTCCTCCATGGTGTCTTCTTGATCTGTAACTTGACCACCATGGTTTCTTTCACCCTCCAACATTGAGTTTGAGAGATCAAACTCCTTTTCAGTACTAGAACTTGAGAGAGGTGAAGTAGAAAGAAGAACTGAAGGTTCTCCTGTAGCCTGCTTTGTGCTCAAACCCCTTGGATCTGTGATTTTCTCCTCCACAAATAGAATGTGCTCCTCTTCTTTTGGATTTGGAGCAGCTTCTTCCTCCTTTACTACTTGAAGACAATCTTGCTCTTGATAGAACTCTTCCTCTAGCATGAAGTTTGTCAAGTCAAACTCTTCGATCTGCTGCTCTAGAGGACAAGTTGGGATTGCAAGATATTCTTCTGAGATTTCTTCCTTTATGGCTAATTGTGTAACTTGAATTGAATCAGCATTCCCTTCAAATAGAGTGCCAACATGGACACTACTTTCTGAGCAAACTGATTGCTGATCTGCTTCTCCTTTTACTCTTCTTCTGCTACCACAAAATCAGTCTCAACCACCATTTGTTCAACCTTAGCCTCTTCGTAGGCTTAACCATCAAGGGATCTTTGTTATCCCAAATTTGGCAGCCCAACTCCTCAAGTTGTTCTCATTATTTCTTTTCGTTGGGCTCCTCTTCTTGCTGTCCCTCATGGCCGATTTTTATAATTTCTTCTTCCCACATGGAATTGGGAATGCAAGAGGAGGGATGGGTTGAAACTCAATTGATTTGGCAATTTTTCGTGGTGGTGGAGGTAGAAACTCTTGTTTCTTTGGAGGAGGGGGTATTTATATTAGCTCTTGTGGAGGGGAAGACTGTTTGGAAGGAAAAAGGAAAGAAGAATTGAGGTGTGGTGGAAGACTAAGAGGTGGAGACATGGGATCAACATTTGGGACAGCGAGATGGGGAGTTTTGTGATGATGTGCTTGCTTGAGTAATGGGAAGAGAAAAACCAGATGTTGGTGTAGAACTTACCCTTTGACAAGGTTGTTCAACACCAAGTGTATAGGCCTCTATTTCTGTTGTCCATTGTGCAAGTTGGGGCAGCATCTTCATCATGAAGTCCAGCTTCTCCTGAGGGCTGAAGTGCCTTGGAAAAGGGCCTCCCCATGGACAAGGAGTCCTACAACCAATTTTGAAAGCTCTCATTTGAGCTGTTGCTCTAGACTGCACCATCTTTACCTCCATCTTTTAGATTTTCTCCAATAGACCAGCATCTTGCATCCGATTGTCTTCATTATATGCATACTCTTGCTCTTGGAAAGCTCCATAGCCAAAATGACTTTGCTTCGCTATTCATATGGGTATGCATGTTGATCTTGAATCGCTCAAAATTCCGATTTGGAGGATTTGTAAAACATGTTGGAGGTGTGATATACTCTGTTGTTGTTGTTGAAAATGTGAATTCCATGATGGAGATGAAGTCATGATTGCAAAACTTCGTGGAATGGAAAAGAATGAAAGAGATGGAAAGAAATATGGGTGAAAATGAATGGAAAATAGGTCTCGCAACTTCGAGATGGGTTGTTGACCAAATGGAGTCACCGAGATGTGTTTGCAAGTGCCTCCAAAGGCTGAAATATTCACAGGAACACATCAACTGTAAAAGATGAAGTGGAAGACTCTAAGGTCCCACCGGTGTGCCAAAACTGTTAGTGCAAAATCACAAAGCACCCCTGCATGCGAGATCAAATTTCTAGGTTGATCACTAGTGTCCAATGTGATTGCACAACATTGAATCCTTCCTCCAAGTGTGGGACTTGCAAGAATGAGAAAGGAATCTCCAGAGAAGGCTGGTTCCTCTTCCTAAACTACTTGCCACAAGCTATTCCAGTGCAAGCAAGCTAATCTAATCCTAATCTAACCATGCCAAGGAGACAAGAGAGAGAGAGAGAGAGAAAAGGGAAAAATAGAGCCTACACTAAAACGGTGATACACCAGAGAAGGAAAATGTTGAACATCTATCAAAACTACCATGGAACAAGGAGAGGTGAGCAATGGGAAGGATGGATAGATGCATCACAGGCCCAAGGATAGATTTCACACAGAAGATGTCCCAAAACTCCACGAACATAGCTCCGGACACTGTAACAAACATTAGAACATGCACAAATACCTACAATGAAGAGAGGCAAGAAGAGAACAAGCAAAAAGAGCAAGGATGGACAGATGCATCACGAAACATGTTTTTTTGCTCCAGAAGTTTACACAGAACATCATTTCAATAGTAAAAGGCAAAAATGCCATTACAGAGAAAGGGAGGAGGCTCGAACTCCATTTTCAACCCTAGAGAAGAAAATAAGGGAGGGCAGAGCTGAAAAGATGAACCACCCTTAGAAAGAAGCCTCTCTTTACAATATATAGGAAGAATGAGAGAGGGAAGAGAGAGGAAAGTTAGATCTACCCCAACCACTTCTAGGTCGCATTTAGTTTATCTCATTATGGCGGTGGGTGAGAACCTAGCAGGAGTGGTGAAATATATTTTGCATTAAAGCCGGTTGCTGAAATGTCGGTTCGGCCATGCTGAAGAAGAATGTGACCATGTGCGTTAAAACCGGTTGTTGAAACATCGCCCGGCCATTACCACGCGCCGAGACGTTTTCTTGATTTTCTCTCCCCAAACTGAACCAAAATGCAATATTGACCTTGAAATCATGTAGATAATTTTACCAGCTTTCCATTGATATAAAGAACGTACAAATCTGAGCTCTGGATCAAAAGATATGGCGATCTCGAAGATTTAGGGCAAAAACAGACCAAAATAGGTCGGCGGGAAAATATTTGAACTTTTTCCGCGCTCTGCCACTTGGATGACACGTGTCGGGTGCTGATTGGATGAGAAATTCTCTCTCCTCCGCCTCTCATAGGTTTCCCTTTGAAATTTTGATGTTTTTCATACTTTGGAAAAATTCTCATGCCCCGCCACTTGGGACACGTGGCATGCACGTTGGTTGGAGGACAGGGGGCGCGGGGTCATCTTTGTCTTTTAATTTTTTGGCCAAAACTTTTGCCAAATTCTCTAAGTCCTCCTCCACTCACGAACTTCCCTGCCCCATAGGACACGTGTCTTGTTTCTATTGGCTCGGGCCAATCCTCTAAACTTCGCCTTCCTCATGTGACATGTGTCGCACCGTGATTCATCTGCGGGACTTTCGGCCTTTCGCGTCTCGCACGTCCCTTTGGCCCGGATGTCCCAAAACCATCTAGGACAAATTTCTCTAGCCCGCCCGAAATGGGATTTCTTGTTCTGCTTGCGCATAAAGAAAGACACGTGGCAAGATTTGATTCGTTCTCGCTCTTTCACCTTTCATGTCCCACGCGTCCTTCGCATACTTACGGCCCGACTGTCCCAAACTACTTCGGATGAAAGTCTCCTATTTCGGCTGAATTGGCTGGTTCACGTCCTTCACGCACTTTTGTCCCAATTGTCCGGGCGAAGACTTATCAAATTTTCTCTCTTTCGGTCGATTCGGGATTTTTGCGTCCGCGCGTACTTATGGCCCAAATGTCCCAATTGCTATGCGGACGCGCTGGCGACTTTTCGGCCGGTTCGCTCCCCGATGTCCCAACTGCCTGGACTTAGGACTTAGCCGATTTTCATGATTTTTCCCGGCCTCCAAGATCTGATGCATGTTATCAAAATTTACCTTGGGGGGGTGAATTTTGGATAACAAGACCTTCAGTCTAGATATCATCAATTACTAATTAAGGATGAGAACATTCATAAAATGGCTTTCAGAACAAGGTATGGACATTATGAATTCATGGTTTTACCCTTTGGATTAACTAATGCACCTGCAACTTTTATGAACTTAATGAATAATATCTTTCAAGAATACTTGGACAAGTTTGTGCTTGTATTCTTGGATGACATTCTCATATATTCTAAAAGTGTTGAGGAGCATCATGAACACTTGAAAATAGTTTTGAAAATTCTGAGAAAGAGACGGTTGTATGGTAAGTTGTCCAAATGTTCTTTCTATGACACCGAAGTTCACTATTTGGGTCATGTTATAAGTAAAGATGGGATTGCTGTAGATCCTTCTAAAATTGTAGCTATAATCGAGTGGCCTGCACCAAAGAATGTACATGAAGTTAGAAGCTTCATGGGCCTTGCAGGTTATTATAGAATTTTTTTAAAGGATTTTTCTAAGGTGGTTGCACCAATAACTTCATTGCAGAAAAAGGATAAGAAATTTGTTTGGAATGATAAATGTGAATCTACTTTTAAAATTTTGAAAAGTTAGTTGACTTTAGCACCTATTTTAGTTGTACCTGATCCTAATGGAGACTTTACTGTTATAAAAAATGCATCCGGGGAAGGTCTTGGAGGTATTTTGTTACAAAATGATCATGTCATAGCTTATGTAAGTAGGAAACTTAAGTTACATGAGTTGAATTATGCTTCGCATGATTTAGAGCTTGCTGCCATAGTTCATGCACTTCAAGTTTGGAGGCATTATCTACTTGGTAAACCATTCAAGTTGAAAACTGATCATCTTGGACTGAAGTACATTTTCACTCAGCCAAATCTGAATGTCAAACAACGAAGGTGGCTAGAGTTTTTGTCTCAATATGATTTTGATATAAGTTACATTAAAGGAAAAGAGAATAGAGTGGCTAATGCTCTAAATCATAGGAAACATATTTATGCTCTTATAACACTAAGAACTTAGTTTAAGGATGAGGTAAAAATTGTTATGGAATCGACTCTTACTTTCAAAGCAAGTAAAAATAGCACTTGCTACTGATCCGAAGGATGAAAGGTTTTCACTTTGATAATGAAGGAATCTTACGATATGAAAACAGAGTATACATACCTTTTGCCTAATGATTTGAGAAAGAAATTTTTGGCAGAGTTTCACAATTCACCTTTTTCTGGACACCCTGGCATTACAAAAATTCTTGTTGATATAAAACAACAATATTTCTAGAAAGGAATGAAAAAGGATGTTATTGATTTTGTGACTCATTGTCTTGAATGTCAACGTGTAAAAGTGGAACATATGCACCCAATTGGTTTATTGTATCCTCATAGCATACCGCAATACAAATGGCAGGTAATAAGCATGGATTTTGTACAAGGATTTCCTATGTCAAGAAATAAACATGATGTTATTTTGGTAGTAGTTGACAAACTAACGAAAGTAGCTCATTTTATTGCTAGAAATCTAAAGGATGATTCTCTTGTTTTGGCTAAAATATTTGTACACAAAATTTTCAGATTACATGGAGTACCTGAATTAATCATATCTAATAGAGACCCTAGAATGATGTCAAGGTTTTGGAAAACACTTAATGTAGCTCTTGGAACTAAACTGAATTTTAGTTTTACATATCATCCGAAAACAGATGGACAGACTGAAAGAGTAAATCAGGTTTTGGAAGATATGTTATGGATGTATTATATGGATCAGCAGTATAAGTGGGAGGAGTACCTTCCATTAGTTGAATTTTCATACAATAATACATATCATGCTTCTCTTAAGATGGCACCTTTCGAGGCACTTTATGGAAGGAAATGCAGAACCCCTATTAGTTGGGATAACATTGAGGATAGAGAGGTAATTGGACTGAAATCCTTACGAAAATGGAACAACAAGTTAAAATGATTCGTGAACGCTTGAAAGAAGCAACTTGAGATAGGAAAAGAGCTATTTGACTTAAAGTGGGTTGACAGAAATTTGAACTAGGAGAGAAGATTTTTCTTTAGGTTAAACCGAAAAATATTTCTATAACTTTTGGCAAGGTGTGCAAGTTATCACCTCGTTATGTCGGACTTTTGAAATAGTTGAAGTAATCAACCCTGTAGCTTATCGTTTAGCACTACCACCTACTTTTTCATGAATGCATGATGTTTTCCATATTTCTTTGCTTAAGAAATACATTTCAGATTTATCACATGTGTTAAATTGGAATTCCTTGCAGGTCTAAGAGCCAGGAATAATCATGGTTAAACCCATTCGAGTGCTGGAAACTCACCAGTTGCATTTAAGAAATAGAGAAATAAGTCAATGTAAGGTCCAGTGGGACCAGTTTAACAAGGAGAGTGCAACTTGGGAAAATCTAGAGGATATGAAAACTACTTTTCCATATCTATTTGAAGTAATTGAATCATTGGTGATACTTTTTTATGATTTTTTCTTTATATGACATTAAGTAAGCCAGTTTTGGGCAGATAATTATTTAATTTGAAAAAACAGTTATTTAATGCTGATTTCTAGAACTATAAGGTATTGAAATATTTAACTTTGAGTAAGAGAAGTGAATGATTTGACTGTCCTTGATGTAAATTGTTAGAAGAAATAATCATTGGGCGATGATTCCTTTTAGGAGGGAAGCATGTAACACCCTTGATAGTTTTTATTTTCCTCCTTTGCATTTCAAGTGTTGGCATGTGATTTTCCTTTTAGGATATGTTCTTTTGACTTTGGGAAATCATGCTTGATGTGGATAAGTCTTTTCTGCTCTTAAGATCTTTTGACTGAATTGGAATAGTTTTCCTGAATTCATTTTTCACTTCTTGTAGGTGAGATTGCAATTTGGTTTTAAGAGTTGTAAACTTATCTATTTACCCGACTCATCCTTGGATCAATTTCAGTGATCCAAGGAATGTTTTAAATCTATTCAGAGTGAACAACTGATGAATTGGCATTCCATGAATTAAGAAACATATGGACTGAACTTGGTAGATACAAGTTCTTTAATTCTCTTTTTGTGTGAAAATATTTCCATTCAGTGGTATGTTTTGTTTGGGTCTTTGGAGATTGACCATGGTAGGTCATTACTGATGTAATTGGGATTTCAGCCTGTTCATGGCGTAGGAGAGAACCAGAATCCTATAAAGGACTAACCTACGAGATCCTAAGCTAGGTAAAAATATTTCCTACCTAAGCTATGTTACTTGATATAATTCTAATTCTAACCTAAACTTGGTGCTAAGGGAGTTGGAAAGGTTACTAGGTATTAAAACTAAACTTGAACCTATTACTATAAGGTATTATTGTAATCTAACCTAATGCCTAAAACTATTATGTTTTGAATTAATTTGCCTATGTGGAAATTATCTAAACCTATTTGCTAAGTCCTATGGTGGGGGTTAGTTGCTAGTGTTATATCCTAAGGTATAAATTTTAAATCTACCTAAGATCTAACATAAGCAATCTAAACTACCCTAAACTAATGGATATGAATGGGGACTTGAGTGGTCACATGCACTTGGGCGATGGTTCCTAGAGAATTTATGTTATTGATAAGGTTGGTAACTACATATGGACTACTAGTTTTTGGGGGCTAGATGACTTGGCGAGGCTTAGGTGGAAGTGTCACTAAAATGGAAATACATGTTATTTTTGAATTGGCATTCGCGAGACTTTAGTAGCGAGTGGAAAGGAAGATTAGGCGGGAGATTTGGAATTAATGGAATTTATTACTTTCAGTTTTTTTGCTCAAACCATCTTGGTAGGCATGCAAGCGGATTTTTCTTTCGTTGTTTCCGCATGCTCTCTGGTTTTTCAAAATAATGATTGAACTCGCACTTCATGGCTATTTTTGAAGTTTTGAATCTATTTTTGTTTCATGGAATTTATAAGAGGCATTGTGGAAGAGGTATCGGTTGTTTTCTCTTTCGTGAAGAAGAGGAGATGTAGTGAACTCAGTGGAGGTCTTCTTCGATTGTGACAGAGACACTATTAGGCATGATAGCCTCTAAGCGTTAAAATCTCTTGCTTTCCTCTAAGTGTTTTCATTAAAGCAACTACGATCTGTTGAGTTTTATGCATTGCATGATGTACCTAGTTATTGGGTTCGAGTTATTTAAATCTTGAATTCTTAGTTTGAATCCTTTGCAAAAGCGGTCTAGTTTAAAATATAGTATGTGTTTGTTTAAGCTCATTAAAAATGCATGCAAGAACAAATCAGTAACTCTTCTTGGTTTAATTGTATTTGGTAACTAATGGTTACGTTTTTGTTAACTTTCATACTAATGTATTCTCATTGAAGTTCTTTGGAGAATCTGGTGTTCCACCTGTTTCCGTTGAAACTAACATTTTTGATCTCAAGCTGGTATAGAGCTCATGTTTGTTTATGAAAACTTGTATGCAAGCTCGAGTTCTATTGGAAACTTGTTGGGTATTTGGGAACTGATGTCGGGTTCTTAGTGCTATTATGCTTGTGTTTCGTTTAATAAATATAAGGAACCATGAATGGAGTAGTAGATGGCTTGGTTCTTGTTTTCTAACTTGCGAACATTTGCTATTGCTGAAACCCTAACATGGTGTGATATTTGTGTGGTATTATCATGGATATTATGGACTATTATTAGTCCGCATTTGGTTTGATGTTTTTGTTTTATTGTGACCATATGTATTGCATTAAGAGTTCATTATGAACATGGCTTTCATGTTTTGTTGTCCTCTAGTCCGAGCTCGTTAATAATCTTACATTTCATTTGAGTTGGGAAACAGGGTTTGATAGGATGCTAACTTAAAATGGACGCTCTTTTCTTATTTTGAACTATTTTTAAGTAATTTCATTATATTCGGTCTAGCATTACGATGTTGGTGTATATATGAACTCATGATTGAGATATTGTGATACAACACTATACAATCAATTTGTTACTTGGTGTTTTTAAAAATTGTAACCTAAACAATGTATTGGTTCAGATCTTATAGTCTTTTTGTTTCTTTGATTATTTTATAAACTAAAACAGAACATGTTGTTTCCTGAACTTTTTATAATCACTTAAATGATCTTGATCCTTTGAGGGAGCTTATGCTTTACATTGTGCTCAGATTTGTAATTCGAGTCTTGGATAGAACATATTTTTAATATGTTGTTTTGATCTTGTCATTTAAATTGAGTTTATTACTAGATTGAATGGTTCTAAATTCAGAATTATTTTGAAACAAACCACATGCATAAGGAGAAAACTGGAAGTATGGTTAAGTAGGTTGTTGGGTAAACTCTTCAAGATCTTGATTGGAATTAGCTTGTTGGTTTGTCATTTTATTGGAATCCCAATCTGTTAGTTCTTATAGTGATTTGTTGAAATATTGTCAAGATAGTACTGTCTTGACTGACCTATTGGGAAATTTTGAGTGTTAGCATCTACTCGATTTCACACTTCTTGTTGGGTCCAATGAAAGAATGTTGAGTCCTTAAAGGATAAAGTGTGATTCTTTAGTGTCCGTGGGCTATGTATGAACTTCATTGTTATAATGTTCCAAATGGAAAGTGGAATTCATGCATTATAATGGGAAGATTTTGAAAGGAAGGTAGTATTAAGTTTTTTCTTTCCTTGAAGTTGTTATTGTTCTCTTTCTTGGGAACTCTTGAATGAACTTAAACTGTATGTATGGAAAAGGTAAAACTGTTAATTAAATTGAAAGAAATGATTACTGTTGGGATAATATTTCGTTAGGACTCCTAATCTAATGTAGTTGGGTTAAGTTCATTGGTTTGGGACCTTCTGTTAATTATTCTAATGGGAAAAAGAGAATCATTACTTAATTAGTCTTCTTATACTTGTCATTTGACTGAAATAAAGTAGAAAGAGATGGATGATTGATTAGTAAAAAGGAAATGCAAACTTGTTGTTTGACTATTAATCCATCATTCCTTCTTGGATTTCTTTTATGTGACTCTATTCGATGAACACCTTAAAATGTTGAATTTTATAGTAGATGTCCTTTAAAGGAAATAGTTAATTCATGATATGCACTTGTTTCTGCTTTGCGGGTGTTATGTACTTTAGCATAATAGAAATGGTTTCTCTTCTTCCTTACTTTAAAGTTAGATGAAACATCCTAGTGACAATATGTTGTAAACACTTCTTGTATCTTATAGTAAAGATAAGTGTTGTATTATATTTTTGGTAGAATTGGAAACAATGAGATGTTATGTTCTATTGTTTGGTAAAGATAATTGATAGGATCAATTATACTTTAATTTGTAAGACATATATTATAGATTATATTTTGTTCTTCTCTTTGAAGTGAATTATGATTCATTGATTTTGTTATTTTGTTATTACTTATGCTTAGAGTATGAAATACTAATTGTTGCTTAAAGCAAGGTTGTTTTTATTGGAATAATTAGTGGAATACACTTTGTTTTATGGCTTAGTGCTTATCATGCTCAGTTCATTGAACCTGACCGATGCTATCAATTTTTGTAGATGGACTTCGTAAGTGATAAAAGAAGACAAAAACTTATATGATGCATTGGCTAATCTAAGTTTGATTCTTGTAAATAATTCTAATTCGTTCTTGAGTTGTATTGAAAAATGAAAGTTATATTCTTTTGAATGAAGGTTGTTGTCATGTAGTATGCCTAAAATGCATAAGTTTGTAAATGTATAAGTTTTGAAAATGAATTGAAGGATGATAATTTACTTGCATGGGTTGTGTAAATTATCTTGTACCTTTGTAAAAGAAATGGAATCCTATCCTGTTGATATTCTTCATGTTATTTATATGTTTAAATGAGTATTCTTGGATAAGTAGGAAAAAGGGAATTAGAGTAATTTCCCTAAATGTGATGCAGCTAAATAAGTTGTAGAATTCAATGTTCTTATCTAAACAATTCATATTATTAAGGTAACGTGTAATGAACTTACAATGAAAACTATAGAATTTGTAAAGGACATAAAGGGTGTGTTAAACCCTAGAACTTAACCATGAAGAGGAAGACTCTTCCTCTCTTATGAAAAAGTAAACAAAAAGGAAGATATGATTTATAATCATTAGACTTCATTTAATAAAGTCTATTAAGTTACAACCTAGGTGGTTGTTACACTTCCTTGAATGGTTAAGTCACATTAAATGGAACTTATGAGGTTGTTGTCCTTTCTTTTTGGTAACTACTTGTTAAGCCAAAATTAACGAACATCAAAAGCAATCATAAGTTAAGGAAGTTCTCCAAGGATTAATGGAACCTGATTTGGAAAAGAACTTAGGGAGAGTTGGATTAGGGTTTGGGCAGGGTTGCTGAAATCTACTTTTAAGTATCCAAATTAATTAAATATTAATAATCTCCTAGGGGTATGTACATCTCGACGAGGCTGTTCTGTAGGATGCTAGCACACGCCAACTGTAGGGTTGTACCTTTGAGAATATTGGGATCTTCTCGAGGATACAACGTTGCAGTTGACATGTGGCAACACCCTTCTACATTGACCTTCTAGATCTACATGCTCATGGACTTGAATTTAGTTTTTCTATAGGACTGGGTAGTAGCATAGTTACGATATGAAGTAGCCCTCTAAGACTTAGGGTACCTTGGCACATGAGGTTGACGTAGGTGGACCCAATATGCCAATATATCCTAAGTATTTGTGAGCCCCTTCCTATCATCACCTATGTTGTTAACCTGAACTAGGGTTAAACCTTGGGCAAGTGGATTGATGGAAGTCAGTAAAGGAAATTCTAGATAACAATTGAGTGGGGTGAAGGATGTATTCTAGATTATGAATATGCCATCAAGGAATGAGTAATATGAACAGTATGTTAGAAAACTTTGGCCAAAGTATCAGAAGCTATTGATTGCGTTTTCCTATGTCACCTAGTTTGAGTTTCGAGATGTAGATGAATATTGGTAGAAAATATTCAGATAGGTTCCTAGATAGATCACTCAATACCCCAAACAAGGTAAGAGAACCAAGTATACATAGTATACAAAATTCAATACTTAATGTTAAACATGAATAGATCGGTAGTTCACTGAGTCATGAAATGAATAGATCGGTGGCTCACCAAGTCATTACAGTTGCATATGGTTATCTGTTATAAGATTGGATGTTATGGAATGTGTGTTCTAAATTATGTATTTAGAACAAAGAACATTACTTAAAAAAATTTCCTTGTTTCTAAAGTCTTAAAATGGGAATGTTACAAAAGCGCTATACATCAAAAATGCCTTCATCTGAGGTGTACAAAGGTGATACATCTATAATAGAATAAAATCCTTCATCTGAGGCATACAAAAGAATGGTACATGTATCAAGGAAGAATAGCCTTCATCAAGAGGCATATGTGACAAGACAAAACATCGTGGTGGCTCGAGACCTCTCGAGGGGAGTAGCTGGCATGTCCCATGGAGGTAGCATGGCATGAGCATCACCGGTGTCTCGGTCGTGGATGGTCCACTGAGGCCTAAGGCCTCTCTGATCTGGTTCCCCTTCTCGACTACTGACTATAAGATGGCACTCACCGCTCAGCTAGAACTACCTCAAAATATAAGGACCTGTAATAGGAGGCCCTACCCTTTGTTGTGTCCAGATCTCTATGTGTCTAAGTAGTCACCACTGCCTGTACACGTGTGCATCGGTAGGACACTATCTCTGCTGAAGCTCAAGCCGGCTCAACCTAGCCTACTACATGCTCTGCCCTAAGCCTATCTTGCTCTAATATCATAGGCTACAGCTGGGCCTATGTCTGCTGGTACAAACCTATCACCTAGGCCATCTAGGAGGCCATCTATCGAATCTGCTAGAAGTGCACAGTACTATCACCTCATGGGCCAGCTTAGGCCCGATCCTAATCTCACTTTGATAATAAAGTCACAATCTGGGTCCGAGCCTGATCTCACTCAGCTGTAGTTTTCACACACCAACATCGGGCCTCATCTCTCTCTGCCCTAGCCTGATCTCTCTTAGGTAGGGCCTGCTGTAACTACTACTGCAAAGTGGCTGTCTGTGCCACTAGTTGTGCCACTAAGGCTGGTCCCTGTGGTGCTCTAGATGGTTGTCCCGCTTAAAGACCCTAGCTCTCAGAATTTGTGTTGGTACCCATCGTGGACCTTATGGCCTTGGTCCCTATACCTATGGGGCACCCTACTCATCGTGAGGTAATCCATCAAATGGATCCTCTGGATCAGGACCTGCTACTCTCTCTCTCTCGCTCAAAACCATGCCAAATCTCTATAGGTGGTTGAGTACCTATTGCCTGTGCCTCCCGAGATAGTAAGACGTCGAGATAAGACGTGGCATACCAAGTCAAATAATCTTTAGTCGCACACAGGTCCCCACGACTGTCATGCTAGGTCCCATGCCCGTGGGACCACCTATGAAAAAATCACCCCTGCGCATGGGCCATTGGTATGCAAGTCCCCATAGTATGCCTCTTTGAGTCTCTACGGGCATACCATATATCAAGCTGCAGAACCCCCTTTACTATGCCAAGCTACCGCTGGCACCTATCCACTCTGTATAGCTCTATAATATAGTTGCGACTGCCAAGGATGAAGTGCTCTACTGAGTACACATTGAGCTCTATGACATCCTCTGGCCACTAAATATGTCTATAAGGTCTCCATATGATGTCTATCATCTGGCAGCTCATCAAACTCTTTACGGTATCTATATAAGTTGCCTAGGTGGCCTCTAACATTGCAACCTACTAAGATCCATGCCATGTAGAATGGCTCCTCTGGGTCTCAAACATGCAAAGTTCCCATAGGGTGCCCGATAGCAATATGGTCCCATGACAAAATCTGTAACAATGAGGCTGGCCCCACAGTCTTCTAACCATGGTATGTGATCAAGTGTAAATCCCAGTATAAGTGGGCCAGTATGCACTACCCCCAGCAGTATCACTCACCACTAAAAATGCCATGAACTAATGGTAATAATCCTCTAGGGAAGGATGTACCCATCTTATCAGTGAGAAAAAATCCACTGATAAGTGACATGATGTATGAGGGTCCCCAATGCAATATCAAGTTAGAAATGCACTCATGCAATGCAATGGTCATACCATCATGTGGTATGTCATCTATGTCAAACAGTCACTGCAGGCTACTCTAATCCACCCTACATCAGAGTTGTACTCAATCAAAGTTCCCATGATCGGTACGTGAAGAATTCGTCATACATCCTCTAAGGTCACATTCATCTCCCCAGTAGGCATTCTATAACATTGGCTCTCACTATGCCATTGCTTAGCTAGTGCGTCGAAGTAAACCATGGTCTAGGGTGATAGAGGGCATCTGAGACATGGGGCCTAGCCCCACCGCCGAGAAGTACTGGGACATAGCTCGCTGGTCACACCGACGCATGCCTCCCTCTAACTTAGCAATTCGGGAGTGCGCGCCTATCAACACCAATAGATACTATGATAATTCTCCACTGGGAACTCCTCATGCTATGATTATTTACTAATGCACACCTTTAGTTTGGTGGATGTAATCTAGAAACACAACAACAAACATAACACAAGAATACCATAGACTATGATACGAATGAATAATGACAAATATGAAATATAAGTGTAAATTATAATATCAACATGAAATTGTTACAATCTCACCCATGAGGTACTTCAAGTGTTCTTGAATTCACTTGCCTTCCAAAAATAACTATGGGAGAAACTTCACAATGGATTCTTTAACACACCTTTTAAATGATGGCTTCCTTTACACACTTACTCATACAATATTTCTTACTACTTCTCTCTATGCCAAATGAGGGGGTGGCCTCTTCATTTATAGGAATTCAGGCTTATCCACCCTATCTCTAAGATAGGATAGGAAATCTCTTATGGCCAATCATATTCCATGCCTAAACGTTTGCCTTTACATGTAGGCTTATCTTCTACGATAAGATAAACCTTATCATCTCATATGGGTTTCACCCTTTTAGACTTTTCCACAACTAAAATACACAAAATATTTATGACATCACTCTTTGTCCTTATTAAAAATATAATATTTCTAATTCCTAATCATGTAGACCTTACTTCTCTACTTACCCCAACTTTGACATTTTAACATTACCGGACCACTTATGACAAATATTTACTTTTTACCACAATATTCCTATTGTAATTTGACTGTTACCATGCTCTACTTTATTGGTGGCACCGTACTGACGGCGCCATTATCTTCTATCAAATGTCACTACTAATCATACTTAACAACATCCTATTCCTAATACATACATAATAAAATAGAAATTATGGAGGAAAATTTTAATGTCAACATTTTCCCCCTTCCTAGCTTCTACTACGTCCTCGAGAATAGACTATTCACGGTGCTTGGAAAATATTTAACTTGTTGTGGTTGATCCATTTCATAATGGAAGTACCATCTAATTCCTCCGATTGATATGTACCATTTTCATGCACAACTACTATTTTGTAGGGCCCCATCCATTTTGTATGAAATCTTCTCGCCTTCTTTTTTTGTATTTGGAATCATATACTAGAACCAAGTCATTCACATGAAATAGAGACCAATGGATCTTTTGATCAAAGTATTTCTTTTGCTTCATTTTCTTCTTATAGCTTATATCCTTCGTTATTTCCCTCATTTCCTCTAGCAAATGAAGATGCACCAACCTTTCTTTTACTGAATCACTTTCATCCATCCTTTCATTTTTCATAACTCTCACAGTGGGAATATCAAACTCAATAGGAAGAACTGGATCAATGCCACAAGCCAACTGAAATGGGGAGTATCATGTTGCTAACTTTGATGTTGCCCTATATGCCCACAATGCTACATGAATCCTTTTATCCCACTTATGTACTGCGCATTTGCATCTTTTCTTGAATTTGACACAACACAAAATTTGTTCGTTCCACCTGTCCATTTGTGCTTAGCTTGTATGTTGTTGCCTTCCTATGTTTAATAGAAAACTTGTTGACTAGGGCTTTTACCACCTCATTAATGAAGTGGCTTCCTTGATCTATTACAATTTCTAATGGGAAACCAAATCGGTGATAATGCGTTCATATATGAACCTTGCCACTTCATCCATAGAATTTTTTTTCAATGGCCTAGCTTCAACCCACTTGGTTAAATAATCTATGACAACTACAATATACTTGTTTTGGCATGTGGTAGTTGGAAGTGGACCTACAATGTCTATTCCCACTTTTCAAAGGGACCAAGTGGAAGAGTAGGGCATAATGGAGTTGATGAAGTTTTACGGTTACCATGTGTTTGAAAAATATCACATGTCTTACAATAATTATAACAATCTCTAAAAAGAGTGGGCAGTGATAACCTACATCCAAGATCCTTCTTGTTGTAAGTTATCTAGAGAAGTGTCCTCCACATGTACCATTTTGATATTCTTCTATCAGCTCATTCCCTTGATCACGTCCAACTACCCTCTTGTACTGTCCATTAGGTCCTATTCAAAATAATACTCCATGCAGAATAGAATATGGATGATTAGCTTGAGTAATCTTCCTCTTAGTCTTTGCATTGGCACCATCAGGAAACTTGAATTCATTCAGATAATTCCAAATATCTATGTATTCACTAGGGATCGTGTCAAGGGATAACAATGCTGTATCTGGGAAATCATCATCATCACAAGATGAACCTAAACCATCATAGGCTCGAGAGAGTGTATCTGCATTGACATGCTTCTTTCTCGGCCTATCTATAATATCAAATTCAAATTCTTGTAGCAAAATTATCCATCTTGATATCCTCCCTGATGGGTTAGGCTTATTTACAATATATTTTAGAGCCTGATGGTCTGTTACAACTATAAATTTCTGCCCTAGCAAGTAATTTCTAAACTTTTAATGGTAAAAATGATAGCTAGAGCCTCTTTTTCAGTTACAGTATAATTTACCTCAGCACTGCTCATTTATATGCTCCCAAAGTAAACTAGATGATCATTCCCATTTTCATCCTTTTGGCTCAAAGTAATTCCTAGTCTTGTATCTAAGATATTAGTATACACAATGAATGGCTTGCTCCAGTCTAGATTCTTTAAAATAGGTGAAGACACCAAAGCTTCCTTTAGTTGTTCAAAAGCTTCATGTGCCTTATTTCTTGGTTCATAAGTAACATCCTTCTTCAAGAACTGGGTTAGTGGCTGTGTAATCTTTGAGAAATTCTTGATGAACCTTCTATAGTAACCCACATGGCCTAAAAATGATCTCAACTTACTTCTATTCATAGGAAATGGTAACTCTTTGATTTTTGAAACTTTATCAGGATCAGTACCAATACCATCTCTGGATACAACATGCCCTAACAAAACACCTTTAGAACATCCAAAGACAAACTTTGTAGGGTTTAGTGAGGCTTGTGCTTCATCTAACCTTTGAAATGTTGTCTCTATAAAGTGTGTGGTCCATCTTGCTCCCATAGATGCAAAAATCATCCAAAAATACTCTGATGAAGTTTTCAATGTAGGGTTCAAACACCCTATTCATCAAGCACTAGAACGTTTCCGGAGAATTAAACAACCCAAAAGACATAACTCTATAAGAAAACATTCCCCAAGGAGTGGTGAACATGGTCTTTAGCTAATATTTCTCTGCTATACTAACTTGGTTGTATCCCCTATATCCATCAGAAAAACTATAGTACTCCCGACCGGATTACTTCGCCCAAGATCTGATCTGAGAATGGAAGAGGGTAATGATCCTTCTTTGTTGCCTTGTTTAGCTTCCTATAATCAACACAAATGCGTAGTTTCCCATTCTTTTTATTGAGATCACAATGGGAGAAACCCATTCTGAATTCTCCACAACAAATATGAATCCTACATCAAGCAACTTATCTATTTCTTCTTTTACAGTCTTGGAAAAATTAGGATTCATTCTATATGGAATTTGCTTTATGGGCTTAGCACCATCTACTAACTCAATAGAATGTTCTACCCAACTTACTTGATAGAGTTCCTTGTAATCAAAAGTGAATAGGTGTATGTACCTTTGAAAGAGTGGAGGTGGGATTCTTTCTCACTCTCCATCACAAAGATCACCAATCTTTATTTTTGGAGACGATCAACAATTTCTTCTTGAGATAATCTTATGGGCTCATGAGTCGGTTTGGCTGGAAGGATATCTATGACCGAAACATAAACCTCACTTTCTTCATCTTTTGTGTGCACTTCACTGGTACTAGAGTAATCAGAGGATGTCTAATCATCAGTTTCATCACTTGAATCCACATGTTCTGTCTTATGATGCCAAGGGATCACATTTATCTTCACCCTCTCTCTACCACATCCAAGTGTCATGAAGCCTTCATTCCAGTAGTTTCTTACATGAACTCTCCTTAGCCATGGCCTTCCCAACAACATTGGGTATGCAACAATACCATTTTTCATCACCTAAAAGTCTACCACACATACAACACCCATAACAGATATTGCCACATTTGAAACAACACCTTCTAGTTTAGTTTTTCCTTATTTAATGACCTTAACATAAGTGTTGAGGGGTGATCAATTTTTAAACCCAACATATTCATTACAGAATCGGTCATTACATTAATTGCAGCACCTCCATCAACTAAGACATCATGAATTGAAATACCATTACATAATACCTCAGCTTGTGGAGCGTAGAGATCCGCTTCTTCCTAAGAAACAGGTGCCTCAACCTCCTTCCTTCGTCGAGCATTGAGTCCACTTCATAGCTCCCACCTCTTCTCAGAAGACATAGCAAGAGGTTGACCATATGTAATATTTGTAGGCCTTTTAGACAAATCTTCTAAAATGGAGTATGGTCCTTGCCCCTATGAAATCAAAAAATCCTGCACACCCAACTTTCTTCTCCTATGTTTCTTACTAGTTTCTCCTTTCATCTTCTTAGGATCATTTCCATCTTGGTTATCTTTTTCTTTCTTTCTTTTTGTTACAAACACATATGTTTCATTATTTATGCTCCTATCTACTACATCAAAAGAATTCACAGGTTCTTTTCCTTTATCATTATCTCTTGTACCAGATGTAGAAGCTCTATCTAGACAATTATACTTATAATGACCCTTTTTATGACAACCATAACATACAACTTCAGTTATATTTCTTTTTGGACCTCTATCTCCTCCCTAAGAACTAAATTCCTTTCCTTGAAGAAGATTAATAGTTAACTGACCCATCTTCTTGAGCATATCTTCATCTTGAGTAGATGTACTAGGGAAAATATTTGTGCTCACCACGAGTGGTTGTGGATTCTAGACCAAAAGTGTTGATGTAGGCTCTACCTTAAGCAGCAATTTCTTTGGGCTCCTCTTCCATGCTTTCTTCTTGCCTTTTTGAAATCTCCTTCGCTTGTTCAATGGTAGCTAGGTGGTCATAATTCACTCGTTGTCGATCTCGGCTTCATCTCAAGAATGAAGTGCTTACAGAGGAGTTTATCCACGCCATTCATCAACCCATCCGCTAATCCTTCCTTCCTCCTTAGAGTCTAGAACACGAGCATGATAATCCCTTATCTTCTCTTTCTCTCCTTGGGATAGCTTTGTGATATCAATCATGAGATCTATATATTTCTCGTTGTTCACCAAATTCTTCAAGAAAACTTTCAGGTTAACAAATCCCATGAGTTTTTCACATTATCACCTAGTGTTTCAAATCACCTAAGGGTTGAACCATCCAAAAAGGTAGGAAAAATTTAGTCCATTGTTCCCTTCTTATGAGGCCATTACAAATACAAGATTGTTTAAACTCTTGAATGAAAGATGAAGCATCTTCATTAGATTAGGCTGAAAAATAAGAATCTTCCCCATTTTAAAAAGTAACCACGGTGAATTACCAACTCACAAGTACAATCAAGTAAGACTTATATACACAAATAATTGGACTCGCTACAATAGAAAGTGACTTTACACCTTTCTACAGTAAAATAGGAATGACCACGGTAAACTATGGTAAAACTTGACTTACTGCGGTAAAAATTGACTTTATTGTGGTAAACACTATTCATGGTAAAAAGTGAAGTTACTGTGGTAAATACTATTCACAATAAAAAGTAAAGTTACTGTGGTAAATACTATTCAAGGTAAAAAGTAAATTTACCATGGTAACTACTATACACAGCTTAAAACAAGGTTACCCTCCAAATGATTTCGACTAAGTGGGAATATTTCTCTAAAAAACCCACCAATGAGGAATGGTCCCGGCAACGGAACCAAAATGTCAACACCAATCGAAACTATGATAATTCTCCACCGAGAACTCCTCGTGCTATGATTATTTACTAATGCACAACCTTTAGTTTGGTGGATGTAATCTGGAAACACAACAACAAACATAATACAAGAATACCATAGACTATGATACGAAGGAATGATGACAAATATGAAATATAAGTGTAAATTATAATATCAAGATGAAATTGTTACAATCTCACCCATGAGGTACTTCAAGTGTTACTGACTTCACTTGCCTTCCAACAATAACTATGGGAGAAACTTCACAATGGATTCTTTAACACACCTTCTAAATGATGGCTTCCTTTACACACTTACTCATACAATATTTCTCACTACTTCTCTCTATGCCAAATGAGGGGGTGGCCTCTTCATTTATAGGAATCGGGGTTATCCACCCTATCTCTAAGATAGGATAGGAAATCTCTTATGGCCAATCATATTCCATGCCTAAACTCTTGCCTTTACATGTAGGCTTATCTTCTAAGATAAGATAAACCTTATCATCTCACATGGGTTCCACCTTTTTAGACTTTTCCACAAATAAAATACACAAAATATTTATGACATCACTCTTTGTCTTTATTACAAATATAATATTTTTAATTCCTAATCATGTAGACCTTACTTCTCTACTTACCCCAACTTTGACATTTTAACATTACCGGACCGATTACTAAAAATATTTACTTTTTACCACAACATTCCTATTGTACTTTGACTATTACCATACTCTACTTTATTGGCGGCACCATTGACGGTGCCATTATCTTCTATCAGACGCCACTACTAATCATACTTAACAACATCTTATTTCTAATACATACATAATAAAATAGAAATTACGGAGGAAAATTTTAATGTCGACACTCCCATGTCTGCAACACTAGCAATCATCTCTGTAAGATGGCAATCCACTCATCAGTTACTAACATTTCTTCTAAAAATCTATCTATCATTTTAGGGTTAACCTAAAAATCCTAAAAATTTATTCTAAGTGTCATCTTTTTGGCATTTTTCCTATCTATCCTCCGCTGGCCTGGGATGCCTGCTCACCCTTTTTGGTGTGTGCGTCTCCCTTTTGGCATGTGTACATGCCCACAATTGCCTTCTGGAGCTTTTGCCATCATTTAGGCACTGCACGCCCTCTTTGGCATGTGCGCCACACATTTGGTGCTTGTGCCCTCATTTTTATGCCTACGCTTATGCGCGTGTGACCCCCTAGTGTGTGAACCCTTATTTTTGTGTGTGCACCCTTATTTTTGTGTGTGTGCTCCCTTTCTAGTGTGTGCACGTGCATGCACATGTGTAATGTGTGTGCGTGTGCATGGGTGTGTGGAATATGCCCTTGCACGTGCACGCGTGTGTTTTGCGATGCCTGCGCCCCCAGAAGGATGCCTGTGCCACCGACTTGACACTTGCGCCTACTCCCATGTGTGCCGATGTGAATCCCTAGCCCTAATTACTAATTTTAGGCATTAATGAAAAATTTTGACAAGAGAAATTCATATACTCACAAAGGTGCCATCGTCGGCGTGCCGCTAGTACCCTCGGACTACGTCTACTCACCTCAATCGGTCCCGTGTGATCACCATCATCCTCATTGCTGTCAGAGCCTCATAGTAAAATCTCAATAGTGCTCGAGTTAAAATGATTTGGTCACGGTGATTTACCCCCCTAGGTGGGGTTTATAAACTTGTTTTTAACCGTCGTGAAGGCCTAGAGGCTTGTTTTGACCGCCGTTTTCTCCTTTGTTCATTGTGGAATAATTATTTTTCTCTTATTTTTCACCGTATTGGGGCATTTTTTGTTGTCCAATACCCCTTTCTTCCCCTAGGAAATTTTATTGCTCCTAGGTGATTTTTCTTCTTATTCACAGTCTCGTAAATAATTATTTTTCAAAAATAATTATTTTATTAATTTTTCCACTAAACAAGGACATTATTTGTCACTTGTTTCTTTTTTCTTCCACCTAGGGCACTTTCTGTGTGCCTAGGCCCTTCATTCTATTTTATTCTATTTTCTTCTACTATCCACCGCATTTTGGAAAACAGAAAATAAAAAATATATATATATATATATATATATATCACGTCAAAAATCCAAAAACAGCAAAATTTTTCACAAAATCCTAAAAAGTAAAAACCTACAAAAATGGTAACTTACTTATTATGGCTGAAACTTGTGTCTTGCACATGGTATTTTCTCCATATCCTACTAGTTTGTTTCACATCTTCCCGATTAATACGACTCGTGGATCGCCAGATTCACAACCATTCACAAAGCTAGTTGTTTGCTTTGTCTGTACTGGGGCACGTTTGTTGCTTGGTGTTGTTTCGTTGCACACAACACTTTTTACTTGGACCTCATGTCCATTATCATTTTCCCTTGCATGTATCCTTGCTAGGGGCATCATTTTTAACCCTTGTCTTCAATCACGAACATGTGGATCTCTTCAGCTTGATAACAAAACATTTGTACAACTATTTTCCTTCTCGTATTGCATTGCTTTGTTGTATGTTACATGGAGTTGGTATTATCAGCAATGGACAATTTTTTATAGTATGGTTTTTCATATCATTCGCCTTTGTCGTATGCTTATATTTTTCATAAGGATGAATGACGTAGCTCTTATGGCAATATGATGACATCAAAATTGTTCCAATACACAGCAGCAGCTAGAGGCTAAGCTCTTCTCTCCCCTCCATATTTCTTCTGCATTGCTTTCCTCTCACCCCTAATCTTCCATCTTACCGAGGCATCCTACCCCTTCCCATTCTTCTATCTATCTCTCACCTTTTTTGATCGTCGATCATCTTCCTTCATCACCCTATCGACACTCGACGGGGAATCTCTCCTTCCTACTAAATTTTCTTCTATCCCTTCAAAATTTCTTCCGTCTACTATCTTTGAAGTGACATCACTTATGCCACTCCAAAGAGGGGCAAATGTAGACACCCATAATTACGCCTGAGCAATTTAAATACTTAAACTACATTAATTATCCCCCTTCTTGCAAATTAGTGACATATCATCAATAACACTCATTTTCTCTCATATCGTCATTAATTAATTACTCTACAGTAATTAATTAAGTCGCCTATCAAATGAACACCCTAATTAATGACCTTTCGTTAATTAATCACCCCTTCTATCTAGACTAATTAATTATTATTAATTAATTAGCTTTCCCTTTCATTTAACCAATAAATCAATATTTAATTGATTTAATCCCCTTCTAATAGCCTAAATCGTACTAATATTCCTCTAATTAGCTTCTATAAGCTTACATCTACTTATTAGTTAATCACCTTTGATTAATTAAACCCCCAACTCCCATGACTTGCTAAGCATAAATTAAACCCTTCTAAAGTAAGGTTACCTTTTATAAAGCAACCTTATCCATTCCTAATCATGTTTTACCTTTATCTCACATGCAAAGGGATGAAGTGTTTCCTTTATCCATTAGGCTATATAAGGATCCCTCCTTCTACCTTTATACCTACACCTAAACTTCTTGAGAAGAAAAATGCAAAGCATATAGAAAAATAGACTAAAAGCTTTCCTTTATTTTCTTGAGAGTTCATCATCTTGAAGAGTTAAGACTTTTCCTAAGTGCGTAGGCCATATGGGAGGTATCAAAAGGGGCTTGTAGCCCAACTTTGACAAGCCCTCATTCCTAGGATCTTAGAATACCAAAGACAACCATTTTTATTGCCATGGAGCCTACATAGGTCCATTCATTTATTTGTTGTTAGAGAATAGAGGATTTAAATACTTAACATTGTTAGTTTCAAAGTTTTGAATATGATGAATGTTAGTATCTAACCCTTGTTTAATTCTTATCTTGATGGTGCTTAGTATGTCATTTAATTTTTTCTAATTAAGGCTATTTAGGTGTTAGTCTTTACTCATATTAGCATTAGTTTAAAAAACAACTCATGCACATAAAGGTCAATGGAGTGTTGAGCAACATTTGGATCAAAACTTTTGAGGTATTCATACTCCCATAAAAATATATCACTGTATTTTTATAGAGAGATGAAGGCCTACTTTTCTTCATGCATGCAAGCTTTAGTGAGAAAAAATATTTCCCACGTGCAATAGTGACTGGGAGAAGTCTTTTACATGACGCAAATATGCTTTTCTTCACCTTGAACTCATCATCAAGGATAAAAAAATTTCTAGGGTGACCAACCCTTTAGGAAACTTGTTTGTCTTCAGCTATATTACTTGGTCACCATAGCTATCATGCAAGTCAACTTGCATGCTTGATGAGAACTCAACTTCATTTTGAATGAACTGGATGATTTGCACATCATTGTCAAACACTTTCCAGCTGGTATTGTTGTCTAGAATAGATGGCATGATCACCATCTTAATGTGTTGAGTGTTTCCTTTGACAAAGTCCTTAGCAGGAGAGAACTGTGAACCGAGCGTGGCCATTTGATCAACTTCTTTTTCATTTTTCATGGCACCACCTACAAGTTTAGAGCATCAAAGCTCTCAAGGAGGTCCTAAACTTTGTGTTTATAAGCTTTGAGAAGCTTATTCTTTGTCAAGCACTTGTTGGTAACCTGATGGATAACCAAAATCTATATCCCCAAATATTTTTAGCACCTTAATCTTCTTCTTTTCAATAATTAGTAGACCATGCACCAACGCCTCATATTCTGCCACATTGTTAGAATAGGTAAACTATAGCCTATGCGTGAAGAAGAATTTCTCATCCCTAGGGGAAATGAGAACCACTCATACTCCCGTGTCATTTCTTCTTCTAGAACCATAAAAATATAACTTCCATAGACCACATTCAACTTGACATTTGTTGAGCGCATGAGGTAGCATAAATTCTTCTTCAAGAATGCAGTAAGTACCAAGCCTAGTTTCATAAGCTTCCAACTCTTCAGCATATGGGTCAAATTTATGGTGCCTCTCCACCCATTCATCAAGTACTAGATCAGGAATAGAAGGTGGAAGAGGATGCTCTTCAGGAATTAAAGCTTGTTCTTGGATTAAATAGTTGGCTTGGAGAGGGGATGGGACATATGACTCTACATGATAAGAAAATATTGGTTCAACTTGTATGGTAAACCGGGTACCATACCTTGTCTTGAGTAACATATGAGACCAATCAGAAGACAAGTAACCACCCACTTGAGCAGTGAAATCTCTTGATAGACATAGGGAAAACAAAGGAGGTAAGTCAATGATTGACACATCTTGAGTAATTGTTAAACTTGGACATGCATGAAGGGTCAACTCAAGATCCTTAATGAATCCTAAGGTATTGACAGTTGAGCCATCAAGTTGCAGGACTCCTTTAGACAAGGGGCTATACCTAAGACCTAGGACATCAGCTATCTTCTTGGGCATAATAGAGGTACTAGCGCCCGAGTCTATCATGCAATTATGGACAAGATGTTTTCCTATGATTAAGGAAATATAGAAGGGCGGGGTTTTAACAACCTTACTTACTTGTTTCTCCTCTTCTTGGCAGATGTTGATAGAAGCATGTGACTTTTGTATGGTTGGATCGTGCGGGAGTTGCATCAGAGCTTCATGCAACAAATCCCGCTGAGATGGAATAGTCAAGGCATCCCACATTATGACATTAATATTTATCTTCTTCATCTGGTCAAAAATGTTGAATGGAAGGCCCCTTGAATTGTGCCTTTAGGGAAAAATGACATCCTTTCTTTAATAACTAGGCACAGAGGCATGGGATTTTTCCGAACCTGAGGCTTGACCTACCAAAGGAGGGGTGTGTGGTACTTATAAAGGAGATCTACGTGGTGCCTCTTATGTAAGGAATTGAACGTATTTACTATTAGATGCCTTGGCTACATCTTTTTACTTCTAAGGGTTTCCTTGTGTTACTGGGAGTGTGACCTGTGCACCTGACTCTAACATTCTCTTCTTATATCTAATGTTGTCTACAACTTGGGCGCGTGGTTTTCTTGTGTCATTTGTCTCTTGGTTGATTTCATATAAGTCCTCAGTGACAAAGAACATCAAATTTTCCTTTGGAGGAGCTTTTGGTCTTCCTTGGTTTTCTACTTCAGAGGCACTTATTGAAGGCTTGCAAGATGAAGCATTCTATGGATCATGTAGGCTTGGGCACACGCAACATTTGCATAGTGATATTGACTATGAGGCATGTTTCAAGGGAAGCACCATGTTGAATCTTGCGCCAAATTGTTATGAACTGAAACGAGCACCTAAATTGTAATAGGTACTGGAAGAGAGGGCATGAGAGGAACAACTTACAAGGGTAGATACACGTTAGCATGCCATCAATCTTTTTTCTGGTTAGGAACGTATCTTTGGTTTGCATACTAATTCTGCTAAGGCCAATTTTTTTGGCTATGCGCCTGATTATAATTACCTCTATAGGATTGTGCCTATTTCTTTTCTAATGATATGACTTTATTTGATAAATTTATGAACAGAGCCTTTAATTCTTCATCCTCCTTTTGTGTTGGGGAGTAGGATGTAAATGCAACTGGTTGTGCAATTTGTTCAAGAATAAGAATAGGGGCCATAAAAGGTTGAGGTGCTTGCGATATTTTTGGGAACAAGGGCATAGGTGGTCTTGGAGCTATCTTTCTTGCCTGAATAAGAGTATTTTCTTCCCTTACTGCAATATTATAAGCAATTCCTAAGGTCCTACTTCCCATGTATTGAATCATGACTGAGATATCATTGTTCAAAGTGCCTTTAGATAATATAGAAAAATGTGCTAGGCTATAGGTCTTACCACAAGAGGGATTCTATCCCAAGTCTTCTAAAATCTAATGTTGAAATTAGTCATCTTCTCGTTGGGTGCCCTTCTTGTTGTTATTAGTTTCTCCACCAAAGATAGGTGATCTGACTTATCTTCAAAATAATTGTAAAGAGATGTTCCCAGCTCATCCCAGGTGGAAATAGATCCAAGTCTTAAGCCTCGGTACCATTGAAGTGCTTTACCTTTGAGAGAGGTTGAAAGTATCCTTATTGCTATATAATCATGTGTGATCAAATAGAGTGAACACACATTTTCTACATCCTGGATATGCTCATGAGGGGTGACTTTATTCTCACCAATAAAGTATGGAATAATTTTGAGCACGCCATTTAGTATGTTATTTTACATAGCCGTAACAAGAGGACTTCCTCCAGTGAAGTTAACAAAGTTTCTAAATGGAGGAGGTGGTTGATGTGCCATTACATGACACGCAAGTTATCTATTTTGAGGATGAGTTAAATGGCCGTGGTGTTGCGCGGGAGATGGAGATGTGCATGTGGACTTTCTAGAATGAACTCTTATTAGGGATAGATAGAGGTACTTGAAAGAATATTCAGTTGTAATTTTTCTTGTATGCACTCTTCTCATGAAAGGATCTCAGGACTGCTAAAATAGAGATCAGGAAATGTTTGGGATTTTTCAAATGTGTTGAAATGAGCCTCTAAAGGATGAAACACTAAGTCCACACAATAGAACTTAACAATATGAAATTTAAGATTTCATTGTCTCTCCCATCGGGTGTGCTAGAAAATCTGTTGGTATTAAAACTTGCACCGTGTCTTAGATCTAGAAGATCCGAGTTATTTGATATCACAATGGAACTATCCCCAAGTTGTGGGACCTTGCATGCTAGGAATATATCTCCAAAGATGGTTGATTCCTCTATCTATTTCTACTGCTATTGTTACTCCTAGTGATGAAAGGGGAAACTAAGCTAATTAATTCCAAGGGACCAGGGATAGAAGGATAACATGAAAACAAACTACACTAAAAAGGTGATAACACTAGAAAAGAGGGATGAACGCTATTTGTTCTGAGAGGGAATGAAAAGGGAACGTGTGAAAGGAGGCTAGGCATGAGTAACACAGCTAAAAATATATTTACCAAATCATTCTCATGGAACACAACTAAATAAGGAACTACAAGGGACGTGAAGTCACACAACAAGCACATAATGCAAAAAAAATCAAGAAGAAAGAATGCAAACACGTTAGGATAGAGAATAGTCACAAAATGATGCTTCTATTACTTCTGAAATGCACAGAGTTGTTATAATGATGAAAGAGGTCAATATCCACATGCATGAGCTAGATCTAGAGGTCTGAACTTCAAATGCAAAAATATGAGGTCCTTAGTAAAATTTGTAAGGATCCAGAGTATCCAATGTAACAAATGAGCCCAAATCATATATTTATATAGATGAATGCATGGAAGAAGAAGAGAAGAAGGAGGAAAAATCCAAATTTGAAATGCAAACACCAACAAGAAGCACTAAATGCCTACAAATCTGCCTAGAAATATGTCAAATGTGCTTCCCAAGCTTGTTTGACATGTTGAAGAAGGAATATGGCTAAGTAAATCAGGTGGTTGGAACAATTATATGTACTTCATTAATGCTTAGAAAGATGTTTTCCTATTTCTCACCTACCAAGTCCCAAAATTTGAATTTGAATGTCTAGCACTATGGTTGATGTCAACAACTCTCTAACAAGTCCAGTGAGCACCGATTAGAGATCTATAACAAAATATACTACTATTAGAGGATGTTAGAACATTTTACACATGTAAGACACGTGGCGCGCATGAATTGGATGAAAGAATGGCCAACTATGTAAAAAAATTGTTTCTACCACGTGTCACTCACTACTTTGTTGTAATGATTCGAAAGCCTGTTAGCACACTTTGACTGTTGCGTGTGGTACACTCAAGCATGTTAGAATATGACCTTTTGAGAAGGGCATAAAGGAGAATGCGAGGGAAGGGCATGTGGAAGAAAATAGAGGAATATGTAGAGGAATGCACATTTGACTCGTAAGGGAATGTGATAAGTTGGTGAGTGAGGGGGATGAATGGTCAATGTGTAACTATTACAAAGTAATGGGTATGACGCGCAAGAGGGCCTGGGGGCTTGGCTGATTGGAGCAAGTGCACTTTGCATGCATAGGATGAATAGCTATCAAGAAGAAGGCATATGCACAGAGATGTACACGAGAAAATAAGGGGGTGCGGGGAAATCGTGACCTAAGGGAATGTGCCAAGTGAACTTGAGCACGCGCAACCTTGTAATAAATATCTTATAGCCAGAATATGTATACAAGCTACCCAAATAACTAGGAGAGTTATTTGGAAAACAAAATACATCATGGATGTGAGACAAACTATTTTGAAAATAAAGGTAATATGCAACTAGACCAACTCTCCCTAATATCTCAAACCGACCCACAAAGCATGGAGCCAAATTAGAGCCTGATCTATAATATATAGGGACGTAATGGGGATTTACCCTTAGGAATACCTTTGATCCAACCTAAAAGCTACAATTGGTCATCTTTGCATCAACATTTTTCTTCTACCTATCATGTGCCTTTAAGAGATGCTCACAAATGAGAGAAACTTGTTGTTTTATCTCCTACAACATCTCAAGTCTAATAGAAAATTGATCCTCAATTCTATCTCGAACCGAGAGGTGTCATACACTCTCTTAAAAAATGCGTAATAAGGAGTCATGTTGATGGAACTATGGAAGCTATTATTGTAATAAAATGCTACTAGATATAGGTACTCATCCCACTTAAATTGTTGATCTATTACATGCATGCAAAGTATGTCCTCTAAAACTTGATTCACCATCTTCGTATGTCCATCTATCTCAGGTTGATAGGTATTACTTAAATGGATTTGATTTCCCAATTCCTCCTTTAGAGTGGTTCAAAAGTGTGATGTGAAAAGTGGGTCATAAACAAAAATAATATTGTGTTGAAAACTATGTAGTCTCACTATCTCATGCAAGTACACTCAGAAACTACTCTAGCACCAAGTAGGTCATATTCATGGGTGAAAAGTGTGTAACCTTTGTCAATTTTTCCACTATGACCATAATGGCATCATGATTATATGATAACATGGGAAACCTAACAATGAATTCCATGGATATGGTATCCCATTCCCACTCTAGAATGGTGTGTGGATAGAGAAAGATGACTGGATGCTGATGTTTGGCCTTTACCCTCCGATACTTTAGGCAATGTGCAATAAACCATGTAATTTCTCATCTCAATCCAGCCCAATGATATAATTGTCTCAAGGTAGCGTGCATTTTCTTCACCTCTGGATGGGATAAATAGGGTACACGATGGGCCTCAAAAATAACTACAAGGTGAAGTCCACCCTCTCTCGTTACACAATTTTTTTATTTTAGTGATGAATGTAAGATTTCCTTGGAGGATTTTTAGTTGTTACAAGAGTGCAGGATTATTTTCCATAATAATTTCCTAGAATTCCTCCTAAACGTGAGTTTGAATTTACCATTGACATTTAACTTGGAACTTAATTGATATCAAAATCACCATACATAATGAAAATAATAGAGTAAGTTTAATGAAATCAAAACTTGATAAAAATTTATATAAATGACTGATATGACCAAGTGTATCTCCTTGGGGAGAACTAGTCATTTTCATTAAGAAAAAGAATAGAACATTAATACTATGCATTGGTTATCACATGCTTAACATATTTTGATTACTGGATAGGAACACATATATGCAGATGTTCGGTTTGGTAGCTTGGAAGAACATTTTATGTTTTGCCACCATCCCGAAACTCTCCTTTACTAGACTCACCAACAATGCAAATACATTTTTGAAAAAATAGCCACCCATCCTATAATAATTTTTTAGAGGGGGGATCTTAAAATGAACCATGACAAGAAAATCTAATAAAGAAAGGCCAAATTCCCATGTGGCTTGAGTAAGATTCAAAAGGGCCCACAAAAAGATGACTAAAACCATAGTAGTATGACTTTGTAACAAGTTCTAGAACACCATGAAAATGGGGGAGAGAGTGAAAACCAAGGATGTGTTGTCCTCTAAAAATTTCCCTCTTTTGAAAGTTAGAATTTTGAAAATTTTGAGTTGGCACCCTTTAGTAATGTTCTAGTGAAGTGAAAACTTGAAGAGATGGTGAAATTCACATTTATTGGAGTCATTTTGGTGATTTGTGGGTCTGTTGGACATTTTTATCCCTCATGTCCCAAGTACCTTTGGGCCTTTTGTTTGCCAATCGGCCAATTTCCCTACAAATCCTTATCTTTTGACTTTATTGAAACCTTTTGGCCCATATGTCCCAAGTTCACTCAGATTTCCTTTTCCTTGATCACACGCATCACCCGCATTGAGTTCTTCACATAATTTTGTCTCATCTATCCCAAATGCATTCGGGCTTTCTATTCGCCGATTCCCCACATCACTCACATCGATTGAATCATGTCTTCGTGTCCCTAATGTCCTAAGGACCATTCGGGCTAGTTTTTTCCACTTTTCCCACATCTCATCTTTTTGAGTCGGTGTAAGGTGTATTTAATGCTCATTAATGACCTTCTCTCTCCTAAAACGGCTATTTAAAGGGACTACTACCTATGCATTTGTTACATTTCTTGCCTAATTTTTCTTTCCTGAATCCTTGAAATTGAAGTCATTTGTTTGTTTCCTTGTATCTCTTTGCATTTTCATCACGAATTTGATCTTGGAAGGTCATTCCTCTATGTTGCAAAAATGAAGATCAAGTTTCAAGGGCAAGAGCATCTGTCACCTCTTAAGACCTCTGTACCTGATATTGGGGATAGTGAGGTTCGGCATTTAGATTTTGGAGATTTTTGGGGCTGACTAACATGCGCCAACCCTACACCCATGGCCCAAATGATTTGTGACAAGTGGAATTGTGTACGTAGCTGGTTTTCCCATCTCTGTGTAGTGTGCTAACACCGTGCTTGCCTATGGAGCCCATTTTAACTTAGATACCAAGGAACTTACTAATGTGCATGGGGAATTAATTACTAAACTAGATGTTGCCACCATTGCTACTACCCTATGCATTCCAGAGATTGAAGACTCCATCGTTCTCACTCGTGCTCAAGCTCGAACCTGTTTGACCAAGATAATGAAAAATACAAGGCATGAATAGAAAAATCATGGTTAAAGAACCCTAAGAAGGGAGCATCCCGACTCTCCAAAGCATTATTCAGGGTTGATTTCAATGAGGAGCTATTTGATTTTATAATTTTTCTCGCTTGTATCATGGGATTTCCCTCCACCAATGAATTTCATTTCGTATGTGCCCCTTTATAAACATCATCTGCGAGGGAAAACAGAACATAAACTGGGCCGAAATTGTTTGTATGAATTTGACTGAGCAATTTTCAAGTGTTCAGCAAACTAATAAGTTTTATATGACTTTTTATCTCATGTATACCCTAGCTGTGTCTCAAGAGTGGTTAGGTTTCACCTTCATGGAAGGCAAGAAGGATGAACCTATCTACATATACTTCCCTTAGTTTACCCTTGAAGCTAGCAATCATAATTTCAGAAGGGTCAATGATGCTTTCACCATGTATATTGTAAGACTCTTAGAGGGTGACACTACTAGGAGATTTTTTGATGAAGCTATAACTCTAATAGATAAATATGGGGCTTTCTTCATCCAATTCAAAAGGTTCTCATACATCAGGTTGGCTAGCTATGAAAATAAGCCCTCAAGCTCCCCATGTTTTGTAATGATAAAATGGCTCTGGTTGAAGTATGCAGATAGCTTGATAAACTACACAGAACCTGTAGAGACAAGAAGATCACTGGTCTTCATTTCCCTATCTCCTTGGGAAATTATACATGCAAAACAACTCTGGATGCCCAAAACATAGAAAGGGCTATTGCTCCTCTCACTGTCCATTTCTTTAGACCAGGACTTGTTTTGATCTGAAGAATTTTATTGATCAGAACCTCAGGATAATTTATCATCATAAGCTAGACACTAAGGATTACTGGGCTGATTGTGCTGATGATTTTGAAGCCAGAAGGAGGCACTATGGTAGACTCTCTCTGCAACAAATTGCAGATCTCAATCTCTACCAAGTTCCTAAAGGGCTTAAGGATGATGATGAGGACTTGCAGTCCTTTGAATATGAAATATCAATCAAACACACTCCTTTAGAAAACCTGGATTGGTACAAGAAAGAAAAAGATGATTTGGTTGAGATTATTGCCCCTATTCTTGTAAGAACTAAGGTTTGGTTCGACAGGAAAGTTTGTGAGCTCAAGAAGAATCAGGGTAGATCTTCTTCCAGAGATACTTCCACACCAGGGAAGGAAGCACATACAACTAGTACTAAGGTACCTGAGCAAACCCCTCCTTCTTCTTCAATAAAAGATCCTGAATCATCTACTCCTTCTTCCACTCAAGTGTATCAAAAGAAGATTAAAGAGGTTAAGCAAGAACCAATTGATGAAGAATCTCTTCTAGAGCAGTTAGAATTGCCTTCAAGGCTAAAGAACATTATTTTTCTTAGTGAAAGTGATGATGGTGAAGTGCCAGATCTTACAGAGCTCCTGAAATCACTATTGAAGAAGGAAAAGAGGTTCCAAGTACTGAACCTCCTAGTATAGCAGACTCCTCTGCAAAGGAAGCTCCTGAGGTCTCCAGTACTTCTCTACTGGAGGCAACAGTGGTTAATAATTTGAGTTCCATGAGTTCACTTGCTCTTGGGCCTCTTGTTCCTTCCTCTTCTTCTTCTACCTTTTCTGGGTGCAGCCCTTGGTTGATAGCAAGAAGAGAAAATCTTCTTCTCATCTAACAAGGCCAGATTTTGATGTTGTGGTAGCTCTGTTGGGTACTGCCCCTCCCCCTCCAACAAAGAGAGCCAAGACCACTTCAAGGTTAGTAATTGATGCTTAGGGCCGAAGTTCCTAGAGGTTGCAAAGCCCAAGGTTGATAAGGCAGAGCATGATATTTTGGTCTCTAATTTAGAGCTTTCTAGAATCCCAATGGGAGAATCCACTCCTGAAAGTGAGGTTCATAACCTTCAAGAAACAATAACAAAGGTTATTGAATGAGTGGAGAAGGGCAAGCAGACCATAGAACAGTTGGAAGAACATAACCAAGTTCTTTCCAACTTTATCAAGTCATTGTTGGCCAAAGATAAGGTTTTGGATCCTACCCCCACTGGATGCTCTTCCACCCCCATGATTCTTAGCCAGGATGAAGTTCAGAGCATCAAAGACATACATAAGTATTCTACTTATGGGAAGGCTATTGAGGCCATGGTGGATGGCATGATTATAACAGGCTTGAATTTCATTGAGGAAGCCTTCAAGACCAATGAGAAGGTGATTAATCTACAGCAGAGACTCACTTCCTCAATCAAAGCTATGGATAAAGAGCTGAAGCTCTAGAGTATTTATATTACAGATCTTCACCTAATGGGCAAAACTGATGAGAAGATCCTGTTGGTCAACAATGTATTTGATGATGCCAAGAATAAATTTTCAAAGGCATGGATTTTCAGTGTTGAATGGAAGATGAAGGTTCTAGAAGAAGCACTGGGAGAATTAAAGAATGTATGGCAGAGAGGAGAGTCTTTTAAAACTTGTGTTTCATCTACCTTTAAAGATATCCACTGCCAACTTCAAGATGAAATTTCAGGCATTCCCTTCTCTCTTCAAGAAATCAAAGCTCAGTTCAGAACATTTGTCAAGGATGACTTGTTTAGAGAGGATTCAATTACCAAAGAGAAGATAAAGGACATTTCTCTCTTCAATCTGCCATTTCCGAGGCCAATAAAGAATACCTAGAGCATACCAAATTCGATAAAGATATGGAGAAATGTCTAAGCACTTGGACTCATGCCACTACCAACACCACAATTCCAAGAGGCATGGAAATAGCAAAAGCATTGAAGAAATTTAGATATCGGATCCTCAAATCGGTGGGCCCTCCTTAGCCATAATCGGATGTCTCTTCTTCTAGCTCCTCTTTCTCTTCTTCTATTTTTAGTGTTGAGATCCTTGTAATTAATTAAGGATATTGTATTGTGCATTTCCTTAATTAATCTTTTAGTTAAAAGAAATGGTTACCAAATGTAACCAATTTGTAAGCTATATAATGAGCTCTCCACGCCATTCTAAGGGGTTGGAACTCTAATTATTTTTTAAAGTGTAAAAGAGTCAAAAGCTATCAATACAAGAAGATTTCCCTTTCTATTTCTATCTATGCTCATTCATTCCTTCTTATCTATTGAAAATTATTAAATCATTAATTCATTTTGTGTTAAGAATATTTGTATTCTTGTGGATGTCATCTTTGGAACTTTGTGTCTATGAAATAACATCTTATGGTTTTAATGTGAATGATTCTGTTCTATACTATCCTAGTTCAACATTTATAAGGAATTATTTTGCTATCTATATTTCTTGAGAATGCTATTCTACCTTTTCCCATTCCTTAGTTCTTCTGTCCTTTTGTATTGATAATCTATCATTTAAAACACTTTCATGATATCAGAGTTCCTCTTTGAAATTAAATGTTGTACATTTGTGAATATTTTTTTGCTTTCAATAAGGGAACCTCTCCCATTAAAGAGGAGGGGCTTTTCTGTCCCCTAACTATTGCTTTCATTAAAGTCCTAATTTGACAACCAACAATTTTGGTGACTCTACTGGGGATTTGTTTTAACGAATTCCAGTCATTAAGGAACAATTTCTTAATCATTTATTTATCTGGCGACTCTAAGGTTTACCCGTAGTAGAAGGGCTCTTGGAATTGAAGACTCTTAGTTTCACCTCTTAGAGCAGCAAGGCTTTCCTCTTCCTTCAACAAGGAGAAATAGAAGAGCTCATTCTATAAGCACACCCCCTGTTGAAGACAGAACCCTTAGGAGTGGTATCCCTCAAGAGAAACTCAGCCCTAATCTTCGTGCTTTGATTCTTGATGGTGTTTCAATTTCTCTTCAAGTAGTTTTTCTAAGGATGGCAGTTTAATTACCTTGGGGCCACTGTGTTGGGCCTCTTACCCTCCCTCAACCTTTGCATGAGTTACCCAGGGGTAACAGGAATAACTTCCCAAGTTCAGAGGTGACAACAAGGTGCATCTTGATGAACATATTGCAGCCTTCATAGTTGCATGTGGAGTCCTGAGTTGAGCATGAAGATGTCTCGGTGAGGATTTTTGTAGAGAATTTGCAAGATAATGTGGCAGATTGGTTCTATCATCTTCCTGCTAGGCCATTACCAATTGGACCATGATGAGAACAAGATTTGAGAATCATTTCAAACCTGCAGAAGATGTACATGCTTTGCTAGCCCAGATTTCTCAAATCAAGAAAGAACCACAAGAGCCCATGAGAGAATTTGTGGCTAAGTTCAATAAGCTTATTAACAAGATCCCATAAGACACCTAACCCATGGATCAAATTCAAAAATATTTTTTCTTAAATTCTCAATTGCCTAAAGTAAGCTATGCATTGAGGAGAGCCAACCTTGCAACATTGGATGAGGACCAAAGATTAGCTGTTAGTGTTGAAGATGACTTGATCATGTCTGGAAAGTTGAAAAGAGATTCTTCCAAATCTAAAGCTTCTTCTTCCTCTCCCTCAAATTCTGGAGCTAATGCAGATCCGTTAGTACAAAATCTTGCCAATGACCTCATTTCCATCAAGAAACAATTGGCTCAACATGCTCCTTATCAAGACGTTCCAAGAAGGAATTTTCAACCTAGGAACCATTTGCCTTCTTCTCAGACAAGATTGGAAATCAAGGGGCCACCCATCAAGGCCCCTATCAATGCAACTTGTGAGGTTGAAGAACCTGATGAAGAGGTTAATGAAGAATTCGAAGAATCTGGTGAAGAGGCTGAGGAGGAGATAGAAGAACTTGATGGATCTCAAGTTAATTTCCTTACTACTGAGGGCATTGATGAAGAGGATGATTATGATGAAGTAGTGGCAGAGATGAATAGTGATTCATATGCTGTTATGACCTAAGAGTAGACCAATAAGAAAGAGAAAGTGATGTAGCCTGCTAAAAATCCAAAGAATATCCCATAACTATACCAGTGGTGGCAAGAAGAGGATCTCCTATTCCCACTGCATCCATGCAAAAGGTCAGTTCTGCTAATTCTTCTTCTTCTACTCTTGCTTCTAAAACTTCTTTTCCTCTAGCCTCAAAACCTGATAAGCCTAAGATTCCTAGTGATGATTCCCCATCCACCTCTAGATCTTTTGATATCATCGACCATCTTAAGAAGACAAAAATCCAAATTTCAGAGGCTGAGTATTATCAAACCCATCCAAAAGCCTTTGCCAAAATGGTCCACTTTGTCAATTCCCATTCCAAAACTTTGTCTAATACTTCTAAAGGTATTTTTCCTACTCCATCTTCCACACCCCAACCAAACCTTGTGGCTACAGTCACCTCACCTAATGAGAAAATCAAACCATTTTATGTGACCCTCCTTATAGTAGGCCATAGACTCAGCAAATGTGTCATAGACTCGGGAGCTTCAAAAATGTAATGCCTACCAAAGTGGCTCATGGTTTAGGTCTTACCCTCACACACACTATTGGTTCTTGTTATTCTATGGAGAGTAGGGAGGTGCCCTTGGTTAGAAGAATTAAAGATGCAAAGGTAGATTTTTCTGCCTTACCTGAGAAAAAGGTTTTAGCTACTATTCTTGTAGCTGATATCCCTACTTCATATGGCATGTTGTTACGTAGGAACTTCTGTAAGGATGTGGGAGGAGAAATTCAAATGGATTGGTCACATGCCCTTATACTAGTTAACGGGAAGATGAAGAAGTTGTTTCCTAAGAAGCAATTTGAGTATATTGTGCAAAAGACAGATGATCCTAAAGCACAAATACTTTATGAAGATATTGGGCATGAAAACTATATGATTATGTCTTAGGATGAAACAAAACATCCCAAAGAAGTACTTCATAATCCTAATGGCATTTGGAATTTGGAATTTGATGGAAGTTGCTCCTCAGCTGGTTTTAGGGCTGGTGTGGTATTGATATCTCCAGAAGGAAAGATTCATCCTTTCTCATTCAAACTATAGTTTGAGAACACCAATAATACAACAGAATATGAAGCTCTCATCCTTGGACTTAATGTGGCAAAAGAGAGAGGTGTGAAGAATCTTCGGCTTGTGGAGATGCGGAACTGGTTGTTAAACAAGTCAAAGACCTTTTTCAAGTAAAGAATAGAAGATTGAAGCATTATAGGAATCTAGTTTGGGATTCTATTGAATTTCTCGATGCCTTCTCCATTGAGGCAGTGCCTAGGGAAAAGAACACCAGGGCTGATTCCCTAGCCATTTTAGGGTCTTTGCTTATACCTCATCCTGATTTCTCTTAGGATAAATTCACCATTGAAATGATCCATAGACCAAGTGTACCAGATAATGCAAGCAACTGGCAAGTTTTCAATGATGACCAAAATTTTCTCTCTTTCCTGGAGCTCAGGGATAACTTTGAACAATTGTATTTTGAAGGAAGTGACAATTTACCTCAAGAGAGTGTATCTTCCAATGAGGAAGGTGTCAAAGAGGAGATGGATCAAGATGGGTGCATCAAACTAAAAGGTAACAAGATTCCTAAAGGGTTGGTGAGTCTGGAGGAATTGTTTGATAAACATGATAGGTATGTCAAGTCTAAAGCTTCTAAAGGAGCTCAGTAATTTATTGAATATGAAAAGGTTAACATTGGGAGCTCGAATGACCCCAAAATGGTGAACATTGGGAAATGTTGCACACAAGAGGAAAAGAATAAGGTAGTAAATATTTTGAAGAAGTACATTGATGTCCTTGCTTATTCTTATGATGATCTGAAAGCTTTTCAACCAAAAGAAATGTAGCATTTCATTCCTCTCAAACATGGGATTAAACCTTTCAAACAAAAGCAAAGGAAGTATAATCCAAATATTGTTGACACCATTTTTCAAGAGATACAAAAGTTTTTGAAGGCCAAAATTATCTTCCCCATCCATCATTCAACATGGATTGCTAATATTGTGCCTGTCAGGAAGAAAAATGGTGAGATTCAGATCTGTGTTGATTTCAGGAATCTGAATCAAGCTTCTCTGAAGGATAACTACCCCCTACCCATGATGGACCAGGTGTTGCAAGCTGTTACAAGAGCTGAGATGTTTTCCATGCTTGATGGTTTCTCAGGATATAACCAAGTAGAAGTCAACACTACAGATCAGCACAAGACTACCTTTACCACTCCTTGGGGTACTTTTTCCTACAAGAGGATGCCCTTTGGTCTCATTAATACTGGTGCCACTTTTTAGAGAGAAATGGATTTGGCTTTTGGAAGTCTGAAAAGAAAATGTATTGTTGTGTATCTAGATGATTTGACTGTGTTCTCCAAATCTAGAGCAGATCACTTTCAACACCTAGAAACAATTCTCTTAAAATGCAGAGAACATGGAGTTTCCCTGAACCCTAAGAAATCTATCTTTTGTGTCACGAAAGGCAATTTTTTGGGACATGTTGTCTCCAAATAAGGAATCAAGATTGATCTTGAACGAGTTCAAGCTATTCAGCAGATTCCTCTTCCTACAAGTAAAAAGGGAGTGCATTCTTTCTTTGGTAAGATCAACTTCCTGAGGAGATTCATCCCTGATTTTGCAGAGCTAACTTTGAATATTTCCTAGATGATGAAAGGAAAACAGACATTTGGTTGGTCCCCTGAGGGGAAAGAGGCATTCAAAGTCATTAAAAAAGCTATTGCTAAGACTCCTATCTTAGCATGTCCAGATTTCAAGCAGAGATTTTATTATCTATTGCTATGCCACAGAAAGTACCCTAGCCATTGTGTTGACCCAAAAAAATTCTTAAGGTCACGAGCTCCCAATTGCATTCATGAGTTATATTCTTAAAAATCATGAGTTGAAGTACATGCTTTTGTAGTGGTTAAAGTTGTTAAGCAGTTTCGTTTCTACATCCTTAACTCTCACTCTATGGTGCTTTGGTGCCTGATACAACCATCAAGTCTATTCTTACACAACAAGAATTTGGAACTAAGAGAGGAAACTGGGTAGCAAAGGTCCAGGAATATGATATTGACATCAAACCAACTAAAATAGTTTAGGATAAAGGCATGTGTGAACTCATTATTGAAGGAGTTGGTCATGAATTACCTGAGGATGAGGTTGATGTTCCTATTGTTCTATTTCTCAGCTCAACGGATGAATGGTACGCTGACATTGCTCACTTCCTCACCTATGGTGAATGTCCATCTCACTTAACTGCCAAGGAGAAGAGAGCTATCAAGCTAAGGTCAGACAGACGTGTTATGGGAAAATGCTTTGTTCAAATGGGGAGTGGATGGAAGATTCTTGAAGTGCATTGACAAAGAGCAATAGAAGAAGCTTTTCTCAGCCTTCCATGACCAATCCTGTGGAGGTCATTTCTCATCTGCCATCACTGCTCACAAAATTCTTTGTGCAGGGTACTACTAGCCTACTTTGTTTAAGGATGCATCAAGGTGGGTTGATAAATGTGAATCTTGTCAAACTTTTGTAGGAAGACCAAAGTTGGCTGCTTTTCCACTTAAACTAGTTGTGATTGAAGAACCCTTTCAACAAAGTGGGGTTTGGATTTCATTGGAACACTCAACCCATCTTCAAGTGTAGGACATACTCATGTGTTGACTACCATAGATTATTTCACTAAGTGGGTAGAAGCTATCCCAGTTAAAAGTACCACTTCAGAGGTAGTATGTAATTTCATCAAAGAGAACATCTTGATAAGGTTTGGGGTACCGAACAAGATCGTGACTGATAATGCTTCAAATTTTTCTTCTACTATGGATATGGGATTTCCCTTGCTCATTCTTTAAATTACTATCCTCAAGGGAATGGCCAAGCATAATCAACAAACAAAAATATGGTGACCATTGTAAGAAAACTTGTTAATGAATCTTAGAGGAATTGGCACAAGAAGCTCTATGATGCTCTCTGGGCAGATAGGATTACACCCAAAAGAGCAATTGGGATGTCTCCTTTTCAAGTGGTGTATGGTGTGGAAGCCCAACTACTAGTGACAGTGGAACTACCAGCTTTGTATTTGATGAAGGCTATTGAGGACACCAGTTTCAGTGATTCTTTGGATAAGAGGATCATGTATCTCCATAAGCTAGATGAAGATAGGTTGCAGGTTTTTGATAGAATATATGCCCATCAGTAGAAGGTGAAATATTTATTTGACAAGAAATCTAGATCTAGATATTTCAAAGTTGGAGACATTGTTTTGCTATGGGATAAAAGACATGAACCTCAAGGAAGCCATGGTAAGTTTGATTCTCTTTGGCTTGGCCCTTTTAGAATCAAGCACTTTTTGGTGAAAATTCCTTCTACCTTGTTTACATGGATGGATCCTCCCTTGTACTTCCTTATAGTGGGAAGTACCTGAAATTGTTTAAGTCCTAGGTGAATATGAGGTACTTTGCATATTGTGTATAATGCATTTTTGCTTTTCCCTATTTTTGTTTGTTGATTGTTTTTCCTTTTTTTTTGTTGCCTTTTGTATTGGTTTTCCTTTATTCTATTTTCCCAATGGATAAGGCACTGGTCCTCTTCCCTTGAGTTTTTCTTGAGTTCTTTTCTTTCCTCATTCTTCTGATCTAGTCAAGTCATCCCCAGAAAGAGCCTACTATTGTCCTCTAAAAAATTCCCCTCTTTTGACAAAGTTAGAGTTTTGAAAAATTTGAGTTGTCACCCTTTAGTAATGTTCTAGTGAAGTGAAAACTTGAAGAGATGGTGAAATTCACATTTATTGGAGTCATTTTGGTGATTTATGGGTCTATCAGACATTTTTTTCCCTCATGTCCCAAGTACCTCTAGGCCTTCTGTTCACCAATTGGCTGATTTCCTGTAAATCCTTGTCTTTCAGCTTTATCAGAACCTTTTGGCCCATATGTCCCAAGTTTTCCCAGAGTTCCTTTTCCCCGATCATCCACATCACCCGCATTGCATTCTTTACGTACTTTTGTCTCATCTATCCCAAATGTGTTTAGGATTTATATTCACTGATTCCCCATATAGCTCACATCGGTGAATCATGTCTTCACGTCCCTCATGTCTTTGAGTCCCTGGACCACCCATGCTCATTTGGCCCACTTTCCTCACATCACCCATGTTGGCTAGATCGCATCTTTGTGTCACTAATGTCCCAAGGACCATCCAGGCTAGTTTTTCCACTTTTCCTACGTCTCATCTTTTTGAGTCAATGCAAGGTGTATTTAATGCTCATTAATGACCTTCTCTCTCCGAAATGACTATTTAAAGGGACTACTACCTATGCATTTGTTACATTGCTCACCTACTTTTTCTTGCCCGAATCCTTGCAATTGAAGTCATTTGTTTGTTTCCCTGTATCCCTTTGCATTTTCATCACGAATTTGATCTTGGAAGGTCATTCCTCTATGTTGCAAAAATGAAGATCAAGTTTTAAGGGCAAGAGCATATGTCACTTCTTGATACCTCTGTACCTAATATTAGGGATAGTGAGGTTCAACATTTAGATTTTGGAGATTTTTGGGGCAAACTAACATGTGCCAACCCTACACCCATGGCCCAAATGATTTGTGATAGTGGAATTGCATACGTGGATGGTTTTCCCATCTATGTGCAGTGTGACGACACCGTGCTTTCCTGAGCCCATTTTAACTCAGATACCAAGGAACTTACTAATGTGCATGGGGAATTAATTGCTAAACTAGATGCTACCACCATTGTTTCTACCCTACGCATTCCAGAGATTGAAGACTCCATTGTTCTCACTCGTGCTCAAGCTCAGACCCTATTTGACCAAGATAGTGAAAAATACAAGGCATAGATAGCAAAATCATGGTTAAAGAACCCTAAGAAGGGAGCGTCCCGACTCTCCAAAGCATTATTCAGGGTTGATTTCAATGAGGAGCTGTCTGATTTTATCATTTTGCTTACCCGTATCATGGAATTTCCTCCACCAATGAATTTCATTTATGGATGTGCCCCTTTATAAACATCATCTGTGAGGGCAAGCAGAACATAAACTGGGCGAAATTGTTTGTATGAATTTGACTGAGCAATTGTCAAGTGTTTAGTAGACTAAGAAGTTTTATATGACTTCTTATCTCATGTATACCCTAGCTATGTCCCGGGAGTGGTTTGGTTTCACCTACATGGAAGGCAAGAAGGATGAACCTATCTACACATACTACCCTCAGTTTACCCTTGAAGCTAGCAATCACAATTTCAGAAGGGTCAATGATGCTTTCACCATGTATATTGTAAGACTCTTGGAGGGTGACACTGCTAGGAGATTTTCTGATGAAGCTATGACTCTGATAGATAAGTATGGGGCTTTCTTCATCCAATTCAGAAGGTTCTCATACATCAGGTTGGTTGGCTATGAAAATACACCCCTCAAGCTCCCCATGTTTTACAATGATAAAATGGCTTTGGTTAAAGTATGCAAATAGCTTGATAAACTACATAGAACTGTAGAGATAAGAAGATCATTGGTCTTCATTTCCCTATCTCCTTGGGAAATTATACATGCAAAACAGCTCTGGATGCCCAAAACATAGAAAGGGCTATTGCTCCTCTCACTATCCATTTCTTCAGACCCAGGACTTGTTTTGATCTGAAGAAGTTTATTGATCAGAACCTCAAGATAATTTATCATCATAAACTAGACACTGAGGATTACTGGGCTGATTGTGCTAATGATTTTGAAGCCAGAAGGAGGCACTATGGTAGAATCTCTGTAACAGATTATAGATCTCAATCTCTACCAAGTTCCTGAAGGGATTAAGGATGATGATGAGGAATTACAGTCCTTTGAATATGAAAGATCAATCAAAAACACACCTTTAGAAAACCTTGATTGGTACAAGAAATAAAAAGATGATTTGGTTGAGATTATTGCCCTTGTTATTATAAGAACTAAGGTTTGGTTGAACGGATAATTCATGAGCTCAAGAAGAATCAGGGTAGATCTTCTTCCAAGGATACTTCCATGCCAAGGAAGGAAGCACATATAACAGTGATCTTGAGGTACTTGAGAAAACCCCTCCTTCTTTAATAAAAGATCCTGAATCATCTACTCCTTCCACTCAAGTGTATCAAAAGCGGAGTTAACGAGGTTAAGAAAGAACCAATTGATGAAGAATATTTTCCAGAGTAGTCATAATTTCCTTCAAGGCCGAGAGAACATTATTATTCCTAGTGAAAGTGATGATGGTGAAGTGCCATATCCTGAAGGAGCTCCTGAAATCACTACTGAAGAAGGAAAAGAGGTTCCAATTACTAAACCTCCTAGTATAGCAAACTCCTCGAAAAGAAAGCTCCACGAGGCCTCCAAAGACTTCTCTACCGGAGGTAGGTAATGATGATTAATAATTTAAGTTTCATGAGTTCACTTACTCTTGGGCCTCTTGTTCCTTCCTCTTCTTCTTCAACCTTTTCCTGGGTGTAGCCCTTGGTTGATAGCAAGAAGATAAAATCTTCCTCTCGCGTAACAGGCGATTTTGATGTTGTGGCAGCTCTGTTGGTACTACCCTCCCCCCAAAGAAAGAGAGCCAAGACCAATTCAAGGTTAGTATCGATGCCGGGGCCAATAGTTTCTTGAGGTTGCAAAGACAAAGGTTGATAAGGCAGAGAAGGATCTTTTGGTCTCTGATTTAGATCTTTCTAGAATCCCAATGGGAGAATCCACTCCTGAGAGTGAGGTTCATAACCTTCAGGAAATAGTAACAAAGGTTATTGAATGAGTGGAGAAGGGAAAAGACCATAGAACAGTTGGAAGAACAGAACCAAGTTCTTTCCAACTTTATCAAGTCATTGTTGGCCAAAGATAAGGTTTTGGATCCTGCCCCACTAGCTACTCTTCCACCCCCATGATTCTCATCCAGGATGAAGTTTAGAGCATCAAAGACATACATAAGTATTCTACTTATGGGAAGGCTATTGAGGCCATGGTGGATGGCATGATTATAGCAAGATTGAATTTCATTGAGGAAGCCTTCAAGACCAATGAGAAGGTGATTAATCTACAACAGAGACTCACTTCCTCAATCAAAGCTATGGATAAAGAGTTGAAGCTCTAGAGTAGTTGTATTACAGATCTTCACCTAATGGGCCAAACTAATGAGAAGATCTGTTGGTCAATAATGTATTTGATGATGCCAAGAATAACTTGTCAAAGGCATGGATTTTTAGTGTCGAATGGAAGATGAAGGTTCTGGAAGAAGCACTGGGAGAATTAAAGAATGTATGGTAGAAAGGAGAGTCTTTTAAAACTTGTGTTTCATCTGCCTTTAAAGATATCCACTACCAACTTCAAGATGAAATTTCAGGCATTCCTTTCTCTTCAAGAAATCAAAGCTTAGTTCAGAACATTTGTCAAGGATGACTTGTTCAAAGAGGAGTCAATTACCAAAGAGAAGATAAAGGACATTTGCTCTCTTCAATCTACCATTGCCAAGGCCAATAAAGAATACCTGGAGCATACCGAATTCGATAAAGATATGGAGAAATGTCTAGGCACTTGGACTCATGCCACTGCCAACACCACAATTCCAAGAGGCATGGAAATAGCTAGAAGCATTGAATAAATTCAGATATCGGATCCTCAAATCGGTGGGCCCTCCTCAGCCATAATCGGATGTCTCTTCTTCTAGCTCCTCTTTCTCTTCTTCTATTTTTAGTGTTGAGATCCTTGTAATTAATTAAGGATATTGTATTGTGCATTTCCTTAATTAATATTTTAGTTAAAAGAAATGGTTACCAAATGTAACCAATTTGTAAGCTATATAATGAGCTCTCCATGCCATTCTAAGGGGTTGGAACTCTGATTATTTTTTAAAGTGTAAAAGAGTCAAAAGCTATCAATACAAGAAGATTTCCCTTTCTGTTTCTATCTGTGCTCATTCATTCCTTCTTATCTATTGAAAATTATTGAATCATTAATCTATTTTGCATTAAGAAGCTTTGTATTCTTGTGGATGTCATCTCTGGAACTTTGTGTCTGTGAAATAACATCTTATGGTTTTAATGTGAATGATTCTATTCTATACTATCCTAGTTTAGCATTTATAAGGAATTATTTTTCTATCTATATTTCCTGAGAATGCTATTCTACCTTTTCCCATTCCTTAGTTCTTCTTGTCCTTTTGTATTGATAATCTGTCATTTAAAACACTTTCATGATATCAGAGTTCCTCTTTGAAATTAAACGTTGTACATTTGTGAATAGTTTTTTTCTTTCAATAAGGGATCTATACGTACCCAAAATTGTAGGGTACTACACCACTAGAAACGATGTTACACATGCCCCAATGATGATACAGAGTCACCTCGCAAGGTGTTCGGGATCCAGAGAAGCTCGTGAAGTATATGTTAGCATCCCAAATGCTTTATCCAAGTTCCTTGTGCTTTGTTTTATCCCTTGCCCCCTTTTTCTTGGCCTTTTGACCTTCAAGATAAATAAAGCGCCGCCATGACGGGGTGGTGGTCTGTAACCACCTCCTGCTCAGGGTGGTAGTCCTTCACGCATTTTCCAGCATGTTCCTTTGATCACGACTTGCATGAATTTTCAACATTTACTAGCTTTTCTCAACCGACCTTAGCTTGTATTTATGTTTTTGGTTCCCTGTAATAGTGTTTCTCCATTGTTTAATGGTAAAAGAGTTCCATTCCAAGTTACCCTTTGGTGAATGGGAATTCTATAAATAGCTAGTTTGTTTTCAAACAAATGGACCCTCATCCTCTCAATTCTCTTGTTCAGTTTTTCAATTCCTTGCTTAGGATTTTATTAGTTTCAGGTTTTACTTCCATTGTTGGCACTTTGGAGGTCATATCATCTTCTTGTTTCAAGTCTTGTTTCATTGTTGCTACATACAGTCAATTTAAAACATAGAATAGCTTCATTTCTAGACTAGAATCCATTAAAGTTGTAGGTTTTGTTTTGTCACAAGGATAATTTCTAAAACTCTCGGTACACTTGTGTTGTATTCCTGCAATAAATCCCACTAGGAATTACATAGTCAAGCTCTGTTCACTTGCACTATCCCTCTCCTACTCGCATTGTATTCGGTCTATATCCAAAGCTACCATTGTTTGTTCAATTGTTATCTTCTATTGATACCATCATATACACACTTTACGGATTCATGAGGACACGAAGGAACGATGAGGTCACATCTGAGGGGATGAAATCACACATAACTAGATTTACCACTATTCGTAAATGCCGGGTTTGAGCTATCAAAGTTCTAGTTACAACATATCAAATAGAGTAGTGAATTATTTCATTTCAGTTAAAATTTCACTCTCGGTATCACCGGGAAGCTGTGGGGATTGATAATTTCTAAGAAACGTGATTCATTCCTCACTTCTAAGGTAGGATCGAGAGCCTTTCAAATTAATATGTTTAGTTACTTAGATATTTAGTATAATATCACAATTACACAGGCAAATAGCCATACCAGGCTACTTTGTTTGTTTTCATTTTTTTCTAGATTAGTTGTCCATTTTATAGATATACTAGAGTAGTTACTCTTTAATTTCATTAAAATACGTCATTGAAAAATACAAAAATAGCAGGATACTTGCATAGTGTAAATACCTCTTTTGTAATCAGTTTATTTAATGTTAATTAGAAGTTGAATCATTTTATATGACAATCACATGACCTAGAGAGCCTAGAGAGTATATATTTGAACCCATAGTGCCTCAGCCAAATCTACCCATGACTTTAGCTGATATAGATCAGGACCTTAGGATACAGGTCTTTCGAGCCACATGAAAGTTATAAAAAATTAGTGAGCAACTAAGAGGATTTAATATCGAAGATGACAGAGCTTACACATTCTGGTCAAACCATCGAATTATAGGTTGCCTTGATAAAACACTTGAATGACCATTCAAGGGTTCGAATGAGAACAAACATTTGGTTGCGATCCTTTGGTTCCGTAACCTAACGTAGGAGACCTCCTTGTTGATATAGACACTAGCTTACATATCCAAGTTGCCAGAACACCTATTAGGTACTCTAAGAAAATCATACAACTTCTAGTTCTAAACGTAGAAGTTGAAAAGGCATACGATTACTGGATAGTTGGAAGAAGGGATTGATTCTTCACATGACCATAATAGGTCCACAATAACCACAAACTCATGGTTGTGATCCCCAAGTCCCACAACCCAATGGGCCTACAAATTAGTCAAGTATTGACACCGGCTTGCGAACGTTGGTATTTAAATCCTTACACTCTCGCCGAGATATCATCACGTAATTCTCCATATTAAACATAGAAGCCAATCAATCCAATATTTTTTGGGCTAGACCAGAGAACCACCCATAGCTAACCACAAAATCCACTAAAACAACCTACCACCACTTTTATGACCTTGTTTGGAGATATATACGAAGCTCCCACAGGTCACTTCCCACGTATCCAACAACCAAGAAATAGGATCTTGGTAGAGCTCAACATTGATTGGAGCCTCTGAGCAGCCATTATATCCGAATGAGCCATTACACCAATCCAGGTTAGGAGGGCCTTCTTCACCTTAGATTCGTAGATTCCATTATTGCATGTTGAGGATTTAAGATTACCGATTAGCTTATACATATCCATTCACATTCAACATTCACCGGTTGTCTCAACACGACCTTGGGAAGTTGGGTATGAGGAAAGGGTACTTGTAGATTCCCATGCTCACTTGTCACTTTTCCATCGTACAAAATTGGTGAACCCAAGTGAAACAAACTCATATTCCTCTTTCTGTTTTCATTTTTCCATCCACCTTCACTCTTTCTCATTATTTTGTGGGTATTCATATACCCCCCGAATATGTCGGGATATGATGCATATGGCAAACCTCTCTCAGGTCTCAAAGTAAACTATAGTCAAACAAATAGACAACCATCGCCCTCACTTTCTGTGTGGGCTAATAACTATTTGAGTAATTACTTGTCATCTCAAACTCCCCCTCACAGAACCAGTTCTAGTTCTTCATTCCGAATTGAGGAGTTTGATCAGTTTGCACAAACACAATAGCCAAAGCCATCAGGCTCTAACAATATGACGTTTACTGGAGAATCCACTTCATCTCCTCGGGTCTTTTTCAGACCACAGATCAGTAGACAATCAGACCCACTCCCCTTTTTGGATGAGGAGTACTTAGCATGCTTCGCTAAAAGTGAACAACACTTCCAAAATATGTATCCACCTTTAGGAAGTTTACAAACAATCGATACCCTATTTCTGGAGAACACCCCCATTCCTCCACCTATGGGAAATACACTCGGTGAAGCTTGGCAGGGTAACGATCAATTCATAGTAGGGTATCATACCCCCTTACAACCTCAAGCCATACAACAAACACCCTTAAGGAAAAGCACTGTGTCTTCACCAATGGAGGTCATTTCAACCTTAGCTGAGAAGGTTAGAGGGCTAGAACTTGCTCAAGCAAACCAAAATTCATATTTTGGACAAGTGGGAATCCCCAACCCTCTGTATCACCCTAGTCAAGTTGACCTCCTTATAGGAACAGGCACATTAGGCATGCCTCCTCAAAATCCTTATAATTATCCACAACAAACACCAACTAGGATAGCATTTTCAAATGCCGCTCCAGTTGAAAACATGATACCTCCCGGCTTGGCACCAAACAACCCATACTAGAACAATGCTCCTCCTTATTTAAACATCTATTCAAAATCACCACAAGGAGACATGTTCTCTTCTCCCAGGATGTTCGTTCAACCACAGGGATTCCCTTATATCCCTACAAATGCATATGCGTTATGCCATATCAACAACCCATTCCACCTCAACCCCCTCAGCAAGCCCCATCGATGGTTGAGGCCTACGTAGTAGGGACTTATTTAGAATATTTAAAAGAACCCCTAGACTTCACCATATGAAGCGTTATGCTTCCAAGACCTCTTCCTGATTTTCCCAAATACAAAGGGGAAGGGGACCCAAACGCACACATTAAGGCCTATGCCATAGCCATATGGGAGTTACTCCCTTGGGACGGGGTTGTCGCCAAAATATTCCCTAAGACCCTAGAAGGTATTGCCCTTGACTGGTATTATAGAATACTTGAAGCTTCGATACACTCATTTAAACAACTCGTGTCAGAATTCATCAAAGCTTTCGACATGAACAAATTGTTAAGAACGGGAATCAGGGAGTTCTTACATATCAAACAAGAACATAATGAATCGCCACTCATTTTATCCAAAGATGGTGTATGGTTCTCTACTCATCAGCGAGTGCTCCAAATATGGATCAAATGGAACTATGTGATTTATTCCTTAATTCACTCAATAGAGAGATAAAGGAAGAAGTCCAGAAGTTCCCACTAAGAACTTACGATGAAGTACTCAAAAGTGCTCTCCAAATCAGACCAAGCAGTGATTGATAGTGGTCGTAAGACATATGGGACAAATGGGAAATTAACCACTCCCAATCAAAACACCGCGGCCTATCCTAATACTGGGAATGCTAATCAAGGACCTAAGATCCTTAACAAGAACCCATGAGGTTACGATAGATGGAGTAACTGACCAAGCTAAAAGGAAAATGTTGTAAACATTTTGCCACCTATTAATAATCAGTGAAATAATAATTTTACCCCAACAATCAACACGGTGGATTTTAATCATCCACCATGGCAACAACAACAACAAAGTGACAAGTCCAGACGTAAAGTCCAAATCAAAACCCAACCGGATATCAGAGTCAAAACCAAAGGCAATAACCTCAAAATTTTAACTCTAAAAACCAACAACCTTATCAAATTTGGGCCACAACAAGTTTTAAATCAATAGCCTTAAAATTACAATCCCAATCTATATTGTGGCTTCCACAAGATTCAAGGCCACGATACTAGGACTTGTCATGAATACAATAAATTCATGTAGTGTTTGCCAGAAGATCAAAAACAACTCTTTATAGATATGTTTTTAGAAAATTCTGTAGTACCCACGCCAAACACTTATGTAGGGGTAGTTTCCCCTCAAAATGCATCCCTCAAGATCTTCAATGACCCGCTCCCAAACCATTCTAACAACAACAAGTTAGATCCTAACAGAACAAATAAGGGTGTCATGATAGGAAATAATGATCATGAAGCTTCAACTTCATTAAATCCACCAGTCGCACCCCAATTAGGAACTCGACCTCAAACTAAGATAGTTGGTTTAGTGGAGTTAGACACCAAGCTACCCGTAGAAACCATAACAAGAACACAAGATTATTCTTCTCAACCAACTCCAAGTTATTTGTTAGAGCCAGAAAACACTAAACAAACATTGCTAAAACCTATAGGCGCCTATGATCTAATTAATGATTTAACTAAAACTTTCTCACACATCTCCTTCTTGGATTTGTTAAAAAACTCTCCCACCCATAGGGCTTCCCTCTTAGAAGCATTAGGCCTTGGCCATTTAATCAACATCACTCCTCCTCCAGGAAACACAAGTAAACCATGTGGATTTTGACATTTATCCTCTGGGGCAGCTAGATAGGGATATTGAATTTATATTTGATATAAGCAAAATGCCAACAGACGTTGAAATTACATGAAGAGGTGACCCAACTTTACATTTACAAGTTTGGGTCTACAATAATTATGTTAAATGTGCAATGGTTGATGATGGGGCAGCAGTTAACATAGTCCCCTTCGCTTTCCTTCAAAATTTAGGATATGGAGAGACAAACTGTTCCACGACGTGAAATACGCTAAGAGGTTATGATAGCCTCAAATCCACTTCAATTGGAACCATAGTTTTACCAGTCACTTTAGGACCCAAGACGGTCCTCACCGAGTTTTATATTATAGATTAGGAAACCAATTATAATATGATCCTTGGTCGGCCATGGATACACTACATGAAGGCAATCCCTTCCACATTATTCCAAGAAATAAGATTTCTACACTTAGGGAAAATATTCATGGCACAAGGTGACCCAAAACCCTTTGATATACACCTAGCTGATTTGAAGAAAAGACCAGGTGTTCACTCGAGTTTGAACTCCCAACAAATCAGCTTGTCAAACCAACTAATTCACAACCAAAAGAAAAGTTGATACCCACCACTGAGTTGGAAATTACAAATCCAGCCGAGGACGTTCCAGTACTCAAAAATGAGACCAATGCTATAAAAGCAATATCACTAGGGACTACCGCAAAAATTATTGAGTTACTAGAGAAAGACTTACCTATTCTCCTACTGTTTGATTCCATGGGTATGGGACACACCCTGGGAATCGCTTCTCTTCCATCAGATGAAGTTTTTATGGTAGAAGTAACCAAAGAAAAAGAAATAGATATGACAAATATCCCAACGTCAATTTTCCCAAACAAATATTGGACTCTCCACTTTGATGGAGCTAGATGTCACTTTGGAGCTGGGGCGGGGGTGATCTTTACTTCACCTGAGGGAAAGATCCTACCTTTTGCCTTTAAATTAAACTTTGAATGTACAAACAACGGAGCTGAGTACGAAGCTCTCCTCCTTGGCCTCATCCTAGCTAAAAGAATGGGTGTTAACAACATTAGAGTGCTAGGAGACTTGTAACTAGTTGTAAACCAAGTCTCTGAGGTATATGAAACTAGGGCTGAACATTTACAACTATACAAAATGGCAGTATTAGATCTAAGTAAGGGATTTAACTTCATATCAATTGAAGCAATCCCACGAGAGAAGAACCTTCTCGCAGACTCAATAGCAACCTCATCTTCCCGTTTCACCCCAAACAGCAAGTTGGAGGACACAAATTTCACGGTATCACTTTGCTGAACCATTAGTGCGTAAAATACCAACAAACTCACTCCTAGCTCATGGAGAAGCTAAGGATGATTTTTCTATCATAGGTTACTTTGATGATGATAGAGTCACTCTCGAATATCTGAACGCCTATGCGGAGCTACACCTTGCTCACCGTATAGTTGACCTTTCCCTAATACCTCATTCCTCATCCTACTTTGGAAATCCCATGGTAGAGTCTCCTCCATAGAAAGGTCTCGATATCTATGAGATAGAAAATGGAGAAATTTTGGAGCTACCTCCAGCCCCACCTGAATTTGAAGAAGGTAATGCTTCTTTGATAGAAGAAACCATTGATATAAACATTGGAATGGAGGAGGAACCAAGAATTTTGAAGTTAGGATCCTCATTAACTCTAGAGGAGATAGAAATACACACCCAAATCCTTAAATAACATCAAAATGCTTTTGCATTTAACTACAAAGAAATGATGGGCATTGCACCACAAGTCACGGTGCATAATCTTATCACTAAACTAGATGTGAAGCCAATTAAACAGAAGTCAAGACCAATGAAGCCAAAAGTGGCTCTCATGGTAAAAGAGGAAGTAGTAAAACTTCTCCAAGTAGGATTCATCAAGCTTGTTGACTATTCATAATGGGTATCTAATATCATTCCCATCCTCAAAAAGAATGGGAAAATACACATTTGCATAGATTTTTGGGATATTAACAAAGCTTTTCCTAAGGATGATTTCCCATTACCATCCATTAACATTATCGTTGATGCAACAGATGGATTTGAACTGTTATCCCTCATGGATGGGTTCTCAGGGTACAATTAGATTAAAATATCAGAGCAGGATCAAGCCAAAACCACATTCATAACTCCCTGGGGAACTTATTGTTACGTTGTCATGCCATTTGGTCTTAAGAATGCCGGTGCTACGTATCAGCGGGAAATGACTTATATATTCCACGATCTTATCCATAAAATTGTGGAATCCTATGTGGATGACTTGTTGGCCAAAGCCAAGAAATGTTGTGATCATCCGGAAGTGCTCCGTATCATCCTCTCATGACTAATCGAATATGGCATCACATTAAATCCAAAGAAGTGTGTGTTTGGTGTGACAGGAGGTAAACTTCTGGGATACATTATATCTTCACAAGGATTGATGTTGATCTAGCCAAAATACGGGTTGTTCTCGAAATGATCCCACCATCAAACGAGTCTAGAATTAGGTCATTTCTTGGGAAACTCGGTGCAATCGAAGGTTCATCCCAGATTTAAGCTTTTCCATTCATCCAATCAACAATCTACTCAAGAAATATTATAGCGTCGATTGGACTGAAGAATGCAACAAGGCCTTCAAAGCAGTTAAACACTTCTTGTTGTCACCACCCATGCTAATGCCTCCCAAGCCAGACCGCCCTTTAATCCTATACTCACGAGCCACTCATGTCTTATTGGCCTGCATGTTGGCTCAAGAAGACGATGACAAACGAGATAACACATGATCTATTTCATTAGCCAAATGTTGCTTGATTATGAAACATGTTACACATAGGTAGAGAGAGAATGCCTTGCCATAATTTTTACAACAAAACGTTTGAGACATTACATGTTAAACTAGGAAACAAGGGTTATTGTAAAAATAGACCATTTACGAACATTTCTCACACAAGGATCTTTATCTTAAAAATCTAGCCGTTTCATAACCTTAATGGGAGAATTTGAATTAACATTCGTAAACCAAAAATCTGTTAAAGGAAAAATCATTGCAGACTAGTTAGCTGAAAATCCACTAGATGGAGGCGAGCTGGTAGATCTAGACTTTCCGATGAGTGCGTATACTTTGTCGAAACCAGACCCCCATTTCTACATGTCCCTGGTATATTGATATCATCAATTTTATCATGGACCATACATACCGAAAGGTGCCACATCACAACAAAGAAGGCGGTTACGCATTATTACCACTAAATATGTTGTTTTAGACCAAGTACTCTATCATAGAGCCTTGATGGCATGCTTCTAAGATGCGTCGACATAGAAGAATCCAAGAAGATTCTTCATGAATCCCATAGTGGGATATGCGGGGGCCACTTTGGTGGTCACGCCACCACTCACAAAATACATTGGATGGGCTATTTTTGGCCCACTCTTGAGCATGACGTAGTGGAATTTGTACGTAAGTGCCACAAATGCCAAGAATTCTCTCACGAGATTCACATGCCAGCACAATCCCTACAACCAATAGCGACTCGTGGCCCTTCTCCACATGGGGTCTAGACTTGATAGGGAAATTCTCTCCCTCATCAACCGATGGCCATAATTTTATAATCACAGCCATGGAATATTTTACCAAATGGGTGGAGGCCATGCCTCTCACCACCGTACCAGGTTCGGTAATTGCCAAATTCATTCTGAACCAAATTATCTATAGGTATGGTGTCCCACAAGTCATTATCTTAGATAATGGCACATCCTTTAAAATGATGAAGTCCATGAGTTATGTAGCAAGTTCAAGATAAACCATCACATGGCCTCTCTTTACTACCCTCAAGCCAATGGGCAGGCCGAAGCGACAAACAAAACGTTAAAAGCTATTCTCCTCAAAACGGTCAAGGAGAACAAGTGAGATTGGCATTTAAAACTATATCGGCCTTGTGGGCCCATCGAACCTCAATAAGAACACCAATAGGAGCAACTCCTTTCTCATTGGTATTTGGGGTAGAAGTAGTTCTCCCGCTTGAGGTTGAAATACCTAGTCTCCGCATCTCATTACAAGGGATTCTGGATGAAGAAGCTTACAGGGAGGCATGCCTCTCTCAACTAGAAAGCCTTGATGAGGCTAGGTTAAACGCCGAACAATGGCACAGAGCCTATGCTTGACCGGATGTGCGGCAATACAACAAAAAAGTCTATGAGTGAGAAATATATGAAGGAGATCTAGTTCTAAGACTAGATAGCCGGATCGATAAGAAAACCGGTGAAAGGAAGAAGTTCCGGCCCAAATGGTTGGGCCCATACCGAGTCATGAAGGACTACGGAAATGGTGTGTATCTATTATGCACACTAGAAGGTGAGGAATTTGGTGAAACTATCAATTCCTTGCATCTTAAGCGGTTTTACGCATAAAACACCAAAGTCATTACTAGTACATTATAGCTACTTACATTACATTAGTCTCTTAGTTGCTTCATTTTGTCCATTTCGTAAAAATGGTAGTCTAGGAGCTTACTCTTAAAACAAATCATTATAAATTTCTGAAGATATTGGCAAAATCATTCATGTCACATCTCTCAAACATCATCAACTATTTTTGAATCTTCTCATCAAATTCGACAGAAAAACATTGACGGAAACCATACCAAGACCTGCATACTTGGCTTTTCTCTTTCTTTCTACTAGGTGAAGTTGTCCTTGCCCATGGTCTATTCTGGAAGCTTCTTGGTGTCACATCTATCCCTCTAAAATCTCTTGGAATGAAAGGATATCCCAAAGTCATAGATCAGAAATGTCAAAATCAAATGAAATCAAAAGCACCAAGTAAACAAAATATTTTATTTTACACACTTCTTTTCCCCATCAACCTTCGGTGATAAGCCCACATCTCTTACTAGTGATGTGAGGTTGGGAAAGGAAAGAAGTGCCCTTACTCACCTGTATCTTGCCTTTGGTGACAAACCCATGCTTCTTACTAGTGGCGTGAGGTAGGGTGTGGGGGGTCTAGTCACACAAACTAACAAATCTTGGTATGCTAAAAACACAAATCAAATTCTGTTAAGAGAAAGCAAATATCCAAATATCCAAATTCCAAAGAGATCAAATCCTCAAAACCAGATTTTGTCAACCAAGTTGCCATTTATGAATCTAAGTCTAGATAAATTGAAAAGTAAGTGGCCTTCTAAGCTTGGTAGTAGTTCTGAGTAGGGTGGGTGTGTAGGTCCAAATTTGGCTTCTTGTTACTGGTTTTTTTGTCTCTCATCATTCCATTCAGTCAAACTCATACAACTTGTGCCCTTCCTAACTCTTGGTGTTGAGCCCTCGCATCTTACTAGTTGCGTGGATTTGGGATTGGGGCAAGTTCATCTCTTTATCATTATACATTCATCACGTTTTGCCAACATAAGAAGAAATTATAAACATTTCCCAAAGAGTTCAAAAGTTCAGTACTACCATATGTTAGTATCATCTCATATCAGCATTACAAAAACATACAAAGAAAAATATTCTATCTACTATCATTGGTTATCCATTGCATACATTCTGAAAACATGAAAAACAATATTCTAAAAGCATCTAAATACACATAGAAATGAGTCACAAAATTCAAGATGCCAAGAGTCTAGATCAAATATATATATATATATATATATATATATATATACAAATCAAGTTTCATATATAATGCCATCATGCACTAGGCATGGTCAAAATGCTCAATGTGCCTAAAAAGTACAAAAATATTGTATAAACATCTGACAAAATACTACAAAAATAGTCTCTCAATCCTTATGGGATCCCTCAGAGGGTGCGGCCATGCCTAGGACTCGGCTATGCCGGCGCTCGAATGCACTAAGGGCTCATGGTCACACCCGGTAGTTGTCGTCTCGCTACGAGAATGGATCCTCCTCATCAAGCGCTCAGCTGTCCTATATCTAGCTACCTGTGTGGAGAGAATTCATAATCTTCTCCGCATACCAAATAGAGGCAAAAACATCGGTGTGCCTACACCGGTGCTTGAGGGCTCCCCCACGTCCATGGAAAGCTCAGCACGAGTCTTCTCTAAGGGGAGAAGCAGGGTATTGGTACACACTCGGTGAATCAAGTCTCACCACTCATCAGTAGTCACTATAAACAAAGGAGAAAACAAGTTAGAAAATGATCAATGATAAAACCAAGAGTAAGCAAAACAAAAAGAAACAACAAACTAGAAAAATCTAAAAAAAATGTCAGGAGAAGAGTGAAAACTCACTAGGATCGCCAGGCCTCCAAGAAGGATCTCTAGGATCCGTGCCTGCCACTGACGCCACCACCAACTAGTGCCCCTCTCCCACATCTGGGGCAATGTGATGGCCTGTAATAGACTCGCCATCTCCACCTGGGTCCCGAGAGAGTAACTCCTCTGAAACCAGAGTCACCCTCTCTACGCTCTGCTTCGCCCTCTCGGCCTGCAAGATCTCCTAGGTATCATGCCACTTAGGATCACTATCATCTCCCCCACCACCCGTCTCACTGATCTCCATGTCCTCTGTCTCCTCCTCGGTCTCTCCCCAGTGAACTCCTCAAACTCGGAGTCCATGTCAATGGGCTCATCACTGCTATGAGTGGGACCGGCAGCAATCCAAAGTAAGGGTGCCTGAGGAGCACCGGCTCTCCCTCATGCACATACCACCCTCCTAGCTGCAATAGGAGTACCGGGTGTAACAATGGTCCACCCTCGGCCTCTAGGACCTCCCGAGCCTCGCGATAGATCTATACACTGGCACCACCTGGAGGAAGCATATCACTATAGGGAGGCCAAACTACTGTGGAACTCTATCAAAGGGGTGTACCTCTAACTTCCCCACCCTGTCTATCAATTGGTTGGTGGTCTGACATGCAATCAAAGTAATGATCTCCTCTCCCCATACCCCTACCATGGCTTGATAAGGAGTGGCCTCCATGTCTATAGTAGTCAGGGAAGCCACTGGCTGGTGGGGTGCTCTGAGAACTATCATCCCTATCCACCTCGCTGCCTTGATGGCCCCAAGATCCTCCACCTCTACACCTCTCCCATATGGGATAATGTGCTCATACACCCAACTCATGACAAGAGTCGGGTGGCTCAGTGACTGCCCCTATAAATGGACTACCCTGTATAAGTCATGGTAGGTAGTCGAGGATATCTACTCCCAGGCATAGACATGTCCATGGCCCTCAATTTGTGTAATAATGGGGGCCCAACAATATAAGAGGGTGTCCCCTCCCTTATCCCTAATCAGTCTAGATGCAAGGATGCCCATGATGGCCTTGCGGAGCAAGGGAATGTCTGACTCAATAATAGAGTGGATCCTCACGCCCTTCTTTGACCCCATCGATACAACTGCATCTCCCATGTAGGTGGCCCACTGAACCACCTGTGATCTAGATACTATGCTATCTTAAGAGACAGCCACCGCCCAAGGATCGGAACCCCCAGTATATGGTAAACATCCTCCAGGGTGATAGACCACTCACCCCTAACTCCTGGCAATCGGAAGGTGTTTTGATCCGCATCCCAATATGAGAATAAGTCACACAATATGTGATGGCTAGGTGCAACATGAGGAACCTGTGCAATCCTCCATATACCAGCCCTCTGGAGAGTATCCCGCTCTGCCTGGGAGAGTGCCTCCAACACTTCCAGAGAGCCAATCACACTCCCTCTCCGGCTCCATCTAATGTACTCCTCCTTCTTCTGCATACACCCAAAAACATGCAAAAAGGAGTAAGTTAGTACCAAAATTGCATTGGAAAAACTATTAAGAACATGCAAGAATGCTAAAAATGTAAAAAAAAAAGTAAAGTGTTGTTTTGACACTCTGTAATGGACCACCACCCTGTGCAGGGTGGCGGTTCCATAACCACCACCTTCTAAGGTGGCGGTCCATAACCACCACCCTGCTCAGGGCGGTGGTCTTGTCTCGCATGAGTTCAAATGGGTCATGTGCCCTAAAAATGCTCAAAAATGCAAAAATTGACCATTTTAACTAAAACAAAAGCCTACCCATTAGGCCCCCTAAGTGACCCTATTAACACTAGCATTTCTAAAAATGACCCCCAAGACAAAGATTTTGACATTTTAACATTTTGGGTGCAAAAATGGTAAATCGAGAAGAACTAACCTGAGATCTCGTGGGTCGACGTTCCACTCTCGGAGGCATGATCGCTATCTCACCATGAACGTTTTGACTATACTCTCATCGAAAACCATCACCGTGGGTCCCAGAGCTCAAAAACTATCAAATCAACACGCGTAAATGAATAGGAAAATGATATATATATATATATATATATATATATATATATATAGTGTTTTGACTCATTTTGAATGCCCCTTTCGTCAGGTTTGGAGTGCTGACGGAGGTAAGTTCTTATCCCCACACAAATGGTAAGTCCTCATTCCATATTAATTTAGTATTTATTTTCTCGACTTATTTTATCTATCTGCACTTGAGTCCTCTTTTCATTTTGCAGGTAGCGAGAATTTGGATGGCGTCATTTCGACACACGGGAGCAAGTCAGGTATAATTTCTAGCTTCCTATTTTGGGACTGCCATACTCGGACCCACCGTTTTATGCCTCTTCATGGCTAAAACGCTTCTCCGAGGGGGCAATATGTACGTACCCAAAATTGTAGGGTACTACACACCACAGAATGATGTTACACATGCCCTAATGATGATACAGGTCACCTCACAAGGTGTTCGGGATCTAGAGAAGCTCATGAAGTATATGTTAGCATCCCAAATGCTTTATCCATGTTCCTTATGCTTTGTTTTATCCCTTGCCCCCTTTTTCTTGGCCTTTTGACCTTCAGTAATGAAACCCCTGCCTTGATAGGGTGGTGGTCTCATGATCGCCGCCGCCGCCTACTCAGGGGTAATGGTCCTTCATGCGTTTTCCAGCACATTCCTTTGATCGTGACTTGCATGAATTTTCAACATTTACCAGCTTTTCTCAACCACCTTAGCTTGTATTTATGTTTTTGGTTCCCTGTAATAGTGTTTCTCCATTGTTTAATGGTAAAAGAGTTCCATTCCAAGTTACCCTTTGGTGAATGGGAATTCTATAAATAGCTGGTTTGTTTTCAAACAAATGGCCCCTCATCCTCTCAATTCTCTTGTTCAATTTTTTTCAATTCCTTGCTTAGGATTTTGTTAGTTTCAGGTTTTTCTTCCATTGTTGGCACTTTAGAGGTCATATCATCTTCTTGTTTCAGTCTTGTTTCATTGCTACTACATACAGTCAGTTTAAAACATAGAATAGCTTCATTTCTAGACTAGAATCCATTAAAGTTGTAGGTTTTGTTTTGTCACAAGGATAATTTCTGAAACTCTCGGTACACTTGTGTTGTATTCCCGTAATAAATCCCACTAGGAATTGCATAGTCAAGCTTTGTTCACTTGTACTATCCCTCTCCTACTCACATTATATTCGGTCTATATCCAAAGTTGCCATTGTTCGATTACTATCTTCTATTGATACTATCATATACACACTTTTTGGATTCACGAGGACACGAAGGAATGAGGAGATCACACTGAGGGGATGAAATCACACACAACTGGATTTACCACTATTCTGTAAATGCTAGGTTTGAGCTATCAAAGTTCTAGTTACAACATATCAAATAGAGTAGTGAATTATTTCATTTCAGTTAAAATTTCACTCTCGGTATCACCAGGGAAGCTATGGGGATTGATAGTTTCTGAGAAACTGTGATTCATTCCTCACTTCTGAGGTAGGATCGAGAGCCTTTCAAATTAATATGTTTAGTTTCTTAGATATTTAGTATAATATCACAATTACACAGGCAAATAGCCATACCAGGCTACTTTGTTTGTTTTCATTTTGTTTCTAGATTAGTTGTCCATTTTATAGATATACTAGAGTAGTTGCTCTTTAATTTCATTGAAATACGTCATTGAAAAATACAAAAATAGCAGGATACTTGCATAGTGTAAATACCTCTTTTGTAATCAGTTTATTTAATGTTAATTAGAAGTTGAATCATTTTGTATGACAATCACAGGACCTAGAGAGCCTAGAGAGTATATATTTGAACCCATAGTGCCTCAGCCAAATCTACCCATGACTTTAGCTGATATAGATCAGGACCTTAGGATATAGGTCTTTCGAGCCACAACAAACTTATAAGCAATTAGTGAGCAACTAAGAGGATTGAATATCGAAGACGACAAAAGCTTACACATTCTAGTCAAACCATCCGAATTATAGGTTGCCTTGATAAAACACTAAATGACCGTGCAAGGGTTCGAACAAGAACAAACATTTGGTTACGATCCTTTGGTTCCACAACCTAAGGTAGAGACCTCCTCGTTGATATAGACACTAGCTTACGTATCCAAGTTGCCAGAACACCTGTTAGGTACTCGAGAAAATCATACAACTTCTAGTTCTAAACATAGAGAGGCTAAAAAGGCTTATAATTATTGGATAGTTGGAAGAAGGGATTGATTCTTCACATGACCATAATATGTCTACAATAACCACGAACTCATGGTTGTGATCCCAAAATCCCACAACCCAACGGGCCTACAAACTAGTCAAGTATTGACACTAGCTTGCGAACACTGGTATTTAGATCCTCACCACTCCCGCTAGATATCATCACGAAATTCTCCGTATTAAACATAGAAGCCAATCAATCCAATATTTTTGGGCTAGACCAAAAACCACCCATAGCTAACCACAAAATCCACTAAAACGACCTACCACCACTTTTATGACCTTGTCTGGAGATATATACGAAGCTCCCACAGGTCACTTCCCATGTATCCAACAACCAAGAAATAGGATCTCGGTAGAGCTCGACATTGATTGGAGCCTCCGAACAGCCATTATATCGAATGAGCCATTACACCAATCCAGGTTAGGAGGGCCTTCTTTGCCTTAGATTCACAAATTCCATTATTGTGTGTTGAGGATTTAAGATTACCCGATTAGCTTATACATATCCATTCACATTCAACATTCACCGGCTATCTCGACATGACCTCGGGAAGTCGGGTACATGAGGAAAGGGTACTTGTAGATTCCCATGCTTGCTTGTCACTTTTCCATCGTTCAAATAACACAAGTAACAAGCATGATCAAGAGCCTAGTTTGACAAATAATGGATAAACACACCATTTGAGTTGCATTATAATTAATAACTAGTACCATACAAAAATTGTGATTCTACACTTAGAAAAATCAACCTTAACTATATATTCATATAATTAATATGATGAAAAACTATAAGTACTAAGTAGGAACATGAGTGTTGATGTATATGTATAAATTATTTTATGTTTGTGTGGGTGGGTTGGTAGGTGTATGAGTGGGTGGGTGGGTGTGTTTATGTATGTATAAACACATGTATATGAATGTATAGATATATGTATGTATGTGCGCGCACACACACACACACACACACACACACACACACACACACACACACACACACACACACACACACACACACACACACACACACACACACACACACACACATGTATATATGTATGTGTCAATTTTTATAAATTATAAAAGATGTATTTAAACAAATGTATTTGAAAAATGCTAAGATATGTCAATATTAGATTTTTGTGTGCCACACTTATTAATAACTTCATTACATTATTCATATATTTCTCACTAATTATTGATAAATGGTATTAATATAAATGCATTGAGTGTGATGCACACAAACATATTTCTATCAAAATTATCAGCTCACAACTCCACCATATTGTCAAGATTTGATGATGTTTTAATTGATTCATCCAAGAAAAATGAAAAACATATAGTCAAGGTTAAATGAATGTCAAATTTATAATTAAAGTTAAAAGTAAACACACTCATATATATTTCATCATGGCCAAAGTGTCATTTTACAATGCCTCATAGTATAATCATTACGTCATAAGGTGTTTTCCCTATGAAACAAGGTTGGCTAAGTATAACAATTGTTAGAAATCTAGACGGTGGAGAGGAGTTTGGCAGGGGTGCGTTGAAATCCTAGGCCAAAATATTTTGGCCACGCAACGGTAAATTCCACAATATTTTCTTGCACTCATTGACGACCATTATATGAAATATAATCAAATACCTAGTAGTGTTGACATAGACTCATGATCTGTGGGTGGGTTAGTTATTTCACCTATCTTTAATAAAGTTTGGAACTGAAGTTTCCATAGTTTTTCCATAATGGAGTAAATGTTCAACATACTTACCATTTTACAAAATTACAACATATTTCTTTCATGCGTAAATTTCTTCAAAATTGATATTTTCTTGTGTATATAATCCCTATTCACTCTCCTTTCGTAAAACATGTGCACCATTTGAACTATATTTAATCTCCCTTCTTATTTATGGATTTATCGGGAAAAACAATACCCCAAGTTTATGGATATATTATACATTATTTAGCTAGGAAGAGAAGATAATATGAGTAGATTAAGTACAATTTTGTCGATTATTTTGGTATTGTGTTTGATGAAATGTTGTATTGCCTAGGCTCCCACAAGTTCTCACATGGAAACACCTACATTATCACTAGTTAAATCCTTGGCTTTATCACCAATGCCATTATTACCCGCTCATGTTATTGTTGTTATGTTACCTTCTTCCTCTACTTCCTCTCCATGAAAAAAAGAATTTTACCCCACACCCTCATCCGAGTTCCCAATGCTAAAACCCTAGGCCCATCTACATCATCATCGGGGCCTTATGTGAGGGACACACAGAATTTGTGTATCATTAGAGAGAAAATATTGGTGGAGTCGTTGCTTTCTTTGTGTAGTTACCTCTACTGCTGACCTCATTTTTTTTTTGGATGCATTTTGTAAATTTTATCATTAGTGAATTCATATCTTCGGACATTCACTTCATTCATTTGAAGAGTTTCTCTCTATATTATTCTCACTATAATACTATAAACCATTTTTTTACTGAGAATAAAAAAGTCATCTTTGAGCACTAGGATGGGTTTCTAAAATTTTGCTATCTTTCTTATGGATTTAAAATAAAAATTGATTACTACGTCGTAAGGTGTTTTCCCTATGAGACGAGGCTATTTGAGATTGAAAACCATCATAAATTAGATGGTGGAGAGGATTTTAGTAGGGTGCATAAAATCCTATGGCTAAAAAAATTTCCATGCATCAGTTCCCAAAAATATTTTTAAAACCCCTATATTTATCAAGTACATCATATGTCCAAGAGTCCAAAATACCTCTCTCAAAATGTATTTTTGAAGTCAACTTTTAGGTGCTCAGTACCATGATGCGCAAGACGGCTGGTTGCAGGTTTCTTCGAATGACCTCCATGAGGATCTTGGGGAGGTGCATGCTATGGTCAAGTTGGCTCATATACAACACCAGTCACCCTTGTCAAGGATGTGCATGCCTATGTTGGTTGTGACCAGAGATGGCATGTCATGGGATTGTTCAACCAATTTGAGGGAATTAGAAATGACGTCAAGAGTGGTGGGATTGAACCTGTAATCATCAACCCCCACCAGCGAGAGGATGTACACCTTTTCCCTTTTCTCTAAACTATACCTTGTTACTGCTTGTATGAGCTTGATTATCTTAACACAATTTACAATTGATTAAAAGGAATGATAACCAGATCGTACCAAGTCAAGAACTCAAATTCTAATCAAACACCACAATCAATAAGATGAAAGCAATTCGTTAAAATAACTTTACATAAACCTTTTCAAACAAATGAGCAGCAATATCATATGTTATTATGGAACTCGGTGAAATATAATGAGAATGGGCCTTGCTTATATAGGCAAGGAATAACAATCTAATAACTAGTCAAGGTCGTAGATAAGCCATAAATCAAGGAAAGAAATAGTCATAAAATAACTATTCAAGTCCATAGATTTAGGAAAGAACTAGACATCAAGGATCTAGTCAATACCATACATCAAGGAAGGAACTATACCTAACAACTAGATAATATCTCCTAATATATAAACAAAGAAAAATAAATATCCACACACATAAGTGGGTGAGGATCAATACAATAAAGGTAAATAAAGTACCTAGGTGAACATGAGCTAAGGTAAATACCTACTCTAACAACCCCCCTCAAGTGAAGCTAGGGGCCAAAATAGAAGTGACATGTCCACAGTATGAGTCCCAACAACTAGACCAGATGAGGTAGTCATGTACAATATATCCATGAAGAAATCTTGAACCAAAATAAGGAAAGAGAAAGAAGAATAAGAAGGAATATGTTCTCACAAACACCCCCAAGAACAACTTCCGAAACCCCAAGCATTCCACACAACTCAAGGTAGAGAGGTGACGTAAAAGGCTTCATAAAGATGTCTACAACCTACTGTTGAGTTGGAATGTACTCATGTACTCTAAGAAAATAACTCCATCTGGAATGTGGTGAAGAATGAAGTGGATGTGTATCTCAATATTCTTGGTCCGCTGGAGCTCAACTGGGTTGTGAGAAATGTGAATTTCACTTTAGTTGTCACATCAAAGTACAATCAGTGAATCCTGTGGGAATCCAAAATCTGTCAATAAGTGTCAAAGCCAAATAATCTATTGACTCACTATAACTATTGCCCAATAATCTTCCTTTGAAGATGAAAGTGAAATAGTCTGTTGCTTTTTGCACTCCTAAACAACTGGAGAAGAACCAAGACAAAAAAATATAGCCGGGAAGTGGAACATCTGTCATCAATAGAACCTATCTAATCTAAATATGTATATTCAACCAATTGAATAAAATCCCTAGTGTAGTGTAGGCCAAAGTGGGAAGTGTCGTGCAAATAGTGCAAAATCCTTTTAGCAGCCTGTAAATGACTACTATGAGGATAATTTACAAACTGATATACAAGCCCTACCGCAAATGAAATATTTGGGAAAGTATGGGTCAAGTACATGCGACTTCTAACTAACTACCTATACAATCTAGGATCACAAAGTGGTGTGGTACATGTGGAAGTAAGAGTAACTCCAGACTAAAAAGGAGATGGAATTGGCTTGCAATCAACCATATCAAAGTGCCGAAGAAGACCATGGGTGTAATTTTTTTGACTCAAATGAATCCCTGAATCTATTTGAGAAATCAGCCAAACCAAGGAAATAATGCAATAACCTAAGATTTGTCATGTCAAAGCTGTGTAGAAAGAGTCATCCGAATAGTCCGAATGTGGGAAGAAGAGCTATCGGTAAGTAACAAATCATTGAAATACAATATAAGTATCACAATATCCTCACCAACATGATAGAGATACAACTGTATGATCGGAGTGGAAATGAACAAAGCGATTAGATAGAAGAAAAGAATACATCTTCTCATACTAAGCCCGAGGGGCTTGTTTGAGACCATAGAGAGACCTTTGAAGCGTAAAAACAAGAGAATAATCTTGAAAAACTCTAGAAGGTTACTCCATGTATATTTCCTCTTGTAAATATCCATGTAAGAAGGCACTCTAAATGTCCATCTGGTATACAGGTGACCCATGTGATGCAGCAATAACAAGTACAAGGCATACTAAATCCATCTTGGCAATGGGTCAAAAATTCTCAGAGTAATCAATACCTTTCACTTGTGAAAAAACCTTTACAACAAGATGAGCCTTACACTTGTCAATGGATCCATCAATTGCATATTTGGTTTGGTATACCCACTTACACCTAACCATATTTCTTCATTTAGGAAGAGATACCAAATCCCAAGTATGATTCTTCGTCAAATAAGAATACTCAATTGTCATCACATCATCCCACTTGTGTATCCCATAAGCCTTTGAAAAATACGGTGGATCCTCGAAACTATACGACACAAAATTCCAGAACCTGTAGAATGTGCGTGATGATGCCTAGTGGGTGGAAGATCCTATATGAAAGGTAATACCTTAGAAACCGTAGTATGAGCCCACTTAGGCATAGTGACAACATCAGTGGGAATAGGATCCTTAATGACATATATAACATCCTCATCAACCTCATCAAAGCAAGGATCCTCAAGATGAGATGAAGAAGGAGGCATGAAATAAGATGAAGAATCATTAGGAGTGAAGCGCTCATCAAACTAAACATGTGTTTGAAAAAAAATGTCATGAGTATTAGGATCTAAAATTTGATAAGCTCTCATGTCTTCACAATACCCTATAAAGATCAAGGGTTTTCTCTTCTTATCCAACAATTTCATTTTCTTCTTTGGCACAAAGGCCCAAACATGGCTTCCAAAGACTCAAAAATATGAGACATCTGGCTTAGTGTTGGACCAAGCTTCCTCTGGAGTCAAATGTTAAATTTCTCTATGTGGTGTGCGATTTTAAATGTAGTTACACAATTAATTGATTCTTCCTAGTAGACAGGTGATAAATCTCTAGAATGCACCATACGATTAGCCATTTCCTTCAAAGTTATATTCTTTTGTTGTGCTAAGTCATTACGTTGTGGAGTATGAGGAACAAAATGCTAGTGAATAATTCCTTGAGTTTCCAAAAAGTTATAAAACTCATTGTTGAAGTAATCCCCCCATTATCAATACAAAGGTTCTTTATGCAACTAGAAGATTATTTCTCGACCAAAACCTTGAAGAATTTGAAGTTTGAAAAAACATCACTTTTATACTTGAGAAAATAAACCCAAGTACGCATCAAGAAATTATCAATAAAAGTAAGTGCATACTTAGCTCCACTGAAAGAGGGGGTAGGAAAAACCATCAAGTCACTATGCACAAGCTCAAGTGATGAAGAAGATCTCTTAGAAAAATTCTTAAGAAAAGGATCTTGGTGTTGTTTCCATAATGCTGCCATAAGAAACTCCCTCAAGATAAGAAACTTTAGGAATTTCATCTACCATACCATGAGTGCTCAACTCCTTCAAATATCTATAATTGAGATGTCCAAATATTTCATGCCAAAGCTTACTATCTGAATCTGCATGAGAAACCAATCCTATCCCTATAGAGGAAGTGTCATCAAAACCCTCAAAGTGATATAGTCTAGAATTATGATCAACAATACCTTGAGCAAAAAGTGAATGAGGCTCCAAAAAGTTCATACTTCTGCCCCATGTGGTGTAAAAGTCATTGTTTTTCCTTGACCAGAATGACAAATTTGATATACATAAAGCAAATTTTTGGTAATGTTAGGAACATATAGTGCATCTTGGATACTACCACCATCAAGGTGTATATCACCTTTTCCCTCAACAGAAAGAAAGGAATAATATCCAACCTCACTTTTAGAATTATAACTCAAACCTAGAGAAACAAAAGACTCCTTGGAAGAAGTCATGTGATGAGAAGCATCGGAATCTATAACCCAACTGTCTACAAGTGGTGACTGAGATTTTGTAACAACATTAACTACATTTCCATTCTGATTAGGAGGTGGAGTGGAGATATAAATTTTGTGTTTCCTAACTACATCCTCTAAGGCTTGCATTTGCTTATAAAACCTATGTTCTTCATGACCACTACCCCCACAAAAAGATCATAAAAGGCTAGACTTATTCTTGGATTTAGAAGACTCCTTAGGTTTAGAGTTATTTTCTTTGGGTTTAGGAGCACTTTGAGATGGAGAAGGGGTGGATTTGGTTTTACTTTTTGGTTTTCCCTTACCCTTAGGATTAGATGCAACTAATGCTTGTTAAGAGGTGGAAGACTCGAGGTGAGACAATTTGGATTCTTCCCTAGTAATTCTTTCACAAAATGTTTCTAAGTCGAGCATTTTGAATGTGTCAACTAAGGCATCCATGCGAGAGAAAAAGGTAGAAGAAATTTTTTGGAATGGTCCTCTCAACTTGGATAGAATTAAGTAAACACACTCTTCATCTTTCTCATCTCTTCCACTCCCCTTCAAATGTGTCAACAAATGCTTGAACTTGGTAAGATAGTCTATAATTGTTCAAAAATCTTCAGGATTAAGAGAGGTGATCTCAATTTCAAGTTGCATGGCTCTCATATGATCCACCTTACTAAATAAATCCTCTAATTTCTCCCATATTTTGAAAAGAGATTCACATTTTTCTAAAGGAAATGAAAGACTACAACTTACATAAGTTCCTATCAAACCCATACACTCATCAAATTTTCAATGGTACTAAAAATTTTCATATTCTCTAGTGAACACCGGTTGTTCTAAAGAAGTTAAAGCGCACAATCCTTTCCACTTGATTATTGTTTCCATTCTTGGTTTCCACGTGTGGTATTTATGTGTTATTAATGGCTCAACATGATCTAATGCAGAAGTAGACAATGCAACAAGATCCCCCCACCCCCAAATTTTGGTACTTTATAATGAGTGTGAGTTATGATATGACACTTTATAATTATAGTGTAATTTTCAAAATAAATATTTCCGATAGAAAGAGCACAAAAAAACAAGCACTTTTGCAAAAAAACAACACTAAAAAATGGAGTTAGTGATCAAAAGATACAAGCTTTTAAATATTATGCTCTACTATTTATTTTAGTTGCCACTAAAATAGAATAATTTCCTAGGTTTATTTCTGTCTAGCATGAATCCAAATGCAAACCGGTGCATTTCTCTACAATAACAAAAAAACCAAAAAGTGACTCGCCTCTAGAAATGGTCGAGTGTACACAGTTGATCTTAGGGTCTTGCCATCTTCCAAATCTAATAGAAGCCTCTATTTTGCATAAAAATGTAGGCAACAACAAGATACATACAAATCCGAATGTAAGAATATAGTAAAAAATGTTTGCAAAACAAAACTTACAGACGGATGTCAAAAATAATCTCCTACTCTGATATCATAAAAGGAATGATAACTAGATCATACCAATTCAAGAACTCGGATGTTAATCAAACACCATGATTGATAAGATGAAAGTAATTCACCAAAATAACTTTACATAAACCTTTGCAAACAAATTAGCAACAATATCATATATTATTATGGAACTCAATGAAATATAATGAGAATGGGCCTTGCTTATATAAGCAAGGAATAATAATCTAAGAACTAGTCAAGGTCGTAGATCAAGCCATAAATCAAGGAAAGAACTATTCATCAAAGAACTAGTCAATTCCATAGATTTAGGAAAGAACTAGTCCTCAGAGAACTAGTTAAGTCCATAGATTTAGGAAATAACTAGACATGAAGGATCTAGTCAATACCATAAATCAAGGAAAGAACTAGTCAATACCATAGATCAAGGAAGGAACTATACCTAGCAACTAGATAATATCTCCTAATATCTAAATAAATAAAAAGAAATTTCCACACACATAAGTGGGTGAGGATAAATACAATAAAGGTAAATAAAATACCTAGGTGAAGATGAGCTAAGGTAAATACCTACTCTAACACCGATATGAAGAATACAAGTAACGTAACTTGGAAAAAATAGGTGGATGCACCACCATTGGTATTTTATTTGATATTTTACATGTAACTATATTTACATTCAAACCATATGCTCCATAGATACTAGAGCTTATCAATTTTTTCTAAATGACTCAATTTTTTCTCGTTTCCATTATAATAATACAAAATAAAGGAAAATGTGTGCATCAAACTGCATGGGATGGTGAAATATGTATGCATTTTTTATGTTTCATGTCTCATAATTGGAATGCCAAGTGTTAAAAGTCCACATAACAAAAATTCACATCTAAAGCACCAATTGCACACATGTAAGTAATACAAGTGAGATTAAAATAGTCCATGTGAAATATCTAATATATAGTTGAGCTCATATACCACATATTTCTTGGGGAGGAATAATCTCATCCATGGAAACATTTTGGCCCATACAGGTGATTAATTTCCCTTGTCAATCAAAATCCACAATAACCCACACCTATCACTTTTTTTCAGTGATTGTTGAATATCGATGCCATCACAATCATTGATGGGGAGAACTTCACATGAAGTCAGTTCCTCTGGATGCTACTTGCACTCCACATCTTCATGTCTCTAAATGCTACGGATAAAACTACAAACTCATTTTCACTTCAGCAATATTTTTCTACCACTCCTTACATTCACATATATACCTATAAATTATTTCCACATCATCTTGATCAACAACCCTGCTCTCCTTCAAAGGATTTCCATATACGGCGTCATGTTGTTCAAATTTTGAGTTTCACATCAAGTTTCTACTTTCTATTTTCGTTGCCCCTACACTTTTCCACCATCTAACCACTTCATCTTCACCCCTCTTCCTCTCCCAATGTTTCTCTCCTTCCAATATGAATCCTTAAAAATATCCCCTTCAGTGTTTCCATCATACATTTCACGTACAATTTCTAGTTATATACACTTTCATTTTACAAAAGAGCATTCAAATAGATGTCCATGTTTGAAAATATATTTCTTTTAAATTTAATAGGTTTTTAGACACATGATAAAAATAAGTGAATATGTATGTCACTTGTACACACTAAATAATTCACAAGTTTTTTTCTTACTCCTTCCTATCATTGTCATTACCATCATTTTTTCTCTTTTAATGTCTCATATAATTTGACCGAGAACATAAAACAAGATATTTGACTTGTAAAAATACATTTAAGCTGTGAGATATTACGTAGGAGAGATGTATCAATAGATGAGTGCCTAATTTTACACATGTAAAAGGGCTATGTAGGTACCTTGTTGGTATTTAAAAATTACACCATTATGTAGTATAGGATCCAAAATTATTTTCATATTAGTTTAATGAGTTGAATTGGAGGTAAATGCATAATTTAAATAACAAAACACCTAGGACGGGACCCAAATTTTGCATGCCAAATATACCTTCATAAATAAAATCTCATGCCATGTTTTTTATTATTCCATAAATTAGAGTAAAATCTAAATTAAAAATATAAGTTCTATAAAATCTAAAAAAATGATTGTAGGCCAATTTTAGACCAATAGATGAAGGAATTGGCCCTAAAAGTATGTCCAAATGGAAGAAACCTTTCATGAAAAGAGTGGTCATGGTATGGTACTAACCAATATATGTTTATTTGAATTTTTTTAAAAATCCAATGGTCAGATAAAAATTATGATCTCCGAAGTTATGGTCACACATCACAATCTTATGAATAAAAATATAATAATGTAGTGTCACTCAAAAATAGATTAATACAATCAAATTATCAATCAAAATATTTGTTATTGGTGTGATTTAGTATCAAAAATAATTTAGATTGGTGGGTCAAAATAAACATGACCATCTAAATTGTGAAAATACGTGGAATTAAAAGTTGCACCGGTTTGGTTTGGTGGGTGGAGATGCAACTATTTGTCAACTTCCCTACAAATGTTTTTTTCTCATGAAGTTAAGTACCTGACCACAACCATGATATGATCATTTTATTTGTTGACAAGAAATTACAGTGCATGATCCACATAATGTAAACTTGCAACTTGATCGTCCACTATGAAACAATGAAATCTCTCTCATGGTAACACGTCAGAGTTTTCAGTGCCTGCAACATGCCATATATTCATTCCGTATAATAGAGTCTTCACTTGTAAAAGTTTAATGCAATTTTGTAAAAAAATTGATGAAAAGAAATATTATATTATATTATATTAATTCAATATGATATAAGATAGCTTTAAGAGAAAAGTAGGTTATATGAGAGCACACCCAAAACCATAAAAAAACTAGGCCAAGCCTAGGAAAATGCCAAACACACTAGGCAAAGCCTAGGAAACCATCAAAACACAAAAATAAGAAGCAACAACAAACATCCCCTAAGTAGGAGGATCATGATTTTTAGGAAAACCCAAACTAGGAAGATCCTTACAAGCATTTGGAATGTCCCACCCAGTGGGGTTCTCCTCTGCATTGTCTCGCCACCACCCAAGTAGGGGAGATGGTGAGATGGAGGTGGGGAATATTTTTGGAAGGTGGTGGGGAAATATTCAAGCCATCCAAGGTGTGTGGATCAGGGGTAATAGGTGAGCCCCACATGAGTGAGGAGAAGATGGGGAACCCTAGCATTACCGGTGAAGTGGTGGTGAAAGACTCCTTTGTTGTTGATTGTGAGGTGAGCGGAAAGCCCTGTTGAAAGCATGTCATTGAGGGTGGATATGTCGATGACCTCGACCATGCGGAGAGGAGCATTGAGATGACAATGGTGGCTCCATGAGACATTACATGGGGCGTTCCCCCAATGCCGAAGTGAGGTCTCAAGGTGGTCCACCTCCAGGGAAACTTTATTAGCCTAGAATTGAATCTGCAGAAGCACATTGGAGATAACCACATATTTTTATACACTAAATTTTTTTATCAACTTCAAAATTAGAAAATAAAAATCACTCTATTCTTTCCATATCCACAAAAATTCCCCTCGAAAACATGCCAAATATGGGAAAAATGTGGGAATCTTGGGATTATATCCTACAAGGATATGCTTCCAAGTAAAACACTGAGGTCTGAGAGGAAATAAAAAGGAATGGATCCAATCTTGAAAAAGTTGTGCTTTCAGAAAAAACTAGAAGATGTGCATCATAGTTTCTAAGTGGCCACAGAATGGACACTTGGGAGCCATGACCCCATATGAAAAATTTGAGAACCCACAGAAATACCATGGTGTAGAATACCCAAAAAAAAGTGGGCAATTTTAGGTTCCACACAGACAAACCAAATAGTGCCAAATCACCTTCTCCAACAAGACAAAGAAGAATGAATCCCCCATCGAGTGTTGAGTTTTTCAACCATGGGAAAATGAGGGGAGAGACAATGGTAGCCTTTACTGGCTGAATAATTGTGAAATGGGGTATCAACATACTATTTCGAGTTTGTTCACCAAGGGCAAGAAGAATGCACATAAATATTGTGCAACATATGGTCAGGGACCAAATTGATAACTTCTTTAATACTAGCATGATCCTGGATGGTCAGCCAAAACCATGATTTAAGCTTAGGCCAAGAATACTAGGATTGAGAGTGTTTGTAGAATAAATCTTTAATAGTACAAATTCTACATTTGAAAAACTTGAGCACAAAGATCACTGGGATATCTATAAGACACTTATCCTAATCTTGAAATATCAATGACCACCATAGGGAGTGATGGTTAATGGAAATACCATTATGAAATCCATTGTCTTTTCATTGCATCCATGGTTTGATGCACTCCCATACCTTCCATATGCTTTTAAGCACAAAAGTGCCAACAAAATTTAACAGGAACATGAGCAATAAGGAGATTGAAAAACCCCAAACCTTTCCATGTGGGGTGGCCGTAAGGTGACCCCTCTTCGATGCCATGACATAGAATAAATTTCCACACTTCTTGTCCTTCAATGCATGTGATGATCCATTTTACATAGAGTGCCTACCCTTGGCACTTGAATGTCAATGAGGCCCACCCCGGACTCATGGGGAAGGCAACATATCTCCCAAGCAACACAATGGAAACCTTTTCTAATGGAAGCATTGGCCCAGAGAAAGGCTTTGAGGAGCTTCTCTAGCTTCTGAATAGATGCTTTGGAAGGCACCCAACATGAGGAATAGTAAACATGAGTGACCGCAAGGAATTTAGAACAAATTTGGAATTTTCTTGCCAAAGATAAATGTCTGGTAATCCAAGTACCCAAATTTTTGGCCACCCGTTGAATGACATACTGTTATAGCTCGGTCGATGTAATGCTTGAAAGGAAAATTGGATGCCAAGAAATTTGAAGATTTCACCATGGGATAGAATATTCCACTCAAAAGTGTCTAGCCAAATGGGTGCAGGGAGGAAGGATTTCTAGTAAAACTGGGTTTTCCTCCATTGAATGGAAGATCTAGATGCTAAATAGAATATATCGAGGTAATGCATGGAATTACGAATATTGGATTCATCCTCAATGAGTGTGAGAAAATAATCATTTATAAAATGACCATTAATCAATTGAGAATTGGTCACAGAAGGTAGTGTTATTCCCTTAACAAGCCCTTGGGATTTGGTGTGGGCCAGAAGATACCCAAAGCCTTCAACAATAGCTAGCACATAGAGTGTAGGTGCTAGTGGGCACCATTAGCGAATGGATTAGAAAAATCCAAAGGACTCGAAACTGAGACCATTAATATTGATCTGGGAAAAGGCATTGAAAAATAGCATTTTGACGAATTGAATGAATATGGGGCCAAAGCCAAGGGCTTGAAGCATAGAAAGAATAAACGACCATTCAATTTGATCATAAGCTTTCTCAAAATCAATTTTAATAAACATAGAAGATTGTTTGGATTGGTGACCCCATTCCATGCCTTCCCTGAACAACAATGATGTTTTCCAAAATATAATTCCTTGAATGTACCCAATTTGTTTTGGTTGGATGACAGTGGAAAAAATATTACACAGCCATATAGCCAAAGCTTTGGCAATAATTTTGTAGGATACATTTAATAAAGTGATAGGCCACCAACAATTAATTTTATCTGGATCCCCTAGTTTTGGGATGAATTTAATATTCCCTTTGTTGATACACGAGCCCAATGAATTGTTCTAAAAACCCTTGAGGTAAACTTGAAGAAGATATAGGTTGACGGTATCCCATAAGGCTTTATAGAATTCAAATAGGAAGCCATCACATCCAGGAGCCTTATCATTGGCCATTTTCATGACTACTTTATGGAGGTCATCAATGGCGAGCATTCGGTCATAGATCACCTTTTGAGCAAGACAAAGCTTACATGGCATGACAACAAGTCATTGCTCGAGAGTTAATTTTTGTTTGGCAGAGGGTTGTTGAGCCTAAAAAAATAACTTATAATGGAGCATAAATGCTTGTAGCAAGAGCTAGGGATCATTGATCCAAACTCTACCATCGAGAGATGGCATAAATTTTTTGAGAAGGTTTTTGGCTCTAAGAGAAACAAATAATTCTTTCGAAACCGATCACCAATTTTAAGCCAATGCATGTGGGCACGTAGTTGAGCTCCCTGAGCGTTGTAATTTTCCACAATTTGAATTTTCTAGCGAAGTGTTATAAATTGAAGTTTCGAGAGAAGGGATTTCCTTGAAGTGTCACCACCACTCAGCTAAGAGCAGAGTATGAGTGATGTCTAATTTTGGCCAACTGCCTACCATAGATTCTAAGGAATCTAGTAGTTTTAGTCATATCATCCTCCCACTATTGAGTCCAGCTAGCATGCATAGGTGGATGAAAGCACTGACAGTGACTTGGTCGAGGGACCAGGTTCCACACATGCTTGATATGATTGAGATTGGGCCCATGGTGCATTAAGGAAGTATTAAGAAAGAATTGGCCTTTATGATAAAAAAGTGTGTCTATCATGCCAAGTGATATGAAATCGAATGGGGAATGATCTCGAAAGGAAAAAATTAGGCATGACCTCCATTGGCAGGGAATAAATGTTGTCAAACTCAAAAAAATATTGAGATGAAAACATATCTCTATCAAGCCTTTTAAGAATGTGATACGATCCTCCTCAAATGTTGGACCAATTGAACCAAACTTCAAAAATGGGAGTATGAGAGGCATTAGGGTAATAAAATCCAAATTTATTACACATGAAAAACCATGCCCCCCTTTCACCAGTTTTCCATCTCATAGGTAGGTGGACACATTTTTCATTGGGTGACTCAACCATATTAAAATCACCACTTATGACCTAATAAGCCTCAGGAATTGTGTAGGCTATCCACCACCAAAGATAGACCCTTTCGGCCACATCGTTAGAGGCATAAATATTAATGAGGCCAAAAGGGCAGCCGTCAACATTAAAGAGGACCCATATGGCATGGTTGGTGGGGTCTATGCCATAGTAAATCAAAAGGGCCCACTATTTGGGAGAAAAAAGGGAAATTAAACCCACACTTCCCATTCATGATTACTGTAAAAAGCCAGGTTGTTAGGCAAAATGGATTTATAAACCATCTGTAACTGAAAACTTGTAACTTTCACCTCCTACAAAATCAAAACATCTAAATTGAAAAATATTTTCTGAGCTTTGCAAAAAACATACTTGCGATTAAAGTTTGTAAGACCCTAAACATTCCAAGATAGAAAATTCATGGGAAACGGTGGTCAAGAGCCATGCCATCCGCATCCAATCCATCAAGGGTGTCGAACTAGTTTTACAGGAATTGAGCAATGTTATGCTACAAAAAATCATACAGATCAATTTTCTTTCACCCAGTATTTGATGTTGTACTCCTCTTCTGTTGAGTCCACACTACGTATTGGGATATGATCCTAGGAGATGTGAGAAATACTTTGGGGCATTTTTGGATGCCCCCTGTGAGTTATTGGTTAAAAGCAATGGTTGTGGTTGTGGCATGGTGACATTGTAAATAGAATTTGTCTTGTCCATGAGAATCAAGGCCACCTTGGGCATGTTGGATAATTTAGGTAACTGGAATGGTGAGTTAGCAACAACTAGTTGGTTCCTTAGTAGCAGTAGTTTTCTCCGTAGCTTGTGGGATACGAGGTTGTTCCTTAATAGCTAGCTCACATGGGCCATTTGAACTAGAAGCTTTATATATATTTTATTTTAATTCCTATTTTTGGCCCCCAAATGTTTTCCATCCTTCCTCCTGAGGGGGTTTGGCTATTTCTCGGATCCGTTTTGGCTATTGTGATATTGCAAGGGACATAAAGAGGACAATACTTGATCTTATGATCAAATTCCTGGCATGAGAAGCAAGTATTAGGCAAGTTGATATACAAAATACACTGCAAGTAACACTTATCTCCCATCTCGCATTTCCACAAATTCTAACACATACATGCTTCTATAGACGAGCGTGATAAACGTTTTGGTTCAATGTAGACCAATCACCCTATGGAAGAAGCAATATTATGCAAACGTTTTACTTATACACACCATGGGAAATTTATCCTATCTTACAAAAACCATAATTTATGGCAAGTAATATTATTTTTAAATGTTCTTTTTCATTTCTCGTACTACATGGATTTTTTAGTAATTACCGAATGTCGGTCATTATTAAAAATCGACATTTATTTTATGAGAACTTAAATATTTATGTGCATCTATTTGATTTTTTTCCTTGTTCCATCAAATTTTTGCTTTCATGTTTGCATTATTGACAATTAAAGACATCTTACAAAGTGATTAAAAAGATAGGTATTAACAAGAAAATATGTGCCTGTGGATTGCAAACTACCCATAATCACATTTATGCATCGTCATAACACATGAAAAATCAGAAAAATGTCTTTCATAATTTATTTTTGGTAGAAAATAACATTTTGATAACTAGGATCATGTCAAAATCTCATCGAGTTTAGGGTAATACACCTCATACATGGTATCTTAAGATAAATCCTATTTTTATATTGGAAACTAGTGATAAAACACATGTTTCAAGATTCAAAAATCATCGGAAAGCCATCTATAATATTGTTAAGTTATTAATAAGAATCAAAGATGAGATTTAAGGTTCACCCTCAACTATCAACCTAAATATTTACTAGATAACTTAAATTTTTTTAGGGAATCAATAATACTATACTTTAGATCGCTTCAAATGCCTTTTCCATTAACAAAACAATCATATTACACATAATCTGCATATTACATTGTGGATAGCTAATGTAGATTCAAAACATGTTCTTTGCAAACATGTCATAATGAACTACATTGCAAAGAATGCAACAAAAGCATAAAAGAGTTATAAAACATATTATAAAATGTTGATGTGGCTTATAAACATTTAAAATCATGATGAATTAGAGACACTTGAACATATAGGATACTTATAACTTGAATAATTATTGAAATATTCGAGACACAAGAAACATGTCACATGTTGTTGGATCCTCTATTTGTAGAGATCAAGTACAATATATGCCAGTTTGAATTTTTGTGTAAGGTGTTAAAAAAATTAAGTACAATTCATGAGGATGACCATGAAGAACATGTAAAATATTTCATTGATGGGTACAAAAAAGGTCATTTTTCATCAAAATATAATCACTTATTGATGCTTTTATATCTTGGAAATATATTCCACATATAGAACAAGATATAAAATCAGAGATGACAGTTTGGTAGCTATTATGAGAGTATCCCCTAGGTTTTCCTCCATCCCTTCACATGAATCACAAAAATAGGTTAATGTTTTTTTAAATTTATTATTTTACAAGATATTTCATGAGAGAGAGATATTGGAGTTAGTGTTGATATAGTAAAATAAATTTTGTAATTAGTCAATTACAATCCTTGACATGTTAAGCGAAGGATTATTCTAGAAGATGTTGATAATGGTAGCATGATTCTAAAGATGAAAGTAATCAACCTATTCAAAAAATCAATTGAACATGTATGGGATATCATATCTAACCTTCAATGTGGTCACAATTTGCAAGTATCTTAAATATATATGGTGTGAAGAATACATAATGATAGGAAAACACCATGGAATAATGAATATTTAAACAAGAATAATACAAAAAAACAATAAAATTCATAAGCACCATGAAACATAATGGTTGGTTATAGATGATGAATTAGCCCCACATATTAATTATGAAAGTTTGAGTGCTAAAAAAATAAGAACTTGGTATAACAATGAAATATTATCATCAAAATCGAATTTCCATTTCATTATTAACCATAATTCAAGGAACAATAAGAAATGGAAAATTGAATACAAGTGTTGTCATTCATCAAACACTTCTAGATACACCATTCCAATAATTTTATCCTCTTCTAGTAATTACACTAATAGGAGAACTACAACATCTAATATTGGTCCCTCAATGTTCAATTCACAACTTTGAATCCCTTTTTACAAATTTTTCAAAATTGAAATGAACAAGGCTTACACCTTTCCAAGAAGAGATCCACCACATAAAAAAATAGTGATTGATGAAATGAACTTAATTGGAAAAAATAGAATACATAGACTCCCCACTTCGTTTTAGAATTATATGAAAAATCTGATGTTATCTATTGATTTTGGTAAGAGATTTATGGAAGCTTCCTCTTAATAGTGATAAACCTCTTGTTTTATCGAAATTAAACAAATATGTCTGTAAGAACTAAAAATGGGTTACTACCGCTTATAGGTATAATGCACTATGGCCATTGAATCTTGAGGGATCAAAATTATATCAAAACTCAAAGATAGAAGATAAAAATTTGAACTGTAAGAAATGAGGATAGAGTAAATACACACAATCACAACCTATTACAACTATAGAGATAAAAGGTAGATTGGAAAAGTAGTATTTCCAAAGATGACATAAACAAACACATTGTAAATTATGCAACAAAAGCCTTGAAGAGTTCTAAAACTCATCATCAAATGGTTATGTGGCTAACAATTATTGAAAACCTTGATGATGTAACATGCATAAATTTTCACCTAGTTTTAACATGGTTTAATGTGACCAAATAGGCACATACATTTTTTTAATTATGTGTGTATTTATAATTAATTTAAGAGCATTATTTGTAATTTCACTAAATTTGGCAATTTTAATTTTAGTTCATGTTGTTAGTGGTTTTTTGTTTACCGGTTTGTCTAAGGCAAGTGACAAATTAGGTCAATCGATTAATTTTTAATTTTCAATAATTATCTTCATTTCATTATGAGGGTATAACAATCATAGGTTTTTCAAATGAGAATTTATTAAGATTTAGCGTGTAAAACTTTACCCAATTATATAATTTCCTAGATTATCTTTATAACTCCACTAGAGATTTAATAGATTAATTTTAGTCATTTAGAAAACCCAATCTTTTTTAAACAATATTCGACAATAAATGTCGTTATACATTATAAACCAGTTTAGTATTTCACTCAAGTACATTTCCTCTACCCTAGGAGTAATTTATTCTAAGAATTTAGTTAATGTGCTAAGGATTAGGTTGATATGTTTTTTAAAAAATTTTACATTCCATAATAGTATCTTCAATTAATTATCACCCCATGGTTGTTAAAATAAATCTAAGTTAGCTTAAGTATTAAAAGGTGGAAAGAAAAAATGGTTTTGAGGATTGTCGACATTAAAAATTTTCTCCGTAATTTCTATTTTATTATGTATGTATTAGGAATAGGATGTTGTTAAGAATTATTAGTAGTGTCATCGATAGAAGATAATGGCGTCGTCGACAGGTGCTACCAATAAAGTAGAGTACGGTAACAATCAAAGTACAATAGGAATGTTGTGGTAAAAAGTAAATATTTGTCGAAAGTGGTCCGGTAATGTTAAAATGTCAAAGTTGAGGTAAATAGAAAAGTAGGGTCTACATGATTAGGAATTAGAAATATTATATTTGTAATAAGGACAAAGAGTGATGTCATAAATATTTTGTGTATTTTATTTGTGGAAAAGTCTAAAAAGGTGGAACCCATATGAGATGATAAGGTTTATCTTATCTTAGAAGATAAGCCTACATGTAAAGGCAAGAGTTTAGGCATGGAATATGATTGGCCGGAAGAGATTTCTTATCCTATCTTAGAGATAGGGTGGATAAGCTTGAATTCCTATAAATAGAGAGGCCACCCCCTAATTTGGCATAGAAGGAAGTAGTGAGAAATATTGTATGAGTGAGTGTGAAAAGGAAGCCATCATTAAGAAGGTGTGTTAAAGAAGCCATTGTGAAGTTTCTCCCATAGTAATTGTTGGAAGGCAAGTGAAGTTAGTAACACTTGAAGTACCTCATGGGTGAGATTGTAAAAATTTCATGTTGATATTATAATTTACACTTATATTTCATATTTTTCATCATTCCTTCGTATCATAGTCTATGGTATTCTTGTGTTATGTTTGTTGTTGTGTTTCCAGATTACATCTACCAAACTAAAGGCTATGCATTAGTAAATAATCATAGCACAAGGAGTTCCCGGTGGAGAATTATCATAGTGTCGGATTGGTGTTGACAGGATAAATCTTCCACCACTAGATACAAACCATCTCCACCCTTGGATTTATATTTTCCCATTTCCTATAATTTTATCTATGTAGGAAACATAAAGGTTTTTTGATTCTTCATTTTATATTTTTAATTTTTCAATTTTTCAAGGAGGAGATCAAGACTTGGAGAAGGAGGATGAAGGAAATAGGTATATATACAATGTATATCCACAACCCTGTGTGTGTGTGTGTGTGTGTGTGTGTGTGTGTGTGTGTGATTTCATACGAAGGAATAAAGCTCATTGTTGGAGAAATAAATATTAGCATTAATTTTCTTAATACAATTATCTACAAACAACCTTTCCAAAAGCTTCATTAAAATAGAGGGGGAGAGTTGAGATAAGAGAGAGTTTATTGTAATCACATTTGATAACCTTCAATGATTTTTTTTAACTAAACCACTTATTAAATACAACTATCATTTCATTCTTTCATGAAAGCTCATATATGAAAATTGGTGGAAAATTACAAAAATTATTTTTCCATATTTCAAATAAATTGATCTAAAACTAATATTTATTTTCAATAACATGTACAACACTTTCATTTTCCAATTACAACATGATTAATTTCAAGAAAAAATTTAACTACAATACATATGACGATAAAGCTCTTAAATATTGATTCAACTTTGTAAGGTTATTTTAAACCACACAAAAGGTGCTCAAGGAAACAATAACTATCTACAATAAGGAGGGTAGAACCATAATCTTCTTCACTTGATCTCCACCAATGTCAAAATGGAAAAATAAAAAGAGGAGGGAGCAACACTCTCCTCATATCCTTCTCAATGGAAGAGAGAAAATTTCCCATTAATCCTTGATCCCCAAAAAAGTAGGAATATCCACATGTTGTCCCAAATGAGCACAACAAAAAGCAAACAATCAAAACAACTAAATTTAAAGGGAGAAAAAAAAGGATTCTCACTAGAATCTCAAAAGAGAAAGAGGTATCCATACTCTCCTTATGCCTCCGAAGTGAGATTGTAAGAATCTATCTCATACTCCCTCCAATAAAACAATTTCACTATAATCCTTTCCCCTCCACTCCACCAAAAGGAATTAATTATTTCCAGATAAAATATATAATACATCCCTCTATAAATCCCACACAAGAATATGCCATTGCTATAAAATATACATATACAAGAAACATATCTCGCACTCTACCAATAAGCTTTGATTATTGCTTTATTTACCAAGTAAACCCCTTATCCCTCCACTTTACTAAAAGACATAATTTTTTCCATGTTTGGATACTTTTATCCCATGCCATTCCTATGGTCATTCACTACCCAAACACCAATTTCATAAAACAAATACAAACCCATGTAAAAAAAAAAGTCAAGTAAAAGAAATAACTAAGGTAAAATAGGCCTCACGGGTAGATTCCAAAGGAAATGGAAGAACTGGGTGAGTTTCATGGGTCATGACAATCCTCTTTAAAAAAATTTGCAATAGGTTAGACAAATAGAATGAGTGAACAATGAAATGAATGAGGGAACATTTCCACCCATATCCTCTTAACATGATGTGAATGATTAAATTTAATGATGTCATGTCTTCCTCTTATGGAAAAGGTGGCTAATAAGGAAAATCCAGAAAAGAAGAAATGTTCCCAAGGTGCCGTGTGAACCTAGCATACCCGATTACCTCATTATTTTTATGAGTGCAGAGAAATTGAGAACATGAGGAATAAAGGATCCTCTTGTTCCTTCAAAATTTGATTTTGATTGAAGTGCCCAATTTAAACCCAATTTTGACCAGGTTCTTACCTATTTGACTTTACTAACACTTCCCTAGTCCAAGATGGAAATGCAAGTTGCCAAAATAGCCCAAGGGAGATAATTTGGGAAAACCATTGGTGACTTAATGGGTTTATCTACATGTTGTATAGAATATCAATGGCAGTTTGAGTATCCATTGGGCATGGATTCAACTTGAAATTTTTTAAAATTGATCTAAAACTTTGAAAATCTTACCCTTGAATCAGTATAAAGCACTACATGGACCTAGCATTGATATGGAATTGCCTTGGTCTACTCTTGAAGATTTTTTTGGGAGTTTTTGATATGATTTGTCAAATTGTCTCAAAAACTATTTTTTTGACTAAAGAATGGGCACTAAGTTCACTCAATTTCATATTATATGTTGGAGCTGAGTTGAATGCACTTTGATAACAACCCTAAAATCAAATTTCTAGCAAGGAAAAGGGAATTCAAGAAATCCATATTTACATATTATTTATGAATGGAGTGAATGCATATTGGATTTTTCCCAAGAAACTTGTTTCCACTATGAAATATGTTGTCAAATGGACTATGAAACAACAACAAAGGACACAAAAACCATATGAAAACATATAAGATCATAATTACCCAAATTGAACATGCAAAGTGTGCATAAGAACTTGCTTTATAATAAGAAGACCCTATATAATCATATTCTAACAAAAGGAAAAGGAATATAAACAAAACTACAATAGGTTGGGAGAAATAGCTCCCCTTACTCACAAAATTAGACCATCTAACTGATTTGGCAAACAACATGGTCTTTAATGATATTGGAAAATTGTATTGAAACAAACAAAGGAAAAGAGAAAAAATACCTATGTTTGATATTCGTTTGGATTTGAAAGGTGGCTTTGTTGATCCTTGACATTTTTAAGCTCTTCCTCATGCTATGAAGAAAACATGACAAGTTGTAACTCCCTTTTTGGATCTAAACTACCCAACTATTTGATTGGGAACGGACGTGTTGTATATATTTACCCCGGGTAAATATAGACACACATAAAAGAAAAATGTGTCGGAACGGTTGAAAACCGACATAAAGAAAATGTGTCGGAAGGGTTGGAAAACCTGACATAAATAAATGTGTCGGAAGGGTTGGAAAACCCGACATAAATAAAATGTGCCGGAAGGGTTGAAAAACCCGACATAAAGAAAATGTGTCGGAAGGGTTGGAAAACCCGAAATAAAGAAAATGTGTCGGAAGGGTTGGAAAACCCAACATAAAGAAATGTGTCGGAAGGGTTGGAAAACTTGTAACACCCGAACTATTGTTACTTCCTCCTGAGCATTCAAGTGTTGATATATGATTTCTTCTGTAAAAGGATGTGTTCCTTTGATTGTGAAGTCATGCTTGATATGGATTGTATCTTCTTTGCTCTTGAAGATCTTTGACTGAGTCAGGATATGCTTGGACTCTTTTATTTCTTTCATTTTTAGCACCTGAGTTTAATCTGATTTCGGGATGAATTGTGGATTTACCCATCTTTATGACTCAGCCTTGGATCAGTGGCATTGATCCAAGAGATGTTTTAAGTTTATTCTGGATGAACAAAAATTATAGACCTTACGAAGGTTGCAAGGTCTGAATGTGTTGAATGAGCAATTCAGGAGTTAACTCAGGCTGATCTTGTTAAATGAATTGGTTCCCGATATCGTAATATCAGGAAGGTCTAGACCTTGAGCCAGGTAATAAATTCTGGTATATACTGCTAGCTTATTATCAATGCTGGATAGAATCCATTTCGGGAATATTATACTCTGTTGGTTCTTATACTGAACGATTCTATTTGTTAGACCTAGAATGGATTCGTTAAGGTTAATAACCTTAACCTAAACTACAACCTATGGGTTGGATTAGTGCTAATCTAACCTAGCCCTAAACTATAGGTTTAATGCTCCTAAGGTTAGCGACCTAGCACTATGGAAGTTAGACTAAAGTATTACCTTATGATCTAACCTATGTTTCTAACCTAACTAATGATAGTGGATGAAGGGGGACCTATGAAGGGGTACGAGCCATGGGCAGGGTTTTCCATGGCATTAAATGAAGTGGATAAGCATGAAGGACAAGGGATTTAGCAGAGATTTCAAACGGCCATCGAGACCGACGTGGCAGAGTCGCCAAATCTGGAAATGGTCTTTTGTTTGCATTTGTCAATCGCCAACTATGGCGGTCGGTGGCAATGGAGATTGGGGGAATTTTGGAGTTAATGTCATTAATGAACTCGGTTCCCGAGCACGGATTGCTCGGGAAGGCATGCAAAATGGAAAACTAGTTGGTTGTTTGGTTTTCCATACGCTCCGGTTTTCTCTCTGTTTGATCACTGGTTCTTCGAACCAGTCTACTTGGTGTTGCATGGCAACTATGAGAATAACTAGCTCTTTTCTCTGTCGAGGAAAGTTTATAAGGAATGGAAGTAACAAATTATTGTTGTTGAATCTAACGTGGAAGAAGAGGAGAAGGCTCGAGCTCATTCAGAGGTCTTCTTCGGATTTTTAAAGCAACATTACCAGGCATGATAGGCCCTGACTTTTAAAAATCTTGCTTTACTTCAAATGCTTTCATTAAAACAACTCTGTTCAGGTGATTTCAGTTCAGTTGGTTTGAAGCAATGTTTTGGTTCTTCTTTTCCTGTGGAATTATGAATCTCATGTTTTTCAAAGACCTTGTTGGAATGGTTACTTTATTATTCGTCTTTTTGGTTTCATTTCGATTAAAGACCTATTTGCGTGTGCTCTTATTGTTGATTGAACCCCTGTTTATTCTTGTGAATACTTGAAGTTCTTTTGTTGGGAATGTTGTTTTTTTGTAAATACTGCGTTGTTTTTGACTCAGTTGGAGTCCTTGGAATGTAACTAGTGTTTCGAATTCTGTAGAAGGAATACTTATTGATATTGATTCTGTTGGAATCCTTAATATGTATCTTGTAATCGACTTCTGTAGAAGGAATACTTATTGATATTGATTCTGTTGGAATCCTTAATATGTATCTTGTATTCCAACTTTTGTCTAAGCTTAGTTGAATGCGGTTGTTTATTCGATAATATTGATGGTATCGACTCAGTGAGAGTCCTTGAAATGTATCTTGTATTTTAACTTCTGTCGAAGCTTAGTTTTGAACACAGTTGCTAGTTGTGAATACTGATGGTATTGACTCCGTTGGAGTCCTTGAAACTTATATTATGTTTTTGAATTCTCAGTAGAAGTTTTTTTGTGAGTATTATTGGGATTCTTGAATTGTTGTTGTATGAATTCAACTTCAATCAAAGCCTTGGTTATGAGTACTAGTTGTATTTGATATCTTGTTGGAGATCTTGATATGTTGCGAGTTGGTTCGATTCTTAAATTAAGTTCTCGTTGTGCATGCATATCTTACAGACTCTTTCTTTCATTGTTATGTGTTACTCGGTTAAGCCGTGGAATTAAAGGTCGGGTTTTCTTTACCAACATGATTCGGTTTGAGACCTTGTCGAATTAGTAGTAGCTCGACTTTAGATGAAACTTGAGGATATTATTAATATGGAATTCAGCTTTCGTGAAGTCCTTGTTGTGATTATTCTTCTTGAAATCGGCTTCTAATATAATTCCTTGCAGTACATTCATAGAGATTAGATTCATTGAATGAAGCTATGCATGTTTGTGATTAGACCTAGTATAAATATCGTTGTATTTGCAAATGGAACGTCATTTGTTTTAAGTGTTATCTAGTCTCATGGATGACTATGATAAAAATCTCCTAGCTATGCTCTGTTAAACAATGGCGATGGGTATATTCATGTTGTTGAATGTTATGAAAAAGAATTGTTGAGTCTGTTATGGTTGGATTACTTACCGTTGCTTGTTGAGAGCTCTTGTATTGTTTAGTAGCTACAAGTGATTTTTATAATTGGATTTAGATGGAACTATAGTTCTTCTTGTAATCTCGACTGTTTAGTCACATGCGTAAATGTATTAGCATTATTCAAGGAGTCGGTACAGTCCAGAACATTGTTGATTTAGGAATCTAATTGACTCTGTTTCTTTCTTCTAGACTGTAATTTATATGTTGATGTATAATAAGTTGAATAGGAAAATTCTCTCTCTCCTAGTCAGGAAACCTTGTGTGCTTTCTTCATGCATTTTTACGATCTCTAACGGTAAGGGCATAACAAGAATAAACTGTGGTATTGTATGGAGAGACTGGTATAAAATGTGTGTTGCTGTATAAATGGGTATACTTGTCAATACCATTGAAATGTGTTATGATGATAAAAGAATTAAGACAGTGAGCTTGTTGAATGTTTTAACTGCCTTGAGAAATTGTTAGAAACAATTTTGTAGGAGTTTTGTTATCTTTAGATTGGTTGTATTCATTATTCTTAGTCTCTAACATATAAGATGAATAACTTTGATTTATGTTTGGAATTTGAGTAAATGATTTCATTGAAACAGTTGTTTAATGATAACAATAGGTGGATTGCAATTGTTTTAAGAATTAGTGCTTATCATGCTCGGTTCACGAACCGACCCATGTTGAAAATTTTTGCGCAGATGGTTGCCGTAAGTGGTTAAGGCACGCAGATCCGATATGATGTTCAGATTGTTTAATTTGGTTTTATGATGAATTCTAACTTGATTCTCTAAATGTACTACTTGAAGAAAGATGTTCTTTTTTCTTTGTTGAGCATTGTATCAAACATGATGAATGCATAAAATGTATTTGATTGGCTTAGAAATGAATGAAATGAGGTATTTGTTACTTATGTGTTTGCCTTCGTATCTTGATGGATTGATCTTCTTCGGTTCGAATGATTTTAAGTGCATTTTTACTATAGTATACCGTGGAGATATTTGGGATTTTCTAAGTAAACATTGCAAGGATTATGTGATTGAATTCTTGTAAATATTAGTAGTTTTGTTATGTTCTATCTAAAGCTAATATGGAATTAGTTCACTGTCTTTCGAGTAGCTAAGGGTAAAATAAACCTTAACAGGAAGCTGAACGAGAAGAGTAATTTATCACTCCCTAACCTTGAACAAAGTCAAGACAACGTATTATTTGATTTTAATTCACTATATCTTAATACTAATAAGTAAGATATATTTCAGTTTTGAGAACTGATATAAACCCTAAAGAGTATGGTTAGCAACCTTATGAGAAGACTTTGGGCTACTGCCCAATTTCGTTGATTTAAATTAATGTACATCAATGAACTCCTTAATGAAACCTCAAGCCTTATTAATTTCTCTTGTGAAATGGGTCTTAATAAGAAAGGAAATTCTAAGGTAAGGAACCCAGGGGATGGGAAAAGACTACCCAAAAAGGAGCGTTTTTAAGTATAACTTTATCTCAACGTAGGTAACACCTTAAAGTTAAGTAGATCTTTTCAAGGCGGATTTTAAGGTTGATGGCACAAGTCAATCTGCAGAGTTGTACCTTCGAGAATATTAGGATCTTCTTGAAGATAAAACAATGCAGTGACTTATGGTGACACCCTTTGCATTGATCGTTAAGATTTACACCTTAATATTGAACAAGTTTTACTCTGGGACTGGTTAGGAACGTGGTCATGTTATAAGGCTGCCCCAGGAGACTCGGGGTATCTTGACACACTGGGTTAACTAGGGTTGACCCAGTATGTCAGCGTATCCCTAGTCCTCGAGAGCATCCCTATAACATTGTCATATTATTAATCCGTTCCTGAGTGAATAACTTGGGGCAGGAGAGACTGACAGAAGTCAGTATAAGACATTCTACATAACATAGGAATGGGGTGAAGGACGTATTCCAGAATGACGAGTATGTCGTCAAGGAATACGAGACATAAGCAGTATGTTTCAAATCTTTGGCCAAAGTATCACAAGCTGCTGATTGCGTTGTCCTATGTCACCTAGTCTAAGGGACGAGATGCCGATGAATAATGGTAACAATTATTCAGATAGGTTCCTTAGACAAAGCATTCTGAATCCCATATTAGGGAAGAGAACCACAAGAGTGATGTGTTAAAATAAAAATGCCAACTCTTGATACTCATGAATAGATCGGTAGATTACCAAGTCATGGAATGAATAGATCGGAGGTACTCCGAGTCATTACAGTTGCATATGGTTATCTGTTATAAGAATGGTTGTTTTGATTTGTGAGTTCTAAATTATGTATTTAGAACTAGGAAGCATTTATTAAAAAAAAATTTACTTGTTCTAATGTACTAAAATGGGGACGTTACATCTTGGTATCAGAGCTGAAGGTTGCAGCTCTTGGACCTATTGTGTCCATAATCTAATAAAAACCTAAATTTTCTTGTAACAAAAAATGGTTAGAACAAGAGGAAACGTTGTGAATAATGCTCCACTAGAAGGAGGGGTGGCAACAACCCAAAAGCTTGATGAGATCCTTGCTGCCCTATTGGACACAAGAGATCGTTTGGCTCTACTTGAAGCAGAGGTGATGGGAAATGAGGAGGATGATGAAGTCGGTAATAACAATCAAAGAACCTCCTTAGGACAACCCCGATATGGGTGTTGATAATAACGCTGGAAATGTACCTGCCCAACCAGAAAACAAAAAGGCCAGGTTGGCAGCGGAACTCACTAATGATATAAAAGGATAAGTCCACCTAAATATGATGGCACCACATTAGGAGATGGAGCTAAGAACTGGCTCAGTGAAATGGAGAAGTAATTTGCAATAAGAAACTTCTCGAGAGGAAACCAAAGATATTTGGGGAGCCTATCGGCTTTCACACGAAGCATCTTCGTGGTGGGATAGCCGTGAAGTGAGCTAAATATTGATGAGACCAATATTACTTGGGATCAATTTAAGGGCTATTTAAGGCAACGTTGGCTGCCACAACTTTTCTATGATCAGAAAATGATAGAATTCTAGAACTTAGCTCAAGGGAAGCTAACAGTAACTGAATACTGGGAGCGGTTTACAAAACTCCTCAAGTATGTACCGCAATATCAAACTAATGAGAAGTTCAGAATAAGGAAATTCATAGTGGGACTGAATCCCGTGATAGGAGGAGAGGTTGATGTTCACAGCCCTACCACTATGGAAGGAGTTGTTGAAAAGGCCATAAGACAAGAACATAAATTAAAGGCTATTTCTACTCATAAAGAGGAAGTGTGGAAGAAGATTGCAAACCCTTCTTCAACTTCACTTGCACCCAAAAAGGGGCCATGGAAAAAGTTTGGAAACAAAAGTAAGTTTCCAGGGGATAATAGTAAGAAAACAGTAGCAAATAAGCCTGCTGGAAATGTAAGGGATAGTTTTGCCAAAAATTATAACAATGGGCAGAAGCCCTATGGAGGACAACGTGATAATTACAAGGCTGGAGGCAATTTTGAGCCTAAAAAGGGACCTGTAGGAGGCTGCTACAATTGTGGCAAAGACCACTACACAAATCAGTGCCCTTTGAAGAAGGATGATCGTAATCAACAGCATAAGATACATGCTACAGTAGCAGACAAGCAAGCTGAAAAGCAAGTGACACCTATAGAAGTTCCGGGTAAGTTATTTGGCATACCTGTCACTATTCTTTTTGATACAGGAGCTACTGAATGTTTTATTTCTAGTAAACTTGCTTCTAAACTTAAGAGAAAAGCTGGAAAAATGGATAAATCTTGGACTGTACAGTATGGTAATAATTCTGTTCATACAGTGAGTATGTGTCTTTTTGGGGTAGTCCTTGACTTACCTAACTTTTCCACTGAAGTTGACCTCTATGTTACACCTTTGGGATCGTATGACATTGTCATCGGTGTCAATTGGTTAGCTGACCATAAAGCAAAAGTAGATTGCTATGAAAAGAATATAAAATGTTTAGATGATCGGTGAAGCGCAGAGAGATTCAAGGTGTGAAATGGGAAATTTCGGTTAGAAAAAGCTACATGCTATCATGACTTAAAAAGGCTAAAAACAAAGGATGTACCCTTTATGCAGTAAAGATATCTGAATTTTTAGAAGAAGATGGTGATTCCATGAAATGATTTCCTCTGTTGCAAAGTTTCAAAGATGTTTTTCTGGAGGAATTACCAGGTTTACCACCCAAGAGGGAATTTGACTTCACCATCGAAATCAAACCAGGAACGAAACCTATTTCTAAAGCACCTTATCGGATGAATACTACAGAGTTAGTCGAGCTTAAGGCTCAATTGCAAGAACTTTTGTCTAAAGGTTTGATTAGACCAAGTGTTTCACCTTGGGAGCACCAAGTAATATTTGTGAAAAATAAGGATGGAACACTTAGGTCAGTGTATTGATTATCGGATGTTGAACAAAGAAACAATCAAGAACAGATACCCACTTCCAAGGATCGATGATCTATTTGATCAGATGCGTGGGGCAGCGGTTTATTCTAAGATAGATCTTCGATCTGGTTATCATCAATTAAGGATTAGAGAAGAAGATATTCATAAAACAACTTTCCAAACAAGGTACAGACATTATGAATTCACGGTTCTACCCTTTGGATTAACTAATGCACCCGCAACTTTTATGAACTTAATGAATAATATCTTTCAAGAATATTTGGACAAGTTTGTACTTGTATTCTTAGACGATATTCTCATATATTCTAAAAGTGTCGAAGAGCACAATGAGCATTTGAAGATAGTTTTGGAAATTTTGAGAAAAAGAAAGTTATATGGTAAGTTATCCAAATGTTCTTTCTTTGATACAAAAGTTCACTATTTGGGTCATGTCATTAGTAAAGAAGGAATTGCTGTGGATCCTTCAAAAATAGTGGCAATAACTGAGTGGCCTGCACCAAAGAATGTGCACGAAGTAAGAAGCTTCATGGGTCTTGCTGGTTACTATAGAAAATTTGTTAAGGATTTTTCTAAAGTGGCTACACCGATAACTTCATTGCAGAAGAAGGATAAGAAATTTATTTGGAATGATAAGTGCGAAACTACTTTCAAAAGTTTGAAAATCCAGTTGACTTCCGCACCTATATTAGCTGTACCAGACCCTAATGGGAGCTTTACTGTTGTAACGGATGCTTCTGGGGAAGGCCTTGGAGGTGTTTTGTTACAAAATGATCAAGTCATAGCATATGAAAGTAGAAAACTTAAGTTACATGAGCTGAATTATGCTCCTCATGATTTGGAGCTTGCTGCCATTGTTCATGCGCTTCAAGTCTGGAGACACTATTTACTTGGGAAACCTTTTGAGTTGGCGATCACTTAGGACTGAAATATATTTTCACTCAGCCTAATCTAAATGCCAGACAGAGAAGGTGGTTAGAGTTTTTATCTCAATATGATTTTGAAATTAGCTACATCAAAGGGAAAGAGAATAGAGTAGTAGATGCTCTAAGTCGTAGGAAGCACATTTCTGCTCTTATAACATTAAGAACTTAGTTTAAGGATGAGGTAAAAAGTGCCTCAGAATCTGATATATACTTTCAGCAAGTAAAAGCAGCGCTTGCTGCAGAACCTAATGATGAAAGGTATAAAGGTTTTCATTTTGATAATGAAGGAATCTTACGTTATGAAAACAGGGTATACGTACCTATGTTGAACGATTTGAGAAAGAAGTTGTTAGTTGAATTTCATAATTCACCTTTCTCTGGACACCCGGGTATCACAAAAATGCTTGCTGATCTGAAACAACAATACTTTTGGAAAGGTATGAAAAAGGATGTTATTGATTTTGTGACTCATTCTGCGGAATGTCGGCGGGTTAAGGCGTAACACATGCACCTATTTGGATTGTTATATCCCCATAGCATACCGCAAAGACAAATGGAAAGTAATAAGCATGGACTTTGTACAAGGGTTACGTATGTCGAGGAATAAACATGATGTTATCCTCGGTAGTTGTAGATAAACTAACTAAGGTAGCTCATTTCATCGCTGGAAATCTAAAGGATGATTCACCAAGGTCTTTGGCCAAAAGATTCGTACACAAAATTTTTCAGGTTACATGGAGTACTAGAATTGATTATATCGGCGACAGGATCCTAGAATGACGTCAAGATTTTGGAAAACTCTTAATACAACTCTTGGAACGAAACTAAACTTCAGTTCAGCATATCATCCGGAAACGGATGGACAAACCGAGAGAGTAAATCAAGTGTTGGAAGATATGTTGTGAATGTATTGCATGGATCAACAGTATAAATGGGAAGAGTATCTTCCATTAGTTTAATTCGCATACAACAACACTTATCACTCATCTCTTAAAATGACACCTTTTGAAGCACTTTATGGAAGAAAGTGCAGAACCCCTGTTAGTTGGGATAGTATTGAGGATAGAGTGGTAATTGGACCAGATATCCTCACTGAAATGGAACAGCAAGTAAAGTTGATTCGTGAACGATTAAAGGAAGCAGCAGAGATAGGCAGAAGAGCTATGTTGACCTTAAGCGGGTTGATCGAAGGTTTGAGCTTGGTGAGAAGGTTTTCTTCGTGTTAAACCCAGAAAGAGTTCTATAACTTTTGGCAAGGCTGCCAAGTTGTCACCTCGTTACGTGGGACCTTTCGAAATTGTTGAAATAATCAATCCTGTAGCTTATCGATTAGCATTACCACCTGCTTTGTCTCGCATGCATGATGTTTTCCATATTTCTTTGCTTAAGAAATATAGTTTAGATCTGTCACATGTTTTAAATTAGAATTCCTTGCAGGTCCAAGACCCAGGAATAATCGTGGTTAAACCCACATGAGTGCTGGAAACTCGCCAATTGCATTTGAGAAATTGTGAAATACAACAATGTAAGGTCCAGTGGGACCAGTTTAACAAAGAAAGTGCAACTTGGGAAAATGGAAGAGATGAAAATTGCTTTTCCTTTTCTTTTTCAACGAGAATGAAATCATTGACAAAATATTTTATGAACTTATCTTTTCCATGTCTATATGAAAGCTAGATTGAGGAAAACATTATTCAGGCTGAATAAAATGTATCGTGACATTGATTTTGGAACTATTTATGTTGGAAATAGTCACATTGTATTGTGAACTAATGAATTGGTTAACTGAAGGTAAATCAAATATGTAATCATCGAGACGATGAATCTTTTAGGAGGGAAGCATGTAACACCCGAACTATTGTTACTTCCTCCTGAGCATTCAAGTGTTGATATATGATTTCTTCTATAAAAGGATGTGTTCCTTTGATTGTGAAGTCATGCTTGATATGGATTGTATCTTCTTTACTCTTGAAGATCTTTGACCGAGTCAAGATATGCTTGGACTCTTTTATTTCTTTCATTTTTAGACTTTGAGTTTAATCTAATTTCGGGATGAATTGTGGATTTACCCATCTTTATGACTCAGCCTTGGATCAGTGGCATTGATCCAAGAGATGTTTTAAGTTTATTCTGGATGAACAAAAAAGTATAGACCTTACGAAGGTTGCAAGGTTTGAATGTGTTGAATGAGCAATTCAGGAGTTAACTCAGGCTGATCTTGTTAAATGAATTGGTTCTCGATATCGTAATATCAGGAAGGTCTAGACCTTGAGCCGGGTAATAAATTCTGGTATATACTGCTAGCTTATTATCAATGCTAGATAGAATCCATTTTGGGAATATTATACTCTGTTGGTTCTTATACTGAACGATTCTATTTGTTAGACCTAGAATGGATTCGTTAAGGTTAATAACCTTAACCTAAACTATAACCTATGGGTTGGATTAGTGCTAATCTAACCTAGCCCTAAACTATAGGTTTAATGCTCCTAAGGTTAGCGACCTAGCACTATGGAAGTTAGACTAAAGTATTACCTTATGATCTAACCTATGTTTCTAACCTAACTAATGATAGTGGATGAAGGGGGACCTATGAAGGGTGTGATCCGTGGGCGGGGGTTTCCATGGCATTAAATGAAGTGGATAAGCATGAAGGACAAGGGATTTAGCGAGAGATTTCAAACGGCCATCGAGACCGACATGGCGAAGTCGCCAAATCTGGAAATGGTCTTTGGTTTGCATTTGTCAATCACCAACTATGGCGATCGGTGGCAATGGAGATTGGGTGGGAATTTTGGAGTTAATGTCATTAATGAACTCGGTTCCCGAGCACGGATTGCTTGGGAAGGCATGCAAAATGGAAAACTAGTTGGTTGTTTGGTTTTCCATACGCGGTTTTTCTCTCTCTTTGATCATGGTTCTTCGAACCAGTCTACTTGGTGTTGCATGGCAACTATGAGAATAACTAGCTCTTTTCTCTGTCAAGGAAAGTTTATAAGGCATGGAAGTAACAAATTATTGTTGTTGAATCTAACGTGGAAGAAGAGGAGAAGGATCGAGCTCATTCGAGAGGAGGTCTTCTTCAGATTTTTAAGCGACATTACCAGGCATGATAGGCCCTGACTTTTAAAAATCTTGCTTTACTTCAAATGCTTTCATTAAAACAACTCTGTTCAGGTGATTTCAGTTCAGTTGGTTTGAAGCAATGTTTTGGTTCTTCTTTTCCTGTGGAATTATGAATCTTGGGTTTTTCAAAGACCTTGTTGGAATGGTTACTATATTATTCATCTTTTTGGTTTCATTTCGATTAAAGACCCATTTGTGCTCTTATTGTTGATTGAATCGTGTTTATTCTTCTTTGTGAATACTTAAAGTTCTTCCGTTGGGAATGCTTTGTTGTTTTGTTGTGAATACTGTTGATATTGACTCAGTTGGAGTCCTTGGAATGTAACTAGTGTTTCGACTTCTGTAGAAGGAATACTTATTGATATTGATTCTGTTGGAATCCTTAATATGTATCTTGTAATCGACTTCTGTAGAAGGAATACTTATTGATATTGATTCTGTTGGAATCCTTAATATGTATCTTGTATTCCAACTTCTGTCTAAGCTTAGTTGAATGCGGTTGTTTAGTTGAGAATACCGATGGTATCGACTCAGTGAGAGTCCTTGAAATGTATCTTGTATTTCAACTTCTGTCGAAGCTTAGTTTTGAATACAGTTGCTTAGTTGTGAATACTGATGGTATTGACTCCATTGGAGTCCTTGAAACGTATATTATGTTTTTAACTTCTGTAGAAGTTTTGCTGTGAGTACTATTGGGATTCTTGAATTGTTGTCGTATGAATTCAACTTCAATCAAAGCCTTGGTTATGAGTACTAGTTGTATTTGATACTGTTAGAGATCTTGATATGTTACGAGTTGGTTAGATTCTTGAATTAAGTTCTCGCTGTGCATGCATATCATACAGAATCTTTCTTTCATTGTTGTGTGTTACTCAGCTCGCTTTTGTGGAATTAAAGGTTGGGTTTTCTTTACCAACATGATTCTATTTGAGACCCTGTTGAATTAGTAGTAGCTCGACTTCAGATGAAACTTGAGGAAATTATTGATATGGAATTCGGCTTCTGTGAAGTCCTTGTTGTGATTATTCTTCTTGAAATCGGCTTCTAATATAAGTCCTTGTTTTACATTCATAGAGATTAGATTCAGTTGAATGAAGTTGTGCAGGTTTGTGATTAGACCTAGTATAAATATCAATGTATTTGCAAATGGAACGTCATTTTTTTTAAGTGTTATCTAGTCTCGTGGCTGACTGTGATAAAAAGCTCCTAGATGTGCTCTATTAAACAATGGCAATGGGTATATTCATGTTGTTGAATGTTACGAAAAAGAATTGTTGAGTCTGTTATGGTTGGATTACTTACTGTTGCTTGTCGCGAGAGATCTTGTATTGCTTAGTAGCTACGGGTGATTTTCATAATTGGATTTAGATGAACCGTAGTTCTTCTTGTAATCTCGACTATTTAGTCGCATGCGTAAATGTATTAGCATTATTCAAGGAGTCAGTACAGTCCAGAACATTGTTGATTCAGGAATCTAATTGACTCTGTTTCTTTCTTCTAGACTGTAATTTATATGTTGATGTATAATAAGTTGAACAGGAAAATTTTCTCTCTCCTAGTCAGGAAACCTTGTGTGCTTTCTTCTTGCATCCTTTTGCGATCTCTACGGTAAGGGCATAACAAGAATAAACTGAGGTATTATATGGAGAGACTGGTATAAAATGTGAGCTGTTGTTTAAATAGGTATACTTGTCAATAACATTGAAATGTGTTATGATGATAAAAGAATTAAGACAGTGAGCTTGTTGAATGTTTTAACTGCCTTGAGAAATTGATAGAAACAATTTTGTAGGAGTTTTGCTGTCTTTAGATTGGTTGTATTCATTTGTTCTTAGTCTCTAACATATAAGATGAATAGCCTGATTTATGTTTGGAATTTGAATAAATGATTTCATTTAAACAGGTTGTTTAATGAGAACAATTGGTGGATTGCAATTGTTTTAAGAATTAGTGCTTATCATGCTCAGTTCACCGAACTGACCCATGTTGACAATTTTTGTAGATGGTTGCCGTAAGTGGTAAAGGCACGCAGATCTGATATGATGTTCAGATTGTTTAATTTGGTTTTATGATGAATTCCAATTTGATTCTCTAAATGTACTACTTGAAGAAAGATGTTCTTTTGTTGTTGAGTATTGTATCAAACATGCTGAATGCATAAAATGTATTTGATTGGCTTAGAAATGAATGAAATGAGGTATTTGTTACTTATGTGTTTGCATTCGTATCTTGATGGATTGAACTTCTTCGGTTCGAATGATTTTAAGAGCGTTGTTATTGTTGTATATCTTGGAGACATTTGGGATTCTCTAAGTAAACTTTGCAATGATTATGTGATGGGATACTTGTAAATATTAGTAGTTTTGTTATGTTCTATCTAAAGCTAATATGGAATTAGATCACTGTCTTTCGAGAAGTTAAGGTTAAAATAAACCTTAACAGAAGTGAACTGGAAGAGTAATTATTACTCCTAATCTTGATCTAAGTCAAGATAACGTATTATTTGATTTTAAATCACTATATCTTAATAACTAATAAGTAAGATGCATTTCAGTTTTGAGAACCGATATAAACCTAATAAGGGTATGGATAGAACCTTATGAGAAGACTTTGGGATACTACCCAATTTCATTGATTTTAAATTATTGTGTAACAAAGAACTCCTTAAGGAAACCTCAAATCTTATTAACTTCTCTTTGTGAAATGGGTCTTAATAAGAAAGGAAATTCTAAGGTGAGGAACCCAGGGGTTGGGAAAAGACTACCCTAAAAGGAGCATCTTAAAGTATAACTTTAACTCAACGTAAGTAACACCTTAAAGTTAAGTAGATCTTTTCGAGGCGGATTTGAAGGTTGATGGCACAAGTCAACTGCAGAGTTGTACCTTCAAGAAGATTAGGATCTTCTCAAAGATACAACAATGCAGGTGACTTATGGCGACACCTTTGCATTGATTGTTAATATTTACACCTTAATCTTGAACAAGTTTTACTGGGATTTGGTTAGGAACGTGGTCATGTTATAAGGCTGCCCCCTGGAGAGACTGGGGTATATTGACACACTGGGTTAACTAGGGTTGACCCAGATGTCAGCGTATCCCTAGTCCTCGAGAGCATCCCTATAACGTTGTCATGTTATTAATCCATTCTTGAGTGAATAACTCTGGGGAGGAGAGACTGACAGAAGTCAGTATAAGACATTCTACATAACATAGGAATGGGGTGAAGGATGTATTCAGATTGACGAGTATGCTGTCAAGGAATATGAGACATAAGCAATATGTTTCAAATCTTTGGCCAAAGTATCGCAAGCTGCTGATTGCGTTGTCCTATGTCACCTAGTCTAAGGGACGAGATGCCGATGAATAATGGTAACAATTATTCAGATAGGTTCCTTGGACAAAGCATTCTGAATCCCAGATTAGGGAAGAGAACCACAAGAGTGATGTGTTAAAATAAAAATGCCAACTCTTGATACTCATGAATAGATCGGTAGATTACCGAGTCATGGAATGAATAGATCGGAGGTACTCGAGTCATTACAGCTGCATATGGTTATCTGTTATAAGAATGGTTGTTTTGATTTGTGAGTTCTAAATTATGTATTTAGAACTAGGAAGCATTTATCAAAAAAATTTACTTGTTCTAATGTACTAAAATGGGGACGTTACAAAACCCGACATAAAGAAAATATGCCGGAAGGGTTGGAAAACCCGAAACAAAGAAAATCAGGTCTTGGAGTCGGGAAACAAGTCAGAAAGCATGGGGTGAAAACATGTCGAGCCACCTCCACACCCGATGCATATGCAAGTCATGTCTCCGAACCCGAAACAAAGGAAATCTTGGCAATAGCGGCGGAAGTGGGTTTTGGGAAAACGCAAACATCAAACACATGTCGGGGCTCTCTCCAAACCCGATGCAAAATCTGATCCGCCATAATGAGATGAGTTAGGTGCGGTTTGGAGGTAGTTGGGGCAGATTTCGATTTTCTCTTCTCCCTCTCTTTTTCCTTCTATAAAATGTAAGGAGGGGCTTCTAACAAAGATTGGACATTCTTGTTTTTTCCCTCCCTTCTTCTCTTTGGCAGTGAAATTGTGGAGTTTTAAACCTCCCATCTAAAGCTGTAATGCAAATTTGCCTCTTCGCATTTTGTAATGTATTGTGTCAATATTTGGAGCAAATAATGCATGTTTGTGGATGATTCTCAACCCTCTCTGTGTTCATTTGCATCCCCTTGACCTTTCACTGCAAATCTAGTTATCTGAGCATGATATTGCATTGCATTTTTTATGGTTTGTGTTTATTGGCAAGATAGGTGTTCTTCATTCCTCGGTGCATCACTTTTGTAGTTTAGGTTTTATTTTATGCATCTTCTTACCTTGTCTCCTTGGAAAAATAGATTAGGTTTTTGAGTAAACCCTCTGCATTTTACGTGTGCATCTGAACAGAGGAATAGGAACCGGCCTTCATTTGGAGAGCTTTTTCCGATTTCGCAAGGTCCCACACTTGGGAAAAGCTCCATGTTATGCAATCGCATTGAGAGTCTCAACCCATCGAGTTGTAGAGTCCCAGGGGTGCTGTGATTCACCACCAATAGTTTTGGCATGCCCGGTGGGACCAAGAGGTCATTCCACAAGATTTGAAGGAATTTTCAAGAAATTTGGACTTAGAAATTGCAAGTTTTACAATTTCAGATTTTTCACCTCCCAGGCTGAACTCGAAATCAATTTTCAAGGGCTTAACTCGCTCAAAACAAGTCAAAATTTCACTAGTTGGTAGATCTGAGGGTAATATTCAAAAGGGTATCCTTAGTTTTTTGAGATTTTGATTTTCAAAATTTCATGGTTTTTAGTGTTTCGGGTTTTCGAGGTCTGAGAACATCAAAGAAGACCCAACAGTCATTTCAGGTTTTGGGGGATGCATTGCATGGTCCTATTCCCGACAATAGTCATTTCAGGTTTTCTGGGGTGTTGGGCATGTCCCAAGTTCCGACACATGGCAATTTGGGTTTTGTGAGTTGCATTGCATGACCTGAGTTCCGCCTGTACCTTTCGGGATCCACATGCTGCAATGAAGGCCCGAATTCGGATTGAAGATTGTCTCCTCTGGGTCCTTCAAAGTTTAAATTATATTTTTAATATTGTCAAGTTTGGTGTGTAACTTGGCAAACTCCAGCCTTTTTTGAGGCTTGTTATCTAACACATCTGGCGACTCGAAGGATTGGATTCACGGTGTAGCAGCACAAGTTGCCCAAGCACATGAGAAGAATTCGAACCAGGTCTAATACTTGAGAAGAGGGCTATTTTTCCACTTGCAACTATCACTGGCGAGAGGAGGAGAGGAAGAAGACCACAAATATCTCCATCTCCACCTAACAAGACTTTGTCTACACCTCCACCTGGTAGACCTTTTCTCACATCAACCAGGGTTCTTAGGCCAATCATAATGGCACATCTACCACTGAATCCCTTTTTCAATTTCACGGGCAGTAGTCCACTTGCCCTAAATTCTCATAATCAAGTTCCAGTTGCAGCGCTAAAGAATATACCCTATTTCACAGGAGAAAATCATACTACTCCTATTGATCACATCCAAGATATTGCTAATGCATGTGCAATCCACGAAATAAATGAAATGGATGTTGCGGTCAAGTTGTTGGCTTCATCTTTCAAAGGTAAGGCCTTACAATGGTTTAGGAGCCTAGCAACAGGGTCTATTACGAATTGGAACCAACTTTGTTTAGCTCTTTGTAACCAATTCGGGAGAGGGCGAGATAATTTGTCTTTATTGGAACAACTGACAACAATCAAAAGGGCTCCTAACGAACAAATGATGATTTCAACTTCAGATTCCAACGGACATGGGACAGGATTCCAATAGTTGTTAGGCCAACCGCCGAAGGTGCATTCCTTTATTTCTTAAAGGCTATAAATTTAGACATAGCCATGATGATCCAATCAATGGGAGGGACAATGCTTCCAGGGGCCTATGGCACAGCTATCCAGTAGAGAACTATTTGATCCAAGCTAGCAAGCTTGCACCAAGGCCATTAATGCCTCTCTATCCATATATGGGAAATCCTACAACCAGTCAAGCACCAGAGTTGAATCCCATTCCAACTCCTAGAAATCAAAGCAATAATGAGGCATCGACTCCTTCAAATACTTCAAAGGAATTGTAGGAGGTTATGAAATAGCTGCAGAACCTTGGAAATGAGCTAGTGACTAGCAAAAGACAACAAGCTCAAAGTGCTAGGCCTGTATCAGCCTCAAGTGCAACACCGGGCTAGGTCCCCATACCAATAAAATAGACCACCACCTCAAGCTACAAATCAAAACCAAAACCAAGGACAACCTCAAGGTGCCAAGCCATTTCGACCATACGATCCAAATGTGACGATATCCTCAAGAGCCTTGGTTCCAACACAAAACAACATGGCCCAGAGTATGCGTGGTGTTACCCTTGCAATCTACCTCACAATTAGTCAACGTGTTTCAATGGTGCACTAAATCAAGCCTTGATGGTACAAACCATTAGTGTGCCTTGAGAACCAAGCCAAGAAAGGAATCAGCAGCAATAATAAGCGCAACAAGAGGGACCTCCAACAGATCCCAAATTAGCCAATTGGCAACCAGAAGACTTCCGTGGAGTTAACCAATAGCCTTTTCAAGGCATGGCTGCCAACACACGGTCAAAAAAGAGAATCATAGAAGAGGGACAACAAGTCTAATCCAGTTTTTATTAGCCCACTTCCACACAACAGGGGTTGATGAGACCAAACAAAACTCCAAATGTGCAAAATCAACCTAAGGTACATTGTCAGCAACACGTGCACTGTTCAAGCTCCGAGAAAAGGTTATGCCAAGTAAGGGACAGCAGAAGGACAATTCATCCCCTTTCAACATCATCGATCAAATGAAGAAGACACATGTGAACATTTCCATGTGGGAATCATTGCAATCCAGGCAACAAGATTTATTGCAAGCTGCAATGGCTAATTGGTCTCGCCTCAAATGTATCAAATCGAGGACATGAGAAAGTCCTCACTAATGCAAAGGCAACATGAGGGGGCAGGACAAGCAAGAATTTGAAGCCTCCACCATTCTATGTTTCATTGATTATTGGAAATCACTTGGTTCACAAGCTGCGTGATAGACTCGGGGGCAAGTAGTTTAGTGATGCCGAAGCAAATAGCGGATCAACTGGGTCTGAAGTATGAACCATTGTTGAAAGGAGTAAGATAAACTAGATGGAACAACAGTTTGAATAGTTGGGGTCATAAAAGGGTTAATCCTAACACTACATGCTTGTCCTAATGTTACAGTTCTACAAGATGTGTCTGTGATTGACCTTCCGCCACTCTTTGCATTGTGTCTATCAAGAGACTTCACTGCAAAAATCGGTGGATATTTATCTGCAGATTGGTCACACATGATTTTTAGGACAAGGTATGGAGCCAAAGCAACAATCAGGTCAAAACCAATTGCCAATTTCCATATTGAGCCTCATGTACCAAATCCTATCAATGCAAATTGCTCAGCTTTTGATCAGGAGGAGTGTCCAAATGATCTAGAAAGCAGGTGTTATCCACATTTACCCCCCAGTGTTAATTTGATAACATGCATCGAATTATCAAGTCCCGGGAAAATGGATTGATTCAAAGCAAACATCATGTTTTGGGGTTCCCCGCATTTTTTCTAATTCCCCTAGCAAAAGAAGGAAGGAGCAAGCTATGAGAAAATGTGAAAAAGTTGAAGACAGGCTCGGGCGAGAGAAAGTTGTGAAAATTGGCTAAGTCCTAGTCCTCGCATAAGTTGGAATAGTTGGGACATGCGGGCGTGGATCGGCCGAAAAGCCTCCAGCGGCCCGCGAAGATAAGGGACATCTGGGATAGAAGTACGTGGCGGACGTGGAAAGCTGATCCACCAAGAAGAAAGAAGCAAAATTGACTAAGCGCTTTGGGACATGTGGGACAAAGGAACGTGAACCGAACCCGAACCGGGTGAATCGGAAGAATTTTTCCCGGGACAGTGCAGGAAGCAAGTGGGACAAATGTATGCGCGAAGGACGTGAATCGGTGGTTCAATTTGAGGCCGAGAAATTTCGCATTGGGACATGTGGGACAAAGGGACGCGTGGGATGCGGATAGCCGAAAAGGCCGAGAGCCAATCAGATTGCGCCACGTGTCATCGGCAAGATAAGGGACAAGGAATCCCATTTCGGGTGGATCAGAGGATTCTATCCCAAATAGCACTGGGACATCTGGGACAAAAAGATGTGAAGGGCACGAAAAATTTGGCGAGGCCGCGGACCAATCAAATCACGACACGTGTCACAAGGGAAAGGGTCAAAAAGTCAAAAGGCGCGATTTCAAGCACTGTCCCGAGCCAATAAAAAGAGGACACGTGTCTAATGAAGTAGGGAAGGAGAGAGAAATTACACATCCAATCAATGCTTGACACGTGTCATCTAGGTGGCAGAGTGCGGGAAAGATTTTCAAAACGCATTTTCACCTGTTTTGTGCCCTAAATCTTCAGATCAACATATCTTTTGATCCAGAGCTTGGATTTGCACGTTCTTTATATCAACGGAAAGCTTGTGAAATTCTCTACATGATTTTGGGGTTAATCTTGAGTTTTGGTGTAGTCTGGAGAGAGAAAATTGAGAAACAGCTTTGACACATGTTCATGGCCAGAAGTGACATTTCAGCAACCAGATTTAATGCAGAATGGGTTGCACTCTTCTATAATCCGGTCAAAATGATAGGGTATGGGTTTGTAAGGTCCCCCATGTTGTTTTAATGCACCTACGATCCAATGAGGGATGGGCTCTCATGTTTTTGTACGTTTCGTCCCCGAGCTCGACCTCTTCAGACCTTTGTAAAAAGCCGATTTGGCTCATTTCTAAAGGGGGAACATTTTTGGGCATAGCAGACTTCTTCTTCACCTCCAACAAGGGATTGATGCAAGGATCAGACCTCTCCAAGGATTGTAATAGTTTTTACCTCTCTGAGGTTGTAATGCAGTGATTTTGACACTGAAAAATGATAATGCAAGCTCTGTGAATGGTTTTCAGTCCTCTGTTTGTATTATTTGCTTCATTTCAAATCCTAAATTATATCTTATCAGTCTGTGTATGTTTTATGTTGTAAACTTTGGTCTGTGTCTATTTTCTTGACAAAAATGTTTCACCACTCCTTTTGGTGCATCGCCATCTTTAGTTAGTTTCAATTTTTTTGCACTTCTACCCCTGTCTCCTTACAAATTTAGAGTAGGATTAGGATCTCGAACCTCTATAGTTATGAAAGTATTAGATCTAAATCGGAGGAGTTTGAGGAACAAGCCTACAACTGGAGATTCCTCTCTTAGTTTCACAAGTCCCATGCTTGGAGAGAGGTTTCCATGTTGTGCAATCACACTAGATGCTAGAGTGATCAACCTAGAAGCCTGATCTGCATCCAGGGGTGCTTTGTGATTTTGCACTAAAAGTTTTGGCACACCGGGTGGGACCTAGAGGTCTCATTTTTATTGCAGCAAAGTTGATATGCGTCTGCTGCAGTTTTCTTGCTTGAAAAGAGCTATTATTTGCATATCTGGCGACTCCAAGGGGAAGAATCAACTGGTTTCAACAGTACAGGCCTGAAAACTTATGAGAAGAATCACAAGGTCAAGAGTTGGAGAAGAAGAAGTGCTGTTTGAATACCTGTAATTATCTCCGAGAAGAAGGAAAAGAGGAAGAAGGATTCAGAGGTCTCCATCTCCACCAAATAGAACTCTCTCAACTCCTCCACCTGACAGGCCTTTCATTCAGTATACAAGGGTTTTAAGACCAATTAGAATGGCTCAAAACAATCCCTACGTCAACTTCATAGGTAGCAGCCCACTTGCCCTCAATGCACAACATCCAGTTCCTATTTCCACCTTGAAGGACATTCCATACTTCACTGGAGAAAGTCAGACTACTCCAGGTGATCATGTTAAAGACATTGCTAACATTTGTGCAATCCATGAAATCAATGAAATACAAGTGGCTGTCAAGTTGCTCGCATCTTCATTCAAGGGCAAAGCATTGCAATGGTTTAGGAGCCTTGGAGCTGGTTCTATCACAAATTGGAATCATCTGTGTATAGCACTTCACGAGCAATTTGGGGAGAAGGGAGACAACTTGTCTCTTTTGGAGTAGCTGACAACTATCAAGAGGGCTCCTAATGAGCAACTGACCGATTTCAACTTCAGATTTCAAAAGACTTGGGAGAGGATTCCAGTGGCAGTCAGGCCAACAGCAGAAGGTGCTTTTCTCTACTATCTCAAAGCTCTAAATTTTGATATTTCTATGTTAATTCAGTCCATGGGAGGCACAACAATCCCTATGGCTTATAGCATTGCCATTAGGGCTGAAAATTGTTTGATTCAAGCTGGCAAACTTGCCCCTAGGCCTCCCATGCCATTGTTTCCAAGTTTAGAGAGTCCAAACACTAGTCAAGCACCTAATTTGGCTCCTTCTCCCACTCCTAGAAATCAGAGTTCAAATGAAGCTTCCACTTCATCTCCAAATGCCCCAAATGAACTCCAAGAGGTCATGAAACAATTGCAAAATTTAGGTAATGAAGCTGGTTACTATCAAAAGGCAAAGCAAGCTCAAAGTGCTAGACCGTATCGCCCTCAAGCGCAGACCAGGCTAGGCCCCATACCAACAAAATAGGTCACCAACTCGGGATGTAAATCAAAATCAAAGCCAAGTAAGGCCTCCCGCTAATAGGCCATTTCAGCCCTATAACCCCAATGTCGTATCTTCTTCTAAAGCATTGGTGTCAATCCAAAATAACATGGCCCAAGAATATGATTGGTGTTTTCCATGCAACGAGCCTCATAACCAATCCATGTGTTTCAATGGTGCTCTCAATCAAGCATTAATGGTGACAACTACTGGTGTGGAGGGTGAGGGAAGTCAAGGAAATAGTCAACAACAAGAAACATTCCAACAGCAATCAGCCCCAAATGACACCACATTGGTGAACTGGCAAGCAGAGGATTTTTGTGGCATGAATCAAGCGGTTTCTCAAGGTGTTGCAGCCAACACAAGGTCAAAAAGGAGAAATTTGGGTGAGGAGCAGCCCGAGCCCAAAGCAAATCCACAACCTTCCATGGATCCACAAATGATTGGCAAACAAAGCCCCATTTCAAATGCACAAGGGCAGCTGAGAACAGCCCCTAGGCCAACTCAAATGCCAGTTGTTGCTGCCCACGTACAAGGAGTAAATGTGCAAACCAAGGGACAGTAGAGAGATCCTTCATCACCATTCAGTATCATTGAACAGATGAAGAAGACTAACGTCAATTTATCAATGTGGGAATCCCTATCCATCCCAGGACAAAGAGATCTGCTGCAAGCTGCCATGAAGGACCTGACAATTTCAAATCAGCGGGTTCAGATGCAAGAAAAAGTGCTTACAAATGCTGCTCGCCTAGGGAAATCATGGAGGACAACAAGGTAAGATGTTGAAGCCCCTCCTTTCTATGTTTCATTAATAATTGGAAATCAGCTAGTACATAATTACATGATAGACTCCGGGGCAAGTAGCTCAGTAATGCCTAAACAGATAGCTGATAAGCTAGGGCTCAAGTATGAAATAACATCTAAAGGGGTAGTGCGGTTAGATGGAACAGCGATATGGCAGAGTTGGAGTAATTAGAAACTTGAGTCTTACCTTGCATGCATGTCCAAATGTTGTTGTTTTACAAGATGTATCAATCATAGACCTTCCACCACTCTTTGCCCTTTTCTTGTCAAGGGGCTTCACAGCCAAGATTGGGGGTTATTTGTTTGCTGATTGGTCACATATGCTATTCAGAACAAGATATGGAACTAAGGCCACTATCAGGTTAGAACCTATTGCAAACTTCCATATTGAGCCTTACACTCCAAGTCGATTAATGCCAATTGCTCAAAGATTTGATCAAGAGGATCACCCTAGTGCTGATGAGGATGACACAAAGATTGGAAGTATCCTGGATCTAACTCTTAATGAATGGGCAAGCAAGGTGCATGCTTTTGATCCCTACCAAGAAGTAGAAGAATCTGAACTAGGGGTTTATTGTTTACATGAAGAGGATCAACCTCTCCCCAGCATCACCAAGCCAGATCATAAGGACAAGAATGAAGTATGGCAGCTGTTCTTTGATGGATCAAGGAGTAGACAAGGTGCAGGAGGAGGAGCTATGCTTGTTTCACCTCAAGGCATCAAATATTATTCAGCTTTTCGTTTCAGTTTTCTTGTTCAAACAACACAGCTGAATATGAGGCCTTGATTCATGGACTTCATTGGGCTAGGAAAAAGGGCATAAATAACTTGCAGGTGTTCGGGGATAGTGAGCTAATCATCAATCAAGTCAGGGGACAACATGCTACAAAGAATGACCTGCTGAAGAACTACAAGAATAGGGTATGGGACCTCATTGAGGATTTGAAGCTTTCAACATCGTGTCCATACCTAGGAAGAAAAATGAAGCCGCGGATAGGCTCGCAGTAGTTGGAGCAACGTTTGATGTGGTTGACAACATCAAAAGGAAAAAACACAACCACATATCCATGTGATTGTGAGGCCAGCAATTCCAGATAATAATATAAGCTGGCAGGTGTTTGAGAACGATCAACAGATCGTCAATTTTTTACAAGAAGAGGCTGAATTCTCAGCTAGGAATCAGGACAGACTAGAGCAGCAGTATGGGGATCAAGTAGTGCAGCTGCGGACAAACAAGCTTCCCAAGGGTTTAGTAACGTTGGAGTCTATCTTCAACCCTAACGACCAGTTCCGTAAGGAAAAGGCTAACATACAGGTCAAGAGAGAAGATTCAGAGCCAATTCCGGTTGGGGAAGGCAAAACACTTCAAATTGGTAAAGTGGCCACTTTGAAGGAGAAATCAGATTTCATACAACTTTGCCAAGAATTTCTAGATGTCTTTGCTTGGACTTACAAATATCTAAGAGGATTCAATCCGAATTTGGCACAACATACCATAGAATTGGATCCAGATGCTAAGCCCATCAGGCAGAAGTAGAGACCAGTCAACCCTCACATAGAGCCTCTAATGAAGAAAGAGCTAAATAAGCTAATAGAGGCAAGCATCATATTCCCGATCAAACACTCAAGATGGGTTGCAAACTTGGTTCGGTCGGGAAGAAGAGCTGAGAAATCAGGTTGTGTGTAGATTTCGAGACCTAAACGGGGCATCTCTCAAAGATCATTATCCACTCCCTTCCATGGAGCAAATATTGCAAGTTGTAGTTGGTTGAGAAGGTTCTCACTACCGATGGCTACTCGGGCTACAATCAGATTATGGTGAAGGAGAAGACCAATTCAAGACAGCCTTCACAACCAAATGGGGGACATATGCTTACAAGAAGATGCCATTTGGGCTGTCGAACACCGGAGCAACATTCCAGTGAGCTATGGATATGGCATTCAAAGGCTTGATCAATAAGTTAGTGCTGGTATACCTAGATGATATCACTGTCTTCTCAAAGAATGCAGCAGACCATCTCTTTCACCTCGGAAAGTGTTTCGAGAGGTGTAGAAGGTTTAGAGTGTCCTTAAATCCTAAGAAGTGCATCTTTCTTGCACATGAAGGAAGCTCCTTGGCCATATTGTCTCCAAGGAAGGATTAGCAATTGATCCGAGAGAGGGTTGAAGCCATAAGAGAACTACCATTGCTAAGCTACAAGAAAGCCCTTGAGTTTCTGGGAAGGATAAACTTTGTTCGAGAGGTTTGTCCCAAATTTTGCAGCCCTTGTCAAGCCCATCACCAAAATGTTAAAGAAAAGCATGACTTTTAAGTGGACAAAGAAGGCAAGGAGAGTTTTGAAGAAATCAAAGAAGCCATCTCCCAAGCACCAACTCTCATCAACCTCGGACTTCTCTAAGGATTTCACCCTCTATGCATTTGGAGGTGATGACACTATTTCTACCATTCTAGTATAGCAGAACAAAGATAATGATGAGCAGCCAGTTGCCTTCTTCATCCAGAGCCTAGATGACTATGAGGTGAGGTACTCTTTTATTGAGAAGCATGTGCTTGCGAATCAGAAGCTTGAAGAAATTCAATCATTTAATCTCAAACAACAAGGTCCAGATTGCTGGTCTCACACGCTGGAGTTAAGGACTTCCTTCTCAACAAGGATTTGAATGAGAAAAGGGCAGGTTGGAGCACCCGTGTCATGGAGTATGACATTGAGATCAAGATCACCAAGTGGTAAGAGGGAAAGGATTGTGTGAGCAGCTGGTTTTGGGGAATCAAAGAGAAGTACACAACAAAGAAGAGACTGTTTTGACAGTCCAAGGCAGCCATGAGCCAAGTGGCAATCAAGAAGAAGACAATGTTGCCCCCACTCCTTGCTGGACCCAAGGTATTAAGCATTTCCTAGGCACGAGCCTATTCCCTCCGGAGATATGAACAAGACCCAAAGGAGACACTTTAGATTACAGGTTGTTTCATATGCCATTGTTGATGGAGTTTTGTTCAGGAAAGATGTAAATGGAGTGCTGCTAAGATGCATTAACACAGGTCAGATTCAAAGGGTATTAGAAGAGTTTCATGATGGACCAGCTGGTGGCCATTTTGCACCAAGAGTGACAGCTCTAAAAATCATGAAGGCTGGTTATTATTGGCCTAAAATATTCAGTGATTTCTATGCATGGATCAAGAGGTGTAAGAATTGTGCATTCTTCACAGGAAAAGAAAGACTTGCTGCCCTTCCATTACATCCAATCTCAGTTGACCAGCCATTCATGCAATGGGGTTTGGACTTCATTGGAGTCATTAATCCCAATTCAAGCCAAGGGCACAAATGGATTTTGACAGCCACGGACTACTTCACCAGATGGACAGAAGCAGTAGCACTCAAAGAGGCAAATGAGTCTAGCATCTTAGACTTTTATGAGGGGATAACTACCAGATTTGGCGTACCTGCTACAATAATCTCTGATAATGCATTGGCATTCATTGGATCTAAGGTGATTGAGTGGGCTGTCAAGAATGGTATTTACCTAAGCACTTCATCAAACTATTACCCTCAGGGTAATGGCCAGGCCGAGTCTACAAACAAGAACTTGTTGAGGATCATTAGGAGGACTCTTGATGAGAATCAGAGGTCTTGGCATACCAAGCTGAAATCAGCCTTATGGGCTGATAGGATAACTCCCAAAAGATCCACAGGTAACTCTCCATTCAGGCTTGTCTATGGAAGAGAGGCAATCTTGCCCATGTCACTTGAGTTGCCAACATTGGAACTCATGAAGCAACTGGAGTTGCTTGAATTTGAGCCCATGGAGGTGAGGTATGCAGAGTTGATGGAGTTGCAAGAGATTAGAAATCAGGCATCCCAAGCAATGGAAAAGGATCAAGCTTTGATCAAGAAGACCTTTGATAGGAAGGCCAAAGATAGATCTTTTCAAGTTGGAGATCTAGTGTTGAAATGGGATGTGGATAGAGCAAAACCGGGAAGGCATTCAAAATTTGATGCCATTTGGAGTGGCCCATACATGGTCACAAAGTGCAAGAACAACAGCAACGCTTTCCAATTGGCCTCATTAGAGGGTGAAGAACTGCAGATTCCAGTCAATGGAATCTATCTCAAGCGTTGCTTCTAGAGGGAAGTTCACTACCTCTGTAAATATTAGATTAGATTTTCTTTCCTCCAAGTGCTTGTGCACATTGTTTTGTTGTAGGTTAGTTTTGTTTTCCCTAAGTGCTTTGGCACAGCTTGCTGTCCATGGAGATGTTTAGCAGTCCTTGCTTTCATCAGGTGACATTCCATCTTCCTCCTTGCACATTCTGAGTCAGTTAGGGTTCTAAACAGAATATTTGATGACTCCATGCCCAATGGACTGCTTCAGGCAACTGGTATCTTCTACCTAGCAGGCAGGTAACCCCGCTGAGTTGCCAAATTGTTATCCAAATTTACCCCCCAGGGTTAATTTGATAACATGCATCAGAATTCTCAAGTCCCAGGAAAATGGATTGATTCAGAGAAAACATCATGTTTCTGGGGTTCCCTCAGATTTTTTCTAACTCCCCTGGCCAAAGAAGGAAGGAGCAAGCTCTGAGAAAATGCGAAAAAGTTGCGGAGGAGGCAGGCTCGGGCCGAGAAAATTGTGAAAATTGGCTAATTCCTAGTCCTCGCATAAGTTGGAATAGTTGGGACATGCAGCGCGAATCAGCTGAAAACCCTCCAAGCGGCTCGTGAAGATAAGGGACATCGGGGACAATACGCGGTGGACGTGGAAATCCGATCCGCCAAGAAAGAAGCAAAATTGACTAACTGCTTTGGGACATGTGGGACAAAGGAACGCGAACCGGCCAAACCGGGTGAATCAAAAGAATTTGTCCCAGATGGTCTAGAAGCAAGTGGGACAAATGTACGTAAAGGACGTGAATCGGCCGGTTCGGCCAAAACGAGAAATTTCGCATTGGGACATGTGGGACAAAGGGACGCGTGGGATGCGGATAGCCGAAAAAGCCGAGAGCCAATCAGATTGTGCCACATGTCATCGGCAGATAAGGGACAAGGAAGCCCATTTCAGGTAGATCGGAGGATTCTGTCCCAAACAACACTGGGACATCCGGGACAAAAAGACGCGAAGGGCGCGAAAGAGCCGGCAGCCCACGGACCAATCAAATCACGACACGTGTCACAAGGGAAAGGGTCAAAAAGTCAAAAGGCACGATTTCAAGCACTGTCCCAAGCCAATAAAAAGAGGACATGTGTCTAATGAAGTAGGGAAGGAGAGAGAAATTACGCATCCAATCAATGCTTGACACGTGTCATCCGGTGGCGAGAGCGAGAAAGATTTTCAAAACGCATTTCACTGCTTTGTGCCCTAAATCTTCATATCAACATATCTTTTGATCCAGAGCTCAGATTTTCACGTTCTTTATATCAACAGAAAGCTTGTGAAATTCTCTACACGATTTCGGGGTTAATATTGAGTTTTGGTGCAGTTTGAGAGAGAAAATTGAGAAATGGCTTTGACTCATGTTCATGGCCGAAGTGACATTTCAGCGACCAGATTTAATGCGAGAATGGGTCGCACTCTTCCGTAATCCGGTCAAAATGATAGGGTATGGGTTTTTAAGGTCCCCCATGCCATTTTAATGCACCTGCGATCAATGAGGGATGGGCTCTCATGTTTTTGTACATTTTTGTCCCCGAGCTCGACCCTGCACCGTAAAAGCCAGATTTGGCTCATTTCTAAAGGGGGAACATTTTTGGGCATAGTGAGACTTCTTCTTCTCCTCCAACAAGGGATTTATGCAAGGATCAGACCTCTCCAAGGATTGTAACAATTTTTACCTCTCGAGGTTGTAATGCGATGATTTTGACTTTGAAAAATGATAATGCAAGCTCTGTGAATGGTTTTCAGTCCTCTGTTTGTATTATTTGCTTCATTTCAAATCCTAAATTATATCTTATCAATCTGTGTATGTTTTATGTTGTAAACTTTGGTCTGTGTCTATTTGCTTGACAGAAATGTTTCACCACTCCTTTTGGTGCATCACCATCTTTAGTTAGTTTCAATTTTTTTGCACTTCTACCCCTGTCTCCTTACAAATTTAGAGTAGGATTAGGATCTGAACCTCTGTAGTTGTGCAAGCATTAGATCTAAATCATAGGAGTTTGAGGAACCAGCCTCCAATCTGGAGATTCCTCTCTTAGTTTCACAAGTCCCACGCTTGGAGAGAGGTTTCCATGTTGTGCAATCACACTGGATGCTAGAGTGATCAACCTAGAAGCCTGATCTACATCCAGGGTGCTTTGTGATTTTGCACTAACAACAGTGTACTAAGGTCGAAGGAATTCCTAATTTGACTTTAAATGAATGGGAAAACAAGAGTCATGAATTCGACCCATACAAGGAAATTGAAGAATCTAAATTGGGCGTGTATTGTGTACATGAAGAAAATTCACCCATTCCCAATATCATTCACTCAAGAAAAGGATGAAAACAAAGTTTGGAAATTATTTTTCGATGGTTCGAGAAGCGAGACAAGGTGCTTGGAGGTGGTGCAATGTTGATTTCACCATAAGACATCAAATATTATTCACTTTTTGTTTCAGTTTTCTGTTCAAACAACACGATGAATACGAGGCATTGATTCATGGAATTCATTGGGCCGGGGAAAACAGGCATAAAGAACTTGCAGGTGTTTGGAGATAGCGAGTTAATCATCAACCAATTTAGGGGACAACATGCTACAAAAGAAGCGACTCTGTGAAGAGCTATAAGAATAGGGTATGAGACCTCATTGAGGATTTCGAATCTTTCAACATTGTGTCCATACCGGGAAGAAAAATGAAGTCGCGGATAGGCTTGCAGTAGTTGGAGCGACATTTGATGTGGTTGACAACATCGAAGGAAAAAATGCAACCACATGTCCATGTGATTGTGAGGCCAAAGCAGTTCAGATAATAACACAAGTGGCAAGTGTTTGAGAATGATCAACGAGATCATCAATTTTTTACAAGAAGAGGCTGAATTCTCGGCTAGAAATCGGGACAGTACTCAGAGAAAGAGTATGGGGATCAAGTAGTGCAGCCTATGGACAAACAAGCTTCCTAAGGGTTTAGTAACATTGGAGTCTATCTTCAACCCTAACGACCAGTTCCGCAAGGAAAAGGCTAACATACAAGTCAAGAGAGAAGATTCAGGGCCAATTCTAGTTGGGGAAGGCAAAACGCTTCAAATTGGTAAAGTGGCCATCTGAGCAGAGAAATCAGAATTCATACGCCTTTGCCAAGAATTTCAGATGTCTTCACTTGGAGCTATGAAGACTTGAGAGGATTCAATCCAAAGTTGGCACAACATACCATAGAATTGGATCCAGATGCTAAGCCCATTAGGCAGAAGCAGAGACCAGTCAACCCTCACATTGAGCCTCTAATGAAGAAAGAGTTAAACAAGCTAATAGAGGCAAGCATTATATTCCCGATCAAGCACTCAAGCTGGGTTGCAAACTTGGTTCTGTCAAGAAGAAGAGCGGAGAAATCAGGTTGTGTGTGGACTTCCGAGACCTCAATAGGGCATCTCTCAAAGACCATTACCCACTTCCTTCAATGGAACAAATATTGCAAGTAGTATCCGGTTCAGAGAGATTCTCTCTCCTAGATGGCTACTTAGGGTATAATCAGTGATGGTGAAAGAAGATGACCGATTCAAGAAGGCTTTCACCACCAAATGGGGACCTATGCGTACAAGAAGATGCCATTTGGAATATCAAATGCCGGAGCCACCTTCCAAAGGGAAATGGATATGGCATTTAAGGGGTTGATCAATAAAATAGTTCTGATATATCTTGACGACATCACTGTATTCTCAAAAAATGCAGCGGATCACCTCTGTCATTTGAGGCAAGTATTCCAGAGGTGTAGAAGATTTGGGGTATCATTGAATCCTAAAAATACATATTCTTGGCTCACGAGGGAAAAATTCTAGGCCATATTGTTTGAAGGAAGGTTTGACGATTGACCCGGGGAAGAGTTGAAGCAATTCAAGCGTTGCCATTGCCAAGTCACAAGACGGCTCTTCAAAGCTTCTTAGGAAGGATAAATTTTGTCCACAGTTTGTTCCAAACTTTGCAGCTCTCGTAAAGCCAATAACGCTGATGTTAAAGAAGAGCATGGAATTTAAGTGGACAGTTGAGGGCAAGGCAAGTTTTGAGGCAATAAAAGAGGCTATATCTCAAGCTCCAACTCTCGTCAATCAGACTTCTCCTAGGACTTCGCGCTATATGCCTTCGGTGGTGGAGACACAATTTTTGCAATCTTGGTACAACAAAACAAGGAAGGATTAGAAAAACCAGTTGCTTTCTTCAGTCAAGGCTTGGAGGAATACGAAAAATAGGCACTCTTTCATGTAAAAACATGTCCTTGCAGTAATCAAGAGCTTAAAGAAATTCAAGCACCTAGTCTCAAACAATAAGATCCAATTATTGGTCTCTCATGCGGGAGTCAAGGACTTCCTTCTAAACAAGGATCTTAATGAGAAACGTGTAGGATGGATAACCCGTGTCATGGAATATGACATCGAGATCAAGGTCACGAAACTAGTATGTGGAAAAGGACTATGTGAACAACTAGCTTTGAGTCAGCAAGTTGAAGCAGGTGATGAAAAGGAGATTGTCTTGGTGCTACATGATGGTCAGGAACAAGAAAATGATGACGTGCCTACTCCTTGTTGGACTCAGAATATGATACACTTCCTACGAAAGGACTATGCCCTCCCAGAAATGAGCAAAGCAAAGAGGAGATACTTTAGATTACAAGTTATTCCATATGTGCTTGTTGATGGTGTTTTGTTCAAGAAAGACATCAATGGAGTTTTATTGAGGTGCATTGGGACAGGTCAAATTGAGAGGGTGTTACAAGATTTTCATGATGGAGATTCTGGAGGACATTTTCCCCATGGGTAACAGCTCTCAAGATAATGAAGGCAGGGTATTATTAGCCCACAGTGTTCAGTGATGCTATACATGGATAAGAAAGTGCAAAAATGTGCACTCTTCACAGAAAAGAAAGACTAGCAAAGTGCTTCCATTGCACCCAATCTTGGTTGACCAACCATTTATGTAATGGGGATTGGATTTCATCGGGGTCATCAACCCAAACTCAAGCCAAGGCCACAAGTGGATTCTCACGGTAACAGACTATTTCACCAAGTGGACCGAAGCAGTAGCGCTCAAAGAAGCAAACGAGTCTAATATACTAGAATTTTATGAAGGGATAGTGACCAGGTTCGGTGTGCCGGCCACTATCATATCAGACAATGCATTGGCATTCGTAGGTTCCAAGATTACAGAATGGGCTATCAAGAATGGAATCTACTTGAGCACCTCTTCCAATTATTACCCACAGGGTAATGGGCAGGTAGAGTCCACAAACAAAAATTTGCTAAGAATCATCAGGAGGACTCTGGATGAAAATCAAAGAACATGGCATACCAAGCTAAAATCAGCATTATGGGCTGATAGAATAACACCAAAGAGGTCTACAGGTAATTCCCCTTACAAGTTGGTCTATGGGAAAGAGGCAGTATTGCCTATATCATTAGAACTGCCTGCATTGGAGTTCATGAAGCAGTTGGAGTTGGCTGAGTTCAAACCAATGGAGGCCAGGTATGCAGAGTTGATGGAATTAGAAGAAATTAGAGAACATGCAGTTCAAACAATTGAGAAGGATCAGGCCTTGGTAAAAATATGGTTTGATAAGAAAGCAAGAACAAGGACCTTCCAGGAAGGGGACCTAGTTCTGAAATGGGATGCAGATCGGGAAAAACCAGGTGCGGGCATTCCAAGTTTGATGCCATTTGGAGTGGCCCCTACATGGTCACGAGATGTAAGAGTAACAATTCCTTCCAATTGTCTACATTGGATGGAGAAGAACTCCCGATTCCGGTTAACGGGTTCTATCTTAAACATTGCATCGAAAAGAAAAGAGTTACCCTTGTAAATATTAGCCTAGATTTCAATTCCTCTAAGTGCATATGCACATTATCTTTTTATAGTTAGGTTTCAATTTCCCTAAGTGCTTGGCACATGTTTTATTGCTCCTAAGTTAGTTTTCTACGATTCAAGCGTGCTCTCGAAGAAGGAGTTTCGGTATCGGGCTTGGGATTACATATCAGGTTGGTTTCAGGTTATTGCTTATGACTCCATGCCCAATGGATTGCTAAAAGGCCACTGATCTTCTACCTAGCAGGCAGGTAATCCCGTTGAGTCGCCAAATTGTTGTATATATTTACCCCCTGGGTAAATATAGACACACATAAAAGAAATGTGTCGGAATTGTTGAAAAACCCAACATAAAGAAAATGTGTCGGAAGGGTTGGAAAACCCGACATAAAGAAATGTGTCGGAAGGGTTGGAAAACCCGACATAAAGAAAATGTGCCGAGAAGGGTTGAAAAACCCGACATAAAGAAAATGTGTTGGAAGGGTTGGAAAACCCGAAATAAAGAAAATGTGTCGGAAGGGTTGGAAAACCCGACATAAAGAAATGTTTCGGAAGGGTTGGAAAACCCGATATAAATAAAATATTCCAGAAGGGTTGGAAAACCCAAAACAAAGGAAATCGGGTCTTGGAGTCGGGGAAACAAGTCGGGAAAGCATGGGGTGAAAACATGTCGAGCCACCTCCCACACCCAATGCATATGCAAGTCATGTCTCCGAACCCGAAACAAAGGAAATCTTGGCAATAGCGGTGGAAGTGGGTTTGGGAAAACGCAAACATCAAACACATGTCGGGGCTCCCTCCAAACCCGATGCAAAATACAGTCCGCCATAATGAGATGAGTTAGGTGCAGTTTGGAGGTAGTTGGGGTAGATTTTGATTTTCTCTTCTCCCTCTCTTTTTCCTTCTATAAAATGTAAGGAGGGGCTTCTAAAAATATTGGACATTCTTGTTTTCCCCTCCCTTCTTCTCTTTGGTAGGTGAAATTGTGGAGTTTCAAACCTCCCATCTAAAATCGTAATGCAAATTTGCCTCTTCGCATTTTGTAATGTATTGTGTCAATATTTGGAGCAAATAATGCATGTTTGTGGATGATTCTCAACCCTCTCTGTGTTCATTTTCATCCCTTGACCTTTCACCGCAAATCTAGTTATCTCGAGCATGATATTGCATTGTATTTTTATGGTTTGTGTTTATTGGCAAGACAGGTGTTCTTCATTCCTCGGTGCATCACCTTTGTAGTTTAGGTTTTATTTTATGCATCTTCTTACCTTGTCTCCTTGGAAAAATAGATTAGGTTTTTGAGTAAACCCTCCGCATTTTACGTGTGCATCTGAACAGAGGAATAGGAACCGGCCTTCATCTGGAGAGCTTTTTCTGATTTTGCAAGGTCCCACACTTGGGAAAAGCTCCATGTTATGCAATTGACGAGAGTCTCAACCCATAGAGTTGCAGAGTCCTGTGGGTTGTGATTCACCACCAATAGGATGATCCTTTGATTTTTCCCATCTTCTTTGCTTGAAACTTCATGAATGAAGTTGTTATAGAACTTTTATTTTCTATCATTATAGTTTTTGGAAATATATGTGTTCCTTGTTTTTATGTAAACAACATTATCTCTTCTAAGATCTCATTCCTCTCCATAGTAACATGTGCCTCTTATTCATCAAACAAAATTTTGAGGGGCTCAAACTCATCTTCCTCTTAAACACGAACCATATTTGCAAACTGATTTATGTATTTCCTAACTTCTATAAACAATTATTCCCATACTTTTATGGCTTATAACTCAAAAATGGGATCATCATTCTCCTTGTATTCATCCTCAAACATGAATTTGGGCATGTCAAACTCATCCTTAAGATCCACATGAAGAATAATTTGGGTAGTAGGTTTTTCTTTATGATTTCCCTCAAAAACTAATTTATCCTCCTCCAAATTTGATTTGGTAAGCTCGATAAATCAAAAACCTCTAGGAATATGGTGACATCATACACACCACATTTAGAGTAGAGATATTTTTGATCATCTTCAACTTGTTCTTGTTATTTTAAAAAATCATCCCCCACCTTGTTCTAATCAATCCTAGCCTCTTCTGCACATTTGAACAATTGTGGGGTTTGTTTGGAGTCAAACTTTCAACTCCAATACATAAGGTTTTGCATCTAATTTCCTCTATTTGAATATTTTATGGACTACCTCTCTAAGGATTCTTATTCATATTATTTCCCAAAATAATGATTAACATTCCCACAATATTTCAAATTCTTCTTTAGAAATTGTGACGTGATGGGATAACCAACTAATTGGTCATCTAGGTTGTTAGATGGTCTACAATTCTTCATGGTTTAAATATGATTCTATATGAGGCTCAGTGTACATAATAATTTGGGTCCATTAAGTAAGGGAATGATCGAGATTTAAGTTTATCCTACAATGGCTCAAATGATGTAGAAGATGCAAAAAAAAAATTTATGGAGGAGAAGGGGTGGTAGAAGGCCTCTTAAGAAAGTGGGGTATATGATATTATGGTTAAGTAGGTGCAGGTTGGAAAGAGGGGATGGATAATTTGTTTGGTGGTGGTGAAGCATTACCCTATAGACATGGTTCCTCATTACTAGATGTATCATATTTCCTTTTTTAACCATCTAGGACAATATATTCAAAGTTTCAACAATTATATTTAGAGTTTTAGTCAATACCTCTAGCTTATGTTGAGGATTGTACCAAATTGGAAAAGGTATACCCCTGATGACAGGGGTTCATTGAAACCAGTTAGTTTAGCTATCATGATGTTGTATTAATCCCAAGTCTCTCTCGAATCTTGATTACCTCCATCGCTTGAATATACGGTAGAGGATCAGAATTAAGGATGAAATTTCCTTCACAATCATCATATCCCTGTTCTTGGAAAGAACCATGGTTAATAGGATAACCATAATTATCGGAAGGGTCTTATTAATATTCATATTCCTCCTAATGAGGCTCATAATATTGATCTAGAGGATTATTTTGAAGGTATGGAGGTGTATTTAAATGGTACTCCTATTAAAAATGATGATTCTAGTGAGGAAATGAAGACATGATTACAAATATTCATGGAAAAGAGAAGTGAAATGATGGAAATATGGTCTTTTAGATCATAAAATGGGTTGTTTGAAATAGTGGAGTTTCCATATTTGCTGATTTGAAGGTTCTAAAGGTTGGATATCATCAAGAACACATCAATCTTAGATATATAAGGACATGTAAAACTAAATATAGACTTTGAGTATGATTGGAAGAGGCATATCTATATATTGTACATGAAACATGAATAAAGCATAAGCTATTTGTAGCGAACTGCACACAAATTTTGGAGAGCCATAGGCTGATGTCCATTTATAAGAATGAGTTATAGGAGTTTGCAAGCTATGTATAGGAGTGGTCTAATTATATAATAAAGAATATGAGTGGTGAAGGAAAAGTTCCCACTCTATACATATTTCTGTCGCATCTATGTAAAAGGGGCATCATGAGATCCAAGAATGATTATTATTGCTATCAATTGTCATTATTGTTTGTATGTTATAGATTATGCATAGAAGGGGATTGTGTTAATGATTATTGTAATGCATCGTTATTATAATGGATATGAAGCTCTTTTTGGTTGATGATCTATTGTTTATGTGTATGTTACAATAAGTAAATAATCTTCATATGGTATTATTTATATTATGATAGACATGAATGTAGAAAATACATATTGGAATCCAAACACAAAGAGGGACCGGTAGAGTTGTGTGTTCCTTGGGTGAGCACTTAGGGTTTTCCTAGGTGATGTGCTAGCATGTCCAACAATGTTTTATTGAAACTATACTTCAACATGAATGAGGTGTAAGCACCGATGGTGATAAGATGTATTATTTAAGGGAATCGAAGGATTTTTACAATCATCATCCCACTTAAAGTCGATTTCTTTTTCGAGAAGGAGATCGAAAGGTTGAAAATTGTATGATAATTGAGAGATGAAATTAAGGATAGATTGAAGTTTTTCTTCAAGGCTACAAATTTGTTTAATATTAGATAGAGGAAGCATTTTGATAATGGATTTGAATTTGGCAAGGTCAAATTTAATTTCTATTATAGATACTATGAATCCCAAGTGTTTTCCGTGAGGACCTCAAATACACAACTAACAAGATTAAGGTGGAGAACAAATTGGAGTAGACATGTAAATATCACATCGAGGACATCTAGATGGTCTCTTTGGTATTTATATTTTCCGAAGATATTTTGTATGTAGTATTCTATGGTTTTGTGAATGATTTCATAGAATATGTAGGTCATGTCATCCTCGATAAGTAGATCCTACATTTTACAAGCCAAAGGGTATTACACTATAACATATGGTTCCCCACGAGGTGATAAAGGATGTCTTATGTTGGTCTTCTAGTGCGATAAGGATTTGATTATAACCATAAGAATCATTTTGTAGACACTAAAATTAGGTCACACTCCCTTTTTCCCTTGACATATAAGCATCCTTTATTACATTTACCTAGCCATGACCCCCTTCACCCCACTAATATTAATTTAATTAATTAAATTAAATTAATGCATTATCCTCACTATATTTATTATTTAAATATCTTATTTAAATAATATCTACACATATAGTTCACTTAGACACCTCACCAAGCTAACTCAACCTAATACCTATTCTTAACAAGTTACCATAACTAACTAAGAATTACCCAAACCCTAAAAATCAATGCCTGCATTCCCTCTAACCACATTCCCGCATGCTCACAAGAGGTTCCAAGTTTAATCCGTAGGATAATGATATGAGATCAAAGGAAATTAGGAGGATCTCCCTAGTTTAGTAAACCTAAGAAATCCTACCTTGACCAACGTTGGTTACCCCTAACTATCACCGGTAAAGACGGACCGTCGCCGCGTTATCCCTTTAACCAAAAAAACCTTATTCTCAAGGTTGGAACTTGGAAGTTGGGAGTAAGAAATTTGATGAGAAAGAACACATCTCGAGAGATAATGCATCTTTAGAGAGTCAATTCCAGCTAAAAATCACATCAAAGGAAGGGGATTGAGCATCTTCTCCTGCATAGCCATCCCAGCCACGATCTGATCTATCCAAGCAAAGAGGAGTGTGCATGCAGCCCATGCGGAAGCTTTTATTTAGTTGGTGATCACTTGCAGCCTTCAAAATCTTCACCATCACCTTCGTCCTTCACACACAAGCCTTCAGAACGAAATCCAAGTAAGTACAACATCATACTTTCCTGGTTATTTCATTTCATCATTATTTTATCACCCATTGTTTATCTTGCTCCCTATTGACATTCTCCAACATTTTCACCTCCATAGACTCATTAAAACCTCACAAAATCCTACTCCAGTCACCCAATACCTCGTCCTAACCAACTAAAATCCTTTGTGCAATCACAAAGGAGACTAAAACCCTATTCTGTGACATTTCTAGATCTCACAATAATCGACGCCGGTTATACCTAACCACCTTTGTCGGTCACCTCGACGATGCAGTGTCTATGTGTTTTCCCACATATCCTTAAATAGAGACCTACCCACCTAATTTTACCTCACCCTCACTCACCTATGACCTACCCGAGACCTTTATTAGACCTACAGAGACCCAAAACCAACCATTTGACCTGTGGATTCTATTCTAGCTTAGCCTGTTAGATTAGATCTATTTTCTTATTGTGTTTTTAAGTGAGATACCTAAATCATTTCAAAATAACAATAGGATTTACTTTGTTTACAACATTAATTTTTTTAAAACAGTGGACTGACAACCATCTAGGAAGTATCATACTTCCCGGATCTAGCTTACACTAGGCAGTTCACTGCCCATATTGTTTAATTCCTTCTGGTGGTCTTGTTTTCATTATAGGTAGTTCCTCCTAGCCAAAAGGAAGCTCTCACGATCAGCTGTGGATTCAGAATTCATACACGCGCAACAACCCATCAACTGAAATTTGAACAGGTATTCCTCCTACACCCGTTACCCTATCTGTTTCGTCAACACTTCAAAGAAACAATCTAAGAAAAAGGTGAAACATTTTGGCACGCCCAATGGGACCCATCCGAGGTTGCTTGCATTTCATTCATTCCTAGGAAAAAATCATGTGTTTTTTTGCCTTCTAAAAAGCGTACACACTAATTTTCTTCCCTGGTAATCCACTTCTTTTTCTATTTTCTCTAAAGGAAACTTTTCTTTTAGTGTAATTAAAAATAATCATTTCTTCATGTTTTCTGCATTGTAGTGAAAGAGCATCCCTCTTCCTCTTCATCTTATTGTGTCATCCAATTTCACATTTTTGATTTGGGTTTAAAAACAATTGCATTCCATTCTAATTTATTGCATTAGCTCACATTAATTGAGGGCAACCTATATGCTGGAGGTCATGACCAACTGATGGTTGACAAATGAATCATAGAAAAGCACTTCTATCCTTTTCTCTTTCTCTGAGTCTTACCAAACCACACAAAAATTCAAAATACATACATTCTTAAACAACATCTTACCTAGAAGAAGTTGTAGGTGATCACACGATCATGACACAGTGGGCACCCAACTCGCTGCTCTATTGAGTCATACTTCAGAGTGAAGCCCACCCCCACCATAACATACCTGAAACCTCACCCTTTAGATATCCTTCTTTGTAGGAAGCCATCCTCACCAAAAATCTATTTCACAATTCATGTGTCAATCCCTAAATAACATAAGCTAAACAAACATAATAGAAAGGGCACTCCTAGGATCACATTTTCTTAGTGTTTCTACTTTGCTTATGTTTTGAGGTGAAAGATCACGTTCATCACTTTTTTTTGTTCATTCTTGCATGCTCCTCATCATAGACAGTGTATTCTGGCTTCACCTGAGTGTGCCTGGGCCATATCATCATCATTTCTAGAATTTTGGGTCTAATTCCACATTAGATTTTAATCCACAACCACTTTCTTTCATTATTGTTTCAATTTCATAGTAACCATTGTTGGTTACCTCTGACCGCCATCGGTTATACCCAACCGACGTCGGTTCTAGGTCCTTTTGCTAACCTACTCAAAAGGAAATTTTACTTCACTTTCTTCCACTTTTCACAGTCTCTGTCACTGTCATTTTATTCCCATTGACATTTTACACATCCCCATTTGGCATACTTGTCATATTTTACCTTCTGCCTCATTATTTACTCACTGTCCATTTTCTACAAAGTGACTGGAAGTAGTTACCCCTGACGACGTTAGTTTTCCCTAACCAGAATCAGTTAGCCTATTTCACATTCCACCCACCATTTGTTACTTCATCCATTTTTATCACCAGATTCACCTATTCTTGTTGTTCTCTGTATCATTTACAGAGAAGCAGCCCTACCTGATCAATACTAGTTCACATGGTGCTGACCCGAAGACAAGCAAGCACCCTCATGTTTCATGCTAGTTGCCAACCACTCCCACCTAGTCCTTCACCACCTTCTATTTTATCACCAACCATGGATCCCATCCAGCCTATTACTATCACTACCGGAGATGAGGAGTTCACACGAATCCTTGACCAAAACCCTGCCACCTTGTAGTTTTACCTCTCCCACTCATCCACTCGAGATGCCTTGGGTCAGTTGATATACGACATGCCCATATCTATCCCCCGAATCTCGTACCCACTTCCACATCGGCCCCATCTGGCTCCATGCTACCTACATCCATCTTACCCCCAGTCGTTTCGCAGTTAGGTTCTATACCCGCTATGACTGTTGCATCTATTACCTCTATGGTACCCATTACATCCACCATACCCTCGACGACTACCCCAAACACAACCTCATCCACCCCTAATGTCTCATACATACCTATAGCTACATTCCCACCTCTAGTATCGGTGACCCCTACCCCATTTCAGAACGTAGTTCTTTCTATTCCACAATCATTAGCCCCTATTACCACTAGGGTTACCACGACCCTTCCACCCCCATATACATACTACCAACAATCACTGTTTCATCTATTATTCATTCCAGTACGTACCTACTATTTCATTACCTTTTTCTCCACCACCTTACATCGCATCCCCATACACTAGAATGCCACCCCATTATATGCACAAAACCAACCTCCTCACGCTATAGGTTGCATCTAATCATCATCACCCACCAATGACCTAATTAAATTGATGTTGGACAAGATGCTAACACTAGAGGCATCAATTTCTAGCTCCCGCAACACTCTCACCTACGATGAGATTTGCAATGAGCCTATTCACTCATCCATTCCTATCCATTCATACCCTGTGCATTGGGAAATGCCTAAATTCAACTACTTCAATAGCAAGGAAGACCCACAACAACATTTGTGCTCGTTCAAACATGGGTGTTATTTGATTGCTCATGATGATGGCCTACTTTTGAGAAATTTTTCCATGTCCCTCACGGACCAGCATTATATTGGTATAGTGGGCTACCTAAACACTCTATATTCTCATTCAATCAGGTAGCCCAAGCTTTCTTGGATCATTTCTCTATCAATATCACCAAGAAGGTTACCATGACCGATCTATATTCCACACGTCAGTGCGAGGATGAATATATTGCATATTTTTTTTCACTCAGTTGGCGTAGCCTGATCAATCAACTTACCTTTCAACTGCCACAAACTGAACTCATCAAGCTCTTCACATGAGCTTGCACTAGACATATCTCCCCGACCTTACAAGTCCAAACTTTCTGAACATTCGATGAGGCATTCACTATGGCATGAAAGTTAGAGATTCGGGCCATCGAAGAGAAGAAAATCCAATTATGAAATAAGAATTTGACATTCAAGTCGAATGAAACATCTTCTTCTTCCAAACCACTAACTAATTATTCAAAGGCTAAGGGTACCACTAACACAGTGGTACTCAAGGCCGACCTAGCTCATCCGTCCAATCAAGCTACACCTTCATCTAATCTATCACCTGTCCAAGATTTTCGATTCAGAAAAAAACAAAAAAAATATACCCCAATTGGGGAACCTTATTCTTTTGTCTTATAAAATATTATCAAAGCTGGAGCCATCACCCTTCCACCCATAAAACCACACAATAGTTTTGACCTGCCGCCCCATGCCCGTGTGGTATAAAGAGCATGATTTTTGTAACTATCACCGAGTTAAGGGTCATAGTGATAGCAACTACATCACTTTCAAGAATATTGTCAAAGAAATCCTCAAGAAAGGTGAGTTAACTATGGATAATCCCAATGCCACCCCTAACCAAAATCTACAAATCTTCAAAAAACCATTTCCTAACCATGCCCCTTCATCTAATCAAACCGGTGAGACATCCACTCATGATAGCCATACCTGTGAGGTTCACGTGATCTTTAACGAGATAAGCTGTCACCTCTCAATTACATCACATCCCTTCTATAGAGGAAATCCTAGCCCAAAATCCTCCTTCCACATCTGAGCCAACCTCCACCGTTCCTTCACCAACAGAGGAACACCTTTCATCTCCTACATCACCTACAGAGGGGTCTTCTACTAACATTGAGACCATCTCACCCCTAGCTTCACCACTTAGAGAACCTTTACCTATCATACTTCCTCCACCCATAGAGGAGGTCCCATTACCTCCTCCACCCACAGAGGAGCACACATCATCTCCTCCACCTACATAGAGGAGCACCTATCCATTCCTCCACTTATAGAGGAGCTCCCATCATCTCTTCCACCCATCATAGACCCAGTGGAGATGCCTTTACCTCTTGGCAAGAACTCTCCATCAGCTACCCAAAATCCAACAAACCTACTTTTGGCTCTCCTACCCACGGAAGTTGAAGTTGGCCAATTCCCTGTCTCTAAGATGCATTTCATGGGAATTCCCATCAGGTCCTCACCAACTCCACCCACAAACATGTTGTTCTCATGTTTGGCTGATCACTTAGATTATGTGGATAGGGCTTTACTATGGGGGTGCCTCTTACTCCCTATCTCAACACAGATGTAGAGATCCCTCGATGACACCTTCACTATCTACCTAAACATTTCCACCCATCAAACCAAACATAGCTACTATTGTCGTAACCCCTTCCATGATACCCATTAGCACTCACATCACACCCTTACCCATTATCCAACCTACATCTAAACCTAAACCCACACCCATAAAATTTACCTCAACTAAATCTATTACCACTTTAGGTGTCACCCCGACCACCAGCCTTACTCATCCACCAATTAAATTGGATTTAGCTACATCCTCGAATGTTAATATCACACCTACTCTGACACCCAAACCAAAGAAACAAATTCATCGACCTCATACTCCTACCGCACCAATCATGCCCACACTTATCCCGTCCACCTTAAAACCTCAGCTATCGAACATGGTCAAGCACCCTTCACCCATCCATAAACCAATAACACAACAACCCATTCCTTGCTCACAAACCTCTAACCTACCTAGGCACACAACACGACTCATACCCGCACCTGTAGTCTCTTTACCACCAATACTTCCAATACCTTTAGTTGTTGCTTCACTACCCACTACACTTCAGTCATTGTCCCTCACACCCCAAGCATGACCTACGTCATCTACCTTCATAGCACCCTCATTACCCTAGTGGGTAACTCGCCCTCTTCCTCCATCTACTTTTCCTTCTAGACTCATACACCCACATCACCTTTACCCAAGAAGGTGTAACCAAAAAAACCCCACTACCCCATAATAAGGTAGTCTCAACAACCCCTCACCCTCCTACCCATCCATCTACCTGTACCCCTACCCAAATGAACCCAACCGATATCTCAAACCACACCTAAGCACCTAAACCCATAGCTTGACTTGATCCTACTCTTCTAAAAACAATTCCCCGACAACCAACCACACCTACACCCAAACTCACATTCACTTCCCATTGTGATCCACCAAAGCAGGGTCCTACGCCAAAATTTTAACAAACCTCCTCAAGACTTCTATTTTCACATTACCACCACTTCGACCTTATGACCCCCTCAAACCCAAGCCAAAAGGGTTTGATGATAATAAAATTTGTGTATACCATCGTGTGCTAGGGAATGATGTGGAGAACTGCAAGGCCTTAAAATCTATCCTTATCCAATTGTGTCCACTTGAAACCAAATTTGACAATGACAACCTTCTCGACGAGGATCCTACTTCATCTACACCCATTCCCACACTGCCCACTCAACAACCACAACCTCCACCCTCACAACTCCTATAACCACACACAAAATTTGAAATTAACATGGTTCGCATAAGATAACTTGCCACGCCACCACCCAAATGTTGTTGCACCCAACTAACCTCATAGGGCTTTTCTCCTCCAATAGGTTTTTTCCCTTCATGTCGTTATACCACTCACCCTACACCTTCTCCATTCACCAAATTCCCTCAAATCAACATGGTACATGTCACTACACATGCATAGAAGGGTAAAGAAAAGGTAGATGAGCCACCAACCAATCCTATACCCAACATACCATCTTCTCCCGTACCTAAGATAACTATCTGCGGCCCCACATACCCCATTTCTAATGGCATCACACATCGCACCATGCTCAAACAACTACACCAATCTCCCCTCAAAATGTCCTTATATGACCTCATCCAAACCTCAAAATCCCATCATCAAGCCCTCATGGAGGTTCTTCAATCTATTGAGGTTTTACCCAATGACCCTACACCCGTAGCCTCCATCATCACACCCCATTATGTAGCCTCTCTCACCAAATTAATACCTTCATCCTCACCTCACCTTGTTCACCAAGTTTCCTCCCTTAGCTTCTCAAAGGAGGAGATCGCGCCACACCAAAATGATGACCCGGACCTAGCCCTCTTCATTTTTGTCCACATTGATGACATACGGGTATGTCGTGTGATGATTGATGGAGGTGCTAGCATTAACATCATTTCATCCCATGCATTTTCTCAAATGCACATACCTGAAAATTGCATGCATAAACATCCAATCATGTTGCATTCATTCAATGATGCTATCACCTCCACACTAGGCACTGTCATCCTTCACATTCGCATGGGGCCCCGCACTGTTCTGCAAAAAAATTTACGTTTTGTAAGGGGAATTCCAATATAACTTGTTGCTCAAGAGACCCCGGATCTATGTCATGGGTTGTGTTCCTTCCACTTTTCATCGTTGTGTAAAGTTTGAACAAGAGGGTCAAACTTATACCATTCCAGCTGATCCATCACCTTTCAAAACATGCAACATGCGTTATCGACCCAATGATGTGCTCATACCTATCAAGCCATCTACCTCTACAACCACTACCACTTCACCTACACCTCCACCTACCAGTACAACCACTGCTTTCACCACACATACCTCCTTTATTCCTACCACTGCTATAACCTCCACAGCTGACCCATTAGTTACCCAATCTATTAACTCCACCTCCACATTGACCTTGACACATCATCCATACTAGCTACCTACATACCAACCATTGATCCCTTGGAAGGTGTTTTTCAACGCCTCACTCTGGGTGAGTACCGCCTATATAGTGTCAACACATTCCTTACCCCGCATGAGTATGAAAGCCTTCACCAACACCCTTGCTATGATCACCATATAGGAGAATGCCTCCTTTATGGTCCTCCTCATCTTCGTACTAGTCTCACCTATGGGTGACTTGATACTACCACTTACACACCTGAACCACCATCACAACCCCATCCATTTTCCACTGACTTCCAATCACTTACCAATCACCGTTTTGCCCACACCTTCCTGTACCATTATGCATGGAAGGGTTTTGGTTATGGCTTTAACGAGCAAGGCCGCCATACTGTTATTCTATGTACCTCCTGCAAACATAATGACCGTAGTGGTATCGGCTTCCCCAAACCTCCTATCAAATAGGCCCACATTGAACTCATTGAAGACCCTAGCCCTTTTTCACCTTCATCACCAACCTCACTGATGAATTTGATGGATCGTGAATCTATCCCTCCTAATTTTTTTTTTCATAAACACCATTTCCTTGGGGCATTTGACTTATCAATGTGAAGGCGAGGCCCTTCCACTCTCCCATTCTTGTATCCTGAGATGATCGATGATGACACACCTACCATTAATGGCATTCAATGTTAGGATGATGAATCCATACTCACCTACCTTAGTGCAGAAGACTCATATATTCATCGGTCATTACCCTCTGAGATGCAAACCATGTTGAATGAATCAACTATCGAGATCAACATTCATACTCAGGATGACCCACACATCCTAAAGATCAGAAAATATTTAGATGCTGCTAAACAGAAGCCATACCACTCATCTCCACAAAAGCCAAGAAAATATGTGAGTTCATTAACCATGACATCATTTTCCACTTTGGTGTCCCTCATCGCCTCATCACTAATAATGGAAAACAATTCAAAAACAAAACACTATAAAAAGTTTGTGACGCCTTCCACATTCAAACTTAGTTTCTCATCACCTTATCACCCACAAACCAACAGCCAAACCAAATCCAATAAAAACCCTCAACAAAATTCTAATTAAAGTGGTTGATGATATCGGGAAGGATTGGAATACGCACATTCCTTTTTCCCTATGGGAATACCGCACTAGTATTCGCACTTCCACCGTGGCCACACCCTTTTCTTTGGTCATGGTACATGAGAGGCTGTTCTACCTCTCGAAGTCCAGATCCCCTCACTCCACATTTCTCGGGACATGCTTCACGATGATGAGTTATTAAACGAACGTCATCTTAACGCTCTGGATCACCTTCAAGTTTACCAACAATGTATCAAATGCACTTATGACAAACATGTTCATGAACGAACCTTCCAAGTCGGTGACCTTGTATTGAAAGAGAATCATAACCAAAGTAGAAAATAATAAACGAGGAAAATTCACTCCTAATTAGCTTGGACCATACATCGCAACTCATACCTATGGATCGGGAGCTTATCGTTTGTCCTCACTTGAGGGTAAACTTGAACCTAAACCTTTTAACGCATTACATATTTGACCATTCTATTATTGACTCGTTGTCCTACCTCACCCTTTGTATCTTTATAGGCTCATCCCTTAAGTGCTATCCAATCCATATACCTCCTTAATGATTAAACAAGAATCATGTGAGTACCCGTCACTTGTTATCTTCTCTTGAATATGTGTACCATGGCACTGCACATAGCATGATTCTCATGGATACTTTTTCGTCTACCTTTAGATGAGATCCCATGGTTGTTCCACCTTGCCTTTTGAATAAGAGTCCTATCCTTCACCTTGGTCTTGTCCATGATTTCAAAGACCTCCAATGGGACCAAACTCCTTAAGTCAAACTTCTAATAAAAAATATGACTCCCTCAAAAGGACATCTTCCTCTCGACCAAATTGCTACTATAAATAGACTGCTCCCTCGAAGGACAACTATGTGAAGCTTTCAAAAAAAATGAGAGAAACCGAAGCTTCCCGCATCGATCAGCTTCACAAAGACCTCAAGGAGTACCATATTATTTATCCCATATAGACTTCTTGCATCGATCAATCTATAAAAAAAAACACTTTTTAGTCATGGACTTGCCCATTGTGACCTCGGACCTCTTGCCCTAAAGACCTGTCACTCAAAAACATATAAAATTAACTACCTTTCATGCACCTTACCATTTCCTCTCTCATTTCCTAAATCACCTCAAGGGACATCTTGGGATTTCAACATTTGGTGATCTTGTTACTACTTTCACCATATAATAGTTAATCATGTAATGCCTTTCAGATCTTGTGTTCATCAACCCCTTCAAGGTATGATCTACTTGGTATGATCCTACCCAATCAAGTGGTTTTATTTCCCCCTCTTATCTTTTAACCATCTTTGTTTACATTCTAATTACCTTATACAGGACTTGGTCCTCGATGCTTACCTTTGGGGTAATACTCCCGTTTCACTATAATCGTCTTCACCTGCAACATTTTACCTATAATCCACCCACACCTACTAAACCTAAACCCACTACATGCCCACAAAACCCTCAACTCATTCTCATATTCTTCCCTAGCTCATGGGAGAACTACATCGACCGAGGTCCCTTTTGCCAAGACTATGTAGGAAGCACTCCAAGGGCATGGTGCCCTTGAAGTTAGCTTGGCCATTCTCTACCCTAAACAATTCATCAACCATGCCTAACTCACCATTTACCCCACATTTCACTTAGTTCCCCTTTTCTAACAAAATTGGAAATTAAGCCACATACATAACAAGTTGCTTCCCATTTTATACATTTATTACACCTACCATCTCTCTATCATCACTATGCATAGATTATACAACATTTCACATATGACCCATAGTATCATTCATTGCAAACCATAATGAATCATGCCTAAACTAACCTGACTCATCCATGCCTAAACCAACCTAACTTATCCATGCCTAAACCAACCTGACTCATCCATGCCTACTAAACCTGACATGATCCATGCCTATAACCTAGCTCAACCATGCCTATAACCTAACTCAATCCATGCCTATAACCTAACTCAATCCATGCCTTAATCGGCCTAACTCTATCGTGCCTAACTCACCTAATTTCCACCCATATCAAAGTAACAAATGCATATCTCATCTAACACAAGCCATAAAAACAAAATATCATAAACACATCAATGCATCACAAAATCCCATGAATCTCATCATATCAATAAAAAATGTGTATCTCAAAATACATTCTGTCTCATCATGGATATCATCTCAAAATGTCGGCACACAGTGCTGATATACAATACAAAATGTCATCGGCATGTAGGCTGGTCTCATATATACAAAAGAATGAATGAATCAATACAAAAATCTTCAACACGTAGGCCGGTATATGCTCAAAATATACAACAATCACTCATACATCCTCACTATCTTCGGTTCGTATGCCAAGTATGTGATAAAAATACAACTATCTTCTTGCATGCAAAGGTCGGCATATATATCACAAATAATCACTAATATACATCAAAATCGGGTGGCCGCATATCATACATCTCATTGGATATCCTCCATCTCTCAGTATCACCCGCACCCTCAAAGCATCTCTGTGTCCCTACCTTGGCACATCACCTAGCTCGTCGCCATGCGTTGGTGGCCTTCCCTAATCAGGCCTCGGAGCTTGCTGACCTCCTGTGCTCTCCACACTATGTGTGTGGGATCTCGTCCTCTCACTAGATGCCTGTTGTGCCCTGTACTCTCTGTATGAGAGGAATTCTATCCCGGCTACCATGAGCTGGTCCTGATAGTATTGTGCCTCACCTAGGGCATCCCGTAGCTTGGATATAAGTACGGTCTAAGGTGGTCCCATAGGTCTCAGCCCATGTACCTACTCGCACTGACCTGTGAACTAGGACCACTCTGCTCGCTGTTATGTTTGTGGAGCCTATTTTCATGTTAGAGTATGGTACACCTTCCATGTGTTACAATCGGGTAATGGGTAACCGTTATGGGCTGTTTTTGGGCCCATGGTTTTTTCGTTCTTTTTCCCATTGTTTTGGTACCCACGGTTTTTTCCTTGGTTTTAATACCCACGTTTTGTATCAAATCGCTTAAGTAGTTGTCTATTTATATGGTCTTATGCATATGATAGATGTAAAAGCAAATGTATTGCAGATGTGTTTTGAATTCGGCTGTGAATTCTATAGAGTTTGTTGAGCATAGCTCCAAATGGATCTGGGTATTGTATTGAGAGAGAAGTGGCTCGTAATAAAATCGAGAAAGTAATTCTTGGTGGACGTAGCCCAAATTGGGTGAACCACGTTAAATCTGTCTCTTTGTGTTGTGTTATTTTATTCTCGCAATTTTATTTGAGATCTGTAATAATTTCGCGATTCGTGAGGGATTATTCCGCATATTTTATCTCTTATTTCCTAACAATTGGTATCAGAGCCTGGTTTGGTTTGCTGAAGTGTTGAATCACAGGAAATTTTTTTAGCTTGAGTGGGAGCTATGGCAGATGATGGAAGATCTAGGGTTGATAAATTCAACGGGCAAAATTTTAGTCTTTGGAAGATGCAGATGGAAGATTACCTTTATCAGAAGGATCTTTATACTCCATTGTCTGAGAAGGTGAACAAACCCTCAAGTATGATAGATGCGGAATGGGATTTGTTGGATCGGAAAGCACTTGGGACAATCCGGTTGTGTCTTGCATCTTCGGTATTATTTAATGTTTCAAAGGAAAAGACTACAAAAGATCTAATGGATGCATTAGGGAAGTTGTATGAAAAACCCCTTGCCTCTAATAAGATATTTTTAATGAAAAAGTTATTTAATATGAAGATGTCGAGAATAGTTCAATAGCAAATCATTTAAATTATTTCAATATGGTTGTGAATATGCTAGCTTCTGGTTACAATAGAATTTGATGAAGAAGTTAGGGCTTTATTAATTATGTGCTCTTTACTCGAGAGTTGGAACAACCGGTAATGGCGGTAAGTAACTCGGGTTCCACTAACTCGAAGTTGAAGTTTGAAGATGTTGTAGGGGTGATTCTAGTGAGGAAATGCGAAGAAGAAGCTCTGGGGAATCTTCTACTTCAGGGAATGCTTTGACAGTGGAAACTAGAGGGAGACAGAAGAATAGAGAAAACTGTGGAAAATCAAAAGATCGGGCAAGGTCAAAATCCAAGAACAAGATTGTATGCTAGAATTGTGGAAAGCCTGGGCATGCAAAGAAGGACTGTTGGGAGCTTCGGGATAAGAAGAAACAACAGGAAGAAAACAAGGAGGCAAATGTGGCATCGGGTAATGTATGTCAGGATGCTTTGATTCTTTCTTTGTATAATATTACTGAATCTTGGGTTTTAGATTCAGGGGCTTCTTTTCATGCTACTCCACATAGGCATTATTTTGTTGATTATGTTCAAGGGGATTTTGGGCATGTTTTTCTTGGTGATGATGAGCCTTGCAGCATAGTTGGAAAAGGTTCTATTCAGGTTAAGATGCAGAATGGGAATACATGGCTATTGAAGGATGTCAGACATGTGCCTACATTAAGGAGAAATTTGATATCGGCAGGGCAGTTGGGAAGTGATGGTTGTACTGTGATATTTACAGCAGACTCTTGGAAGGTTACCAAGGGTGCTCTTGTGGTGGCAAGAGGTAAGAAGGTTGGAACCTTGTATTTAACCACTGATAATACTAATGATTGTAATCTTGTGGCTTCAGATGCAGATACAACATTATGGCACTATAGGCTCGGTCATATGAGCCATAAGGGCATGAACATCATAAAGAAGAATTTTCCTGGATATACAGAAATAGGTTTGGATTTATGTGAAAACTACATATATGGGAAACAGAAGCGAGTAAGGTTTCTCAAGGTTGGACCTATGAAGAAAGAGAGTAAGTTAGAGCTGGTACATTCTGATGTGTGGGGCCGGCTCAGGTATCATCTCTTGGGGGTTCAAGTTATTATGTTACTTTTATTGATGATGCAACAAGGAAAGTTTGGGTTTATTGTATTAGACACAAATCTGATGTATTTGACACTTTTGTTAAATGGAAAGCCTTGGTAGAGAATGAAACAGGTCTTAAGCTAAAATTTCTCAGGTCAGATAATGGAGGAGTATTGCAGAAATGAATTTAATGATTACTGTTCTAAGAATGGAATCCGCAGGCAAAAGACGGTTCCAGGAACTCCGCAATGAATGGGGTATCAGAAAGGATGAACATAACTATAATGGAACGTGCTAGGAGCATGAGATTACATGCAGGACTGCCTCTTTCTTTTTGGGCAGAAGCGGTGAGCACATCTGTGTACTTGATAAACAGAGGACCCTCAAGTGCCTTGGATGGAGGCATACCTGAGGAGGCATGGTATGGTAAGAAAGTTGATTATTCATTTCTTAGAGTCTTTGGATGTGAAGTGTTTGTTCATATAGACAAGGATGATAGGACCAAGCTAGAGGCTAAATCAGAAAAATGTACTTTCATTGGTTATGGTGGTGATGACTTTGGGTTTAAATGTTGGAGTATTAAGGACAAGAAAATCATTCGGTCTAGGGATGTGGTCTTTAATGAGAAATTCATGTATAAGCAACAGTTGTAGGAAAACAAGGAAGAATCTAAGAAACAATATGTAGTGGTAGAGGATCTTTCGGATGGGAAAGTGACCCATGAATTAGTTCAGAACCTATTCAACAGAACCCCAAACTCCTACAAAGTGAGGAGTTCTTCTAGGGTAAGAAAAGAACACGAACGGTTTTCCTTCTCTTTATTATTTATTACTCACCGATAGTGGAGAGCGAGAGAGCTTTGATGAAGCAATGCAGGTAGATGCCAGAAGAAGGGAGCAAGCCATGGATGAGGAGCATAAGTCTCTTATGGAGAACCAGACTTGGGATTTGGTGAAGCTACTTTGGAAGGCAAAAGAGCATTGCAGAACAAGTGGGTGTACAGAGTTAAAGATGAAGAAGGAGGAAAGAAAAGATATAAGGCCCAGTTAGTGGTCAAGGGGTTTGCACAAAAACAAGGTATAGATTTTGATGAGATTTTTTCTCCGTAGTAAAAATGACTTCTATTAGAATTGTTCTTAGAATAGTGGCAGCAGAAGACTTGCACTTAGAACAGCTTAGATGTAAAGACTGCATTTCTCCATGGTGATTTGGAGGAGGAACTATATATGCAGCAACCAGAGGGCTATGAGGTCAAAGGTAAAGAGGAGATGGTGTGTAAATTGAAGAAGAGCTTGTATGGCTTGAAACAAGCTCCATATCAATGGTATAAGAAGTTTGATAGCTTCATGATGGAGCAAGGTTATATTAGATGTCATTCTAACCATTGCGTGTATACAAAGAAATTTGAGGATGGAAGTTATATTATCCTGTGTTTGTATGTTGATGACATGTTGGTTGCAGGTAAAAACATGCAGGAAATAAAAGTACTCAAGAAACAACTAAGTGAATCCTTTGATATGAAGGATTTGGGGGCAGCTGACAAATCCTTGGTATGAGAATAACTCGGGATAGGAAGGAACGGAAGTTGACTTTATCTCGGGAAGAGTACATTAAGAAGGTATTAGACAGTTTAACATGCGGGATGCTAAACCGGTTGGGACTCCTTGGTGTGCCATTTCAAGTTATCAAAGGAGCAGTGTCCCAAGACAGAGCAGGAAAGAAACCAGATGTCAAAGGTACCTTACTCATCAGCAGTTGGCAGTTTGATGTATGTTATGGTGTGCACTAGGCCTGATATTTCCCATGCAGTGGGAGCTGTGAGTAGATTTATGAGTGATCTAGGTAAAGAGCATTGGCAAGCAGTAAAGTGGATCCTTCGGTATTTGAGAGGAACCATGGGGATAGTTCTGTGCTACAGTGGATCAGACACCACTTTACGTGGTTATGTAGATTCAGACATGGCTGGAGATGTAGACAGCAGGAGGAGCACAACAGGTTATATTTATATTGTAGGTGGGACAGCAGTGAGCTGGATTTCACGACTACAGAAGCTGGTGGCTTTATCAACCACGGAGGCTGAGTATGTTGCTGCCACAGAGGCAAGCAAAGAGATGATTTGGCTACAACAATTACTTGAGGAGTTGGGGCATAAGCAGGAGGAATGTAAGCTATATAGTGATAGTCAGAGTGCTATACACCTAGCTAAGAACTCTGCTTTCCACTCCAGGACGAAGCATATACAGTTGAGATATCACTTCATCAGGACAGCTTTGGAGGAAGATAAGTTGAAGTTGGAGAAGATTCATACCAGTCAGAATCCTGCAGACATGATGACCAAGGTGGTCACAAGGGATAAACTAAAGCTATGTTCAGCTTTGGTTGGCCTTCGCGGATGACAGTGAAGGGTTGAGAAGCTTGCTCAGTGGAAACTAGTCTCCAAGTGGGAGATTGTTATGTTTGTGGAGCCTATTTTCATGTTAGAGTATGGTACACCTTCCATGTGTTACACTCGGGTAATGGGTAACCGTTATGGGCTGTTTTTGGGCCCATGTTTTTTTCATTCTTTTTCCCATTGTTTTGATACGACGCTTTTTTCCCTTGGTTTTGATACCCACGGTTTTGTATCAAACCGCTTGGCAGCGATTGTCTATTTATATGGTCTTATGCATATGATAGATGTACAAGCAAATGTATTGCAGATGTGTTTTGAATTGTTTGTGAATTTCGCAGAGAGTTTGTTGAGCATAGCTCCAAATGGATCTAGGTATTGTATTGAGAGAGCAAAGTGGCTTGTAATAAAATACGAGCAAGTGATTCTTGGTGGATGTAGCGCAAATTGGGTGAACCACGTTAAATCTTTTGTCTCTTTGTGTTGTGTTATTTTATTCTGCAATTTTATTTGAGATCTGTAATAATTTCTGCATATTAGTTTCTTCTCATGCGATTCTCGTGAGGGATTATTCCACATATTTTATCTCTTATTTCCTAACATCTGCGTCTGTGGTGGTACCCCGCCCTATGCTTGTATATGGGCGTGTAAGGCCCCAATCTATGTCTAGGTTATGGCCAAATGGACCTGTAATCCTAACATATGAGCCTATAGGACTGACACCTGACCATCTATGTCTCCATCTCCTCCACCCTCTCCCTCTACCATCTGGGTCTACAGACTGGCCACCTGTATTCGTAGCTCAGTTACCTCTACCTCTCGACCCCTCTAGTTATGTCCGTAGTATACCTATCTCGTGTGATAAGTGTCGCTACCTACCCTTGTAGGTTGTCTCTCTGTACGTCACGGTAGCTAAGTCTATTTGCTTGGTCCTGGGGGTATGGCTCGAATCGAGACACCCACCACTACTTATATCTATCTCGTGTAATCGACATCATCAATCTGCCGATCCACCTGCTATTCCTCCTCTCCTATAGGCACTGTAGGTGTGGTAGAGAGAGAGGCCTCTCCACATCATCTCTCTTGTACTATGGGAAGGGTGGAGGAATATCTCAGATAATCCCAAACCGCCGTCGGACCTTGTCTACCAGGATCATCTCATCCTCCCCAACATGGTGACCCTGTATCCACCTATCTAGCTGGAGCTCAGTTAGCTCCTCATGCATATGCCTATATGAGGGGAATCCCACATATGGCCTCTAGATAATGTCCACTCAAGACAACCCCTCTAAAAACTACCGAAAATGGGCCACATCATATGTCGGCCTATCTGACCTCTTCTCTCCTGCAACCAACACCCATCTCCTGTATCCCAACTGCACACATATTGGTGGGAATGCATCTGCTTGGGGCATCCCTATAGGTCTAACACAGACTATGTGCTTGTAGGCTCAATAGTGCAATATAAGTGCACAACACAAGCTAAACTCCGCACAACCTCCCGTACGCCCACGGCTCTCTATAAAGCTACACTAAGAATGTTGGTGCCCAGGTGAAGCATGTCTCATGAACCATCATATCATCGAGCACCCCCATCAGTGATTTGGGAAAGTTTCCACCCTCTGCATTAGGCAGTGCATAGCAGCACACTACCTCCATTAAAAACACTACTAGCCTCGTCTCATCTGGATGGGCTAGGTACATCTCACCATAGCTCAAACTAGTGTTATGGAAGCCCAGCTCCACTCCTCCCTCACTAAATACTATCCCGATCAGCTCCTCTAAGGCCTTGGGGAGATAGAGTACACTTGGGTCCCCAATATAGGTAACCTCAAAATCTAGAACACGTCCTCCAGGGTGATAGTCATCTCACTCGTCGAAAGGTGGAACGTGTTGGTCACGGAGTTCCATCTATAGATGAGTATAACCATCAAACTAGGCTACCAAACAAGCATGTTGGTAGCACCAAATACCACTCAAGCCCACTACCTCCACATGTTGCAACTCCAACGGCTCGCTAGGGTCGCGTAATGTCACCAATAGTGGCAGAACCCTATCTCACATGTGTAACTGTGATCAACCCTGCATCCAATCCAAAGCATAACATTAATCTACCTTTACCATTACCTTATTCATCACTTACCATTACCTACCACCCTATTTTTACCCTACCCATCTCAACCACCTAACCTACATTTTTTTACTTTTTCGCCTAAAATCCCGATCGGTGCCAATTCCTCCTTATCGACCCCGGTCACCCTTAAACTAGCATCGGTCACCTATTTGGTGACCGATACCAGTTTAACTTGACCAACCACAGTTACCACATAACCAGCATTAGTCACCTGTTAGGTGACCAATCCCTGCCCTACCCGACCGATGCAGCCAAGCTTGACTAACGCCAATCACTATCACTTTTTCTAAAACCCTCCCACCTATCCCTTTTACCCCACCTACAATGACCTACACTACCCCAAAACCCCTACCCACCCACCTATCCAATTTCCAACCCCCCTCTTTTTTTCCCATTTTTTCCCCATACCCGATTTAACTTTTTTCCCACCCACAAAATACAAACACCCACAAAACCCTACAAATACCAATTCTTACACCATCTACTCTATCTAATTAACATTAAAGAGTTAGGCGCTTACCTCGTCACACTATCACTGTCTCGGTGGCATGTAAGCCACTTTGTGTTAGTGGTCCACCCGAGCCCTCTCCACCTCTGCCATCACCGAATATCTACCCACACACTCCAACCAATTGAATCCCTCGTGAAGATCTCATGGACCCACTACTCACCAACCCAACCACCATCAACTCACACTGCCAGCTCACTGTCCCATTTCCTCCAGATTATTTTCTCACTTTTCTCTCCAAGTTTTGTCCTTTCTTCACTTCGTAATTCACAAATGAATAATAAAAACGTGGATTTTTTTTTTTATACCAAACCTGACCTAACTGACGTCGGTTCCCCTAGACCGGCATCGGTCTTGTGCCCTACCTAACCATCGCTGGTTTTCCTATACCGACGTTGGTTATCCATGACCGCCACTAGTCACCCTAACCTACAGATTGCCCTTATTTTTCCATTTTACCCCACCCTTTACCTTTCTCCTTTCCCCCATCCAGTATTTACCCAACCCATTACCTTACCTTTCCTGACCTCATCATTTACTACCTCCATTTGTCCTCCTTTTGGGACTCCTTATTTTACCCCTACCTTGGCCTTACCTATGCCGCGACCTAGATACTTAGACCTGGACCATTGCTAGTGACCTTTGACCTCATGTGTTCACTATACCTTGCAGAAATGTTACCTGTGTTGATTGACCTAATGACCTTACCTAGCCTATTATCGTGACCATTTATCCTGACCCTACCTTTGGTGTATCGGAACATACCTAAACATTCCTGTACCTAACCTACATTTTTCTTCCTGACCTTATCCTATACCTTGGATACCAGATTCACTTCAACCTTGTTTGGATAAACCTATCGACCTTAGATGATGTAGAGTTTTCCTACTCTTCAACCCAGTAGCATGCTACAGTTTATACATGTACATGCGTTTGACTATTATTACCTTTGACCCGACCCATTACCTAGATCACCCAATTAGACCTTTCACCCCTTTTCCCATGTACCCATTTTGCCTTTTCTTCACATTTACCTTTTATCAAACCACTCACCACTTCACCGCTACCTCGTTAGTTCCCTGGTTTGAGGGGATCACCTTCACCCTCACTGGGAAACCACATCTTATTTTTGTTAGCATCACTTACCAATACAAGCTACCTAACAAAAAGGGACAAAATGTAGACACTAAAATTAGGTCACACTCCCCTTTTGTTCCTCGAGATATAAGCACCCTTTATTACATTTACCTAGCCATGACCCCCTTCACCCCCACTAATATTAATTTAATTAATTAAATTAAATTAATGCATTATCCTCACTATATTTATTATTTATATATATTAATTAAATAATATCTACAAATATAGTTCACTTAGACACCTCACCAAGCTAACTCAACCTAAGACCTATTCTTAGCGATTTACCATAACTAACTAAGACTTACCCAAACCCTAAAACTCAATGCCTACATTCCCTCTAACCACATTCCCTCATGCTCACGGGGAGGTTCCAAGTTTAATCTGTGGGATAATGACATGAGATCCAAGGAAATCAGGAGGATCTCCCTAGTTTAGTAAACCTAGGAAATCCCGCCTTGACCAACGTCGGTTACCCCTAACCATCGCCGGTTAAGACGAAGCAGCCATCGGTTACCCCTTTTAACCCAAAACAACCTTATTCTCAAGGTTGGAACTTGGAAGCTGGGAGTAAGAAAGTTGACGAGAAAGAACACATCTCAGAGAGATAACGCATCTTCAGAGAGCCAATTCCAGTGAAAACTCACATCCAAGGAAGGAGATTGAGCATCTTCTCTTGCATAGCCATCCCAGCCTCGACCTAATCTATCCAAGCAAACAGGAGTGTGCATGCACGCAGCCCATGGGGAAGCTTTTATTCATTTGGTGATCACTTGCAGCCTTCAAACTCATCATCAGCACCTTCATCGTTCACACACAAGCCTTCAGAAATGAAATCCAAGTAAGTACAACCTCATACTTTCCTGGTTATTTCATTTCATCATTATTTTATCACCCATTATTTATCTTGCTCCCTATTGACCTTCTCCAAAATTTTCACCTCCATAGACTCATTAAAACCTCACAAAATCCTACTCCAGTCACCCAATACCTCGTCCCGACCAACCAAAATCCTTTGTGCAATCACAAAGGAGACCAAAACCCTATTCTGTGACATTTCCAGATCTCACAAGTAACTGGCGCCGGTTATACCTAACCGCTATTGGTCACCCCTGACCGACACCGGTCTCTATGTTTTCCCACATAGCCTTAAACAGAGACCTACCCACCTAATTTTACCTCACCCTCACTCACCTGTGACCTACCCGAGACCTTTATCAGACCTGCGAGACCCAAAACCAACCATTTGACCTGTGGATTCTATTCTAGCCTTTGTTAGATTAGATCTATTTTTTATTTTTTTAAAGTGAGATACCTAAATCATTTCAAAATAACAATAGGATTTACTTTTTTTACAAGATTAATTTTTTAAAACAAAGTGGGTGATAGCCATCATGAAGTATCATACTCTTGGATCTAGCTTACACTAGGTAGTTCCTTTTGCCCATATTGTTCAATTCCTTCGGTGGTCTTGTTTTCATTACAGGTAGTTCCTCCTAGCCAAAAGGAAGCTCTCATGATCAGCTGTGGTTTCAAAAGTCATACGTGTGCCACAAACCCATCAACCAACATTTGAACAAGTATTCTTCCTACGCTGTTACCCTATTTGTTTCATCGACACTTCAAAGAAAAATCTAAGAAAAAGGTGAAACACATTCATAAGATACAATATTTCATTACCTACTATTAAATTAATGATATGATTGAATTTAGGTAGGGAAATTCATCTTTTGGGAAAGTGAGGTTAAGGTCTCAAAATCATGTATATATTTGTAATTTCCCAATGGACTTTGTGATGGGTATGATGTTAAAAAATCATTGGTGGTAATGAATAGTAGTATGAAATTGGCTGAAAGAAGATGCTAAATCTCTTCTTGGTAGGTTTCACAGAGTAATAGTTGTGAATATAATATCCCTTTAATTGATAAAGCTGATGTCAAGTCCCTTAAGCGTCAAACCACTTACAAATTTGCTCATATCGGCTGTGTACAAATAGGAATTACACCTTTATTTCGCCGCGGTTTGAATGCTAGTATTTTATGTTGTCTGTTAGATTTAAGATTTGACAATTTTAAGGATAGTTTGTTAGCCGCAGTCCAAACTGGCCTTCATACAGGCCCTGTATCCTTTGAGGTTTACCCGAACTACCCAGTGTCTTTAACAAAGAAGACCTTCTGCAGGATGTCTTAAAATTGCACTTAGCAACCACAGGCTTGAATATGCGCAAAGGATCTTGTCCTCTTGCCGTCCATTATAAAATCATTTACCGTCTGGTCAATACCATGAACCCAGCTGTTAAACACGGCACGTCCAAGGGCAGTAGCGTGGTGACTCACGTTAACTTAGAAACTCAGAAGATTGAACCTGAGTTAATCTCATGGTCAGACATCAAAGTTCCAAAGGAATGGACACTAGCAAAAAAGTTTGTGCAGACATCTCAGCCAAAGCTTCAAAATGCAACTGCAGTAACAGAAGGCAGAAATGATGTGACACTCAGTTCCAGAAGAAACTCAGATGTTGGTAAAGCATCTGACAATGATAGATCTAAAAGAATTCTGAATAGAAGCAATTCTGTAGCTTCTACATCTTCTTATTTTTCAGTTGGTGAATCATCCAAGCCTCAAGAGGCTAAGAAAGAAGATGAAAAGATATTTTTATGTAGCCATAGATCATTAACCCATGATCCTTCTACTGACTTTTTATGGTGCACAGATTGCGAAAAGTTAGTCAGTCAGAAGTACGCCCCTGTCAACGGGCCTACAATAAATATGGCTTCAACAAGTACGAGGACTCAATTTCCTCCTACAGATCAGCATGAGCTGATTTCACCTGATGAGACTCAAAAAGCTGTATTCTGGTATCAAAGAGCAGTCAACAAGGAAATAGAGCCATCTGAAAGCTCTAAAATGCTCAACTGGACCAACAAGGCACTCTTATCTGTGAATGAAGAGGTATGTTCTCAATCTGAAAAGCTTTCAAGTTTGGAAAGAACACTTAAAGCTATAGAATTGAGAAAGAAAGGAGACACTGCTGGTGCTTTAAAATTATTAAATTCTAGATTTGATAAAATGGATGAATCTGTTAAGAGAATAGAAAGCACAGTACAAAGTCTTTCCACAAGCCTACCAGAGGCAGTCACACATAGAGTCACAGATATTGTTCAACCCTTGGTTGATCATACAGTTGGTTTGAAAAGTACAATCATAGCCAGAACACAACAGACCAATGAATTGTTAGAATCAGGTCTGTCACAAATTCAGGATGAAAATGAAAAGACACATAGCAGGATAGATGATATCCAAAAATGTCTAACCCAAGAACTTCCCAAGATCTTTCCAAAGATCAATGAGTTGAATACTAGGTTAACACCTAGGAAAGAAGGTGATTGGTCACAAGCCGTCTCATGGACAGAAGTCCAAAATCTTGCCAATCCAACTCCTAAAAAGTCATACAAGGAAGTTTTAGAAGAATATAAACCTTTGTTCTTTAAGGACAAAGAAGTAAACATGCTAAGCATAGAGGGTACTGAATCTCACATTGAGAATCCAGAATTCACACCACCATTGTTTGATGAACATATGGGTGAAAGCAGTACTCCAGGCTTCCAGTCTACCACTAAGGTTCAGACTCTTCAGCCCAATTTCTACAGAGTAGAATGCAAGACCGTGGCTGAGATAAAAGAAATAATCCATGCAATGATAGGATGGGGCAACACCCAAAAAGAAACCTATGGCAGAACACCTCAAAATATTGCTGCCACTATAGTCAATGGCTTTGTAGGCATTCTCAAGGAATGGTGGGATGTACTTCCCAACAAAGCAGAAATCCTAGATACAGGTTTCACTGGCCTCACAGCAGCTCTTATCAGAGAATTCATCGGTAATATAGACGATGATAAGATGATGAACACAGCTATGTTCCTCAGAGCTCGCTTATGTGATATGACTCGCATTAAGGAATACCAATGCTTCATGCAGAAGCTATATTACAGTTCAGGTAATATTAACGATGAGACTATGCGTCTCCGTTATATAGAGTCATTTCCGCCTTTCTTTGCTACACAATATAGAAAGGCCATGCATGGAATGAAAACTTCAGAATTAAGTTTTGGGCACATCAATCAGATAATAGATCAGTGCAATGCCAAGCTATGCAAGGAAAATGGGAACGCAAGCAAGCGTTCAAACACCAAAAAGCTCTCAGCAATACTTTCTGCAATCAGTATGCTTTAGAACCCTTTGGTTGTCCTGAACTAGAAATCCAATCTTCCAAGAAGAAATCTTCTTGCAAAGATTGTCTTTTTTCAAAAGGGGGTGAGTGGCGGCAGAAAAAGAAAAAGAAACATAAATACAGAGAGCAGTTCAGAAAAGGAAAGTATAAAGAGCAGTTCCAGAAAGGTAAACCCAGAGCAAAATATAAGTTTCGTAAGTATAAACATTTGGGTAAATCAAACAGGTTTAAACCTACCTGTTATATTTGTAAAGATGCTCATTATGCTAATCAGTGTCCACAGCGACATACAGAGAAAGGTAAGGCAAAGGTAAACGCCTTAACCAGTAAAGGCATAGAAGAAGAAGAATATGCTTTTATTTCTGACACTGATAGTATGTCATCTGATATATCTTATGTCTCCATTGAAGGAGAAAATTGTAATAATATTCAGCATGCTTCATCAGATGAAGATAGTACTGACAGTGGGTATAGCTCAATTCCTTCCTTTACTCATTTCAGTATAAATATGGTATCTGACTTTGTTCATCCCATGATACCACCAAGTGCAGACTTGCTCAGAAGACAAGTTGAAAGTCTCCAATCAGTCTATGACAGTTGTCCCCCTTGGGACACAACAAGGAAGATAGCTCTTCAGAAAGAGCTCAGAAATCTGCAAGACAGATACTTAAGGCAGAATGAATTGGAGCAAAGCCAGGCACAAAGCAGAGCTGAATCAGAAATAGAAGAGCCCTTTGAAGCATTTCCAATACGGCCTCCATTCCAGCAGAGAATCAGACAAAGACAAATTCCCACCAGGGGAAGGTTTGGAGCATGGCGTGGAAGAGGAAGAGGAATCAGTCCTCCTGTTTACTCCTCTTATGAGCCAGGACAATCTTCAGAAAATCCAGCTTCAAGGCAATGTACAGGACCTGGAGAAAATCCAGGATTGAGCTACTTGAGAAAGTGCTTGCTAAGGCAACTGAGGAATACAGCAAGCTAGTAGCTGAGGAAGAAAATGAGAAAGAAGATTCCACAGAGAATCTTGAAGAGACATACCACAATTTGGCAACTCAAGAAGATCAGCCATCTCAGCCAAAGGTATGTACATTAAGCTGCACCCAGAATCCCTTTATAGCAATCACTATATGCATTCCACATATAAAGCCTTATGTATTGGATGCCATGATTGACACGGGTGCTGAGATTAGCCTTATCAGACAGTACGCTCTCCCTAGTGACTGTTGGGTTAAAACCCACACCAAGATCAGATTTGATAAAAGAGAGGTAGTCTGCAAATCAATGGCTAAGGTAAAATTAGATGTTGAAGGACATTCTATTGACATAGAGTTCTATCAACACAATATGGAGAATTATGACTGTCTTCTAGGAGTTGATTTTCTGCAGCAACAATGTAACACATTCAGCATCTCCCAGAACAGTATTCAGTTGTTTGAGCCTCCTATCTCCATTCCCAGAAGATACTCTTTTCAGAGTATTGTTCCTTTACCTCAGAAGGTAAAGACTGTCAATAATACCTGGATTCATAAATCTATTTCTAACAATGCTGTTAATATTGAAGAAATAGTTTCCAGGATTAAGAAGAACGTCTGCAGCGAAGATCCACATGCTTTCATCAGCAGAAAGAAGCATTACTGTTCTTTGGATCTTCAGATGATCAAAGATGATAAGGGCAATGAAGTGCTACCAAAGTTCAAAGCACATCACAAAGGCATGCCCCCTGCAGAGAGAAAAGAATGCCAGGGTGAAATACAGAAACTGATCAAAGCTGGACTCATACAAGAATCCAATTCACCATGGGCATGTTCAGCCTTTTATGTGAACAAGAGATCTGAACAGATCAGAGGAAAGAAAAGGCTTGTAGTGGATTATAAGCCACTGAATAAGTTTATAACTGCTGTACAGCATCCCATTCCAGCCAAGGATGATATCTTGAGAAGAATCAAAGGATCTCATGTCTACAGCAAGTTTGATCTAAAGAGCGGGTTTTGGCAAGTGTTCTTGCGCAATGAAGATATGTATAAAACCGCTTTCATTGTACCAGGTGGTCAGTATGAATGGAAAGTTCTTCCATTCGGTCTCAAGACAGCTCCTTCTATTTTCCAGAAGATCATGGACAGAATCTTCGGTGAGTTGTCTGATTTCCTAATTGTTTACATTGATGACATTCTCATATTTTCTAAGTCACCAAAAGAGCATTTAACTCACTTAGAAAAGTTTTATGAGACTGTATATAAAAATGGGATCTGCTTGTCTCCCACTAAAATGGAAATCTTTAAAGAAGAAATAGACTTCCTTGGTATCCGTATCAGTTCAGGAACAATTTCTATGCAACAGCATGTGATTACAAATATACAGAATTTTCCTGACCAGATCCTAGAGAAACAACAATTGCAGCGTTTCTTAGGATGTATCAACTATGTTGCTGGTTTTTACCAGAACATAGCAGCTGATCGTGTACTGCTAAATACTAGGCTCAAGAAGAATGCTCCTGGATGGAATCAGGACATGACCAGAGCAGTACAGAGGATTAAGAAGCAAGTACAAGAACTCCCGGCAATGTCACTTCCAGGACCTGGCAAGAAGATCATTGAATGCGACGCCAGCGAACAATTTTGGGGAGCTGTACTCAAGGAAAAGGCTGAGAATGATAAAGAGAAGGTATGTAGGTTTGCCTCAGGAGCTTTCCAAGGCTCTGAGTTAAATTATCATTCTTCCCATAAGGAATTATTAGCTGCTAAAAAGGCCATCAAGGCTTTCTGTTCTTCGTACAAAATGAAGAGTTTATTTTAAGATCTGACCTCAAAGATTTCAGAAAAAGGTTAGATGGCGGAGATCCAGCTAATAAGGTAGCCTTCAACAGACTCCAAAGATGGGGTCTTTGGTTTGACAACTTTGAGTTCCAAGTAGAGCATATATCAGGCAAACAAAATGCTCTTGCAGATTTTGTCAGCAGAGAACTCAACACTTCTAAGAATGTCAGCGTAACACAGGTTATCCATGAATCCCATGGCACTGTATGGGATCATCGACATGCAAAAGAACAAATTGATGCATTAGTCCTTTGTGTGACAACAGAATGTCACAAGAAGCTCAAACGCTTCTAGTCTCTAGAGATCTTATAACCACACAAGAGTTCGCAATGTCTGAACTTGAATGTAAACTTTATGATCCTGACATACCAGGTCATGAGTTTCATACTTTGCAAGAACCCTTGGTCAAGTGTTGCTTAAAATGGCAATGGCGATCTCTCTATGCAGTCGAACAACCGGATTTCCTACCTGTCGAAGGTCTCAGACTCAGGCAGCTGATACCAAGAAAGGACACATTGTGGCGGTTCGAATTTTCAAGGATGTGGCCTGAAGAACATCCTTTGCAGTGACATATGGAACCGACCTCCTTCTCTGGGAGACAGGAAGTACATCTCTTCTCACTTCAAGTACTTTCTTTCAAAGTTTCTCCCTTCTAAGTTATCTAACTCTCCTCTGTTAAATGTGCATCCGGATACAGCCAGAAATATCATTATTCAATGTAAGATCCCATGGTATGTTAAAGCACATTATTATATTAAGATTAACCACAGGAATTTGGTTGAAAGACCAAATGCAACTCTTTGGAGGAGAATTCTTCTGCATCACACCATGGTCGTGCGACCTCCAGCCCCTGACCAGGATCTCAGAATTCTGGATCACTATTTGTTTCCTACAAGGGCTCATCTTCGACCAAACACAGATGGAACCGCGCGGTTATCCCGCATATGGTTAGAACAGCATGAAAGGTTACTTCCTGGAGCACCGACAAGAAATGATTCCACATCATCTTCTGATGATGATGATCCAGACCTGCCAGGACCCTCTGTCCTCTTCGAATAATTTAGTGCGCTCCGCACTATCTGTCATGATGATAGGCATGTTATCATCTTCCCTTTCCAGGATTCCTTCTTATCCTGCTTTTAATAAAGTTATCCGACAGGCTTGTTGTCGGTAGTTAGCTTTGTAGGTGCGTGGTGGACCCATTGGCATCTTTGTACCTTTGGGTGGTGTCGTGTCTTGCTTTTGGTGAGTGGGCTGTACTCACTGAGGAATCTTACCGATTACCTCTTGCTCCGGTTTCCGGTCTTCCCGTATCCGGTGAAAAGCTTTGAGTTGCCTATTTAATAGCGCATCCTCATTTCATTCACTACGCTGGATTTGGGAGATACAACAACACACTGGTTTAAAGAGAAATATCTGGAGTAGAAGAAGTAAGAGATTCCAATTCAGAGTCTATAGATATAAGTCTTCATGTCTGTAAGTAATTATGGTTCAGTCTGTTCATGTACTCGCCAGAATTAATGGAAGTTTGAAGTTATTGAATATAGATCATTTTGATGAATTTGAGAACGTCTTTGATTCAGATGATGTGTTTGATGTTGTAGTAATGATATTAGTAGATCTGTTTGGTGAAGATGCAGAGATAGATATATTATTAATATTTGGTCAGAATTAGAATGGTTGATACAGTCTATGTTGTTCTACAAGTTGAGTTAGAATATAAGTTGATGATCATTAATGATTTCAGTATATTTGAAGATTACTTTGAGACAGAGGATGTTTTTACAATCGTCTTAGGTTGTATTAAAGAAATATATCCTCCTTGGAGTTATGTTACTATTATTCACATATATGGTTGGTAGATAGTTTTTATATATATATATCTCGTATTGAGTGGCTTGGTTGTTTGTTTAGAATGGTATCGAGCTCAGTTTTGTGTTGTTGTTTTAGAATGGTATCGAGCAAGTACAAATATTTTACTTCATGGTTATAACATCCAAAGCATAGTGACAATATTGTGGATATTGATTTTAGGGTCTATACTAGGCATATAAATGTACGACCATGCAAAATATCAACTGTGTTTAGATAAGAATGCGGTGAATTCCTCGAGTTCATCCAAGTATAAAGCTTGAATTATTTTGAAATTTTTTTATTCTTGTGATGTGTCAATTTTAACTTTGGTGGTTGATTCATTGAGAAGTGTAGAGGTTTCGGGAGGTAAGGATTTTTAAGGTAGTTATCTTCATCCTCCATATAAATTAAGATAGCATCTTCATCGTGACAATGGGGAATGTTACTAGTGGGATAATCCCCTCTATTATGTGAGGCAATGTCAAGGAAGAGATTCATTCTTACCATTATCCCGATAAGTTAGTGGTCCTAATGTTATAGCATTGATTAAAATAAGTCATGAGCGATGGATACAATATCGTCATTTTTAGAGGATGTGTTTGATAATGGTAATAATGGTGATGGTTGAGATTTTGATGTTGGTAGTGATGTATTTGAAGAAGATATTTTCAATCCAAGGCCATTTATTTCATGATGTTTCCTTAAGTTTTCAAAGGGTAAATTTTGCGGGCCTTGCTCATACCGACTCCAAACCAAAACCCTTCCATGTGTAACGATGAAGGTAGGTTCAAACAAAATGAGGATTATATAAGAATGAAAAATATAAAGAGAAGGGTTGAGCATGAGGTTGAATATCAAGAGAGGAAGAGGGGAGATCAATTCCTCCATACATAATATGTGTTTGAAGCAACGGGGACTGAAGAAAATACTATTTCATTTGTTAGGCTCATAGAGCGGTTGTTGGTTAGGTCTCCCATGTGTTTTAGGCATAGGGAGTGCATTAAGAGTTAGAAGGTGATACTCCCTTAGTGAGAGATGCTGCACAATGTCTTTGAGAGAGTGATCATATGGTTGTTTGGATGCAGGGATAGAGGAACTCATAAAGTCCTAATTCAAAGATGTGGAGTTCTATACGGGAAGGAGCACGTCATTGGGTATATAGGTCATATGACAATATTTAAATGGATTGGGATCAGTGGGGATTGTACCAGTCTTAATTTCATGTTTTTACCTAAGACACCAATGTAAAGTAGATGGGACACAATTCATAGTGTGTATCCAGGGATGGCCTAGTAATATGTTTTATTCAAAATCTCCTTTTATAAGATAGAAGATTTCATAAAGGATTTTGATGTTATATTTTATAAGTAAAATAATTGTGCCCAATGTGGGAGAAACATTATCATTAAATGTGTGTAGGATAGTGAATTATTGAGTGATAATGGTATCAGGTAAATGAAGTTATTTGAAGGCATGAGACGAGATTATATTAATATTGTCACCTTTTTCAAAATTATAACTCTTTTAACTAGAGTGTCGTTGATCCGGGTGGTGATGAAGAGGTCAAGGTCATGATCCTTAGGTTATCATGATGGAATTTTGGAATCATGAAACATGATGGATGTAGTCATTTTTAGGGCACCAACAAGGTTAGAAAATGGTTGGGGCTCATCTAATGGTACATAAATGGCTTGAATGACTTTTAACATAGCTTGTCGTGTTGTGGAGAGTATTAGATAAGTTTCAAAGGGAAATTTTAATAGGTGATTTATGTAACTATTTGAGAAAAATATTTTGTATGGATGTTGTGGATTGATTATCACTTACCATAAGGATGAAAAATTCATCTTTAGAAGATGATGGATTGGATGATTCGAGAGGGAGTGGAAGAGATAGATATTTTAGGTTTACCTTAATTATGGGATTTCAAATTTTGGGAGAAAACTCTCATGTTCATATGGAAAACATCGATTTGGAAGTGAGGGGCCCTACTAGAAGAGGCCTTTTTTACTAGATAAGGTGTCAAGTGATAGTTTAAGATTATTATGTTAAAGGGTATTAGGGTTAGCCTTGACTTGATGTTCGGGATCTTGTTATGTTGAGATCGATAGAAAGATTAAGGGGTTTATATTTGTCGGGAGAAGTACTTGGTTAGAGAGACTATAGATTATGGCATGGAGGCATTTTCAATCCTTTGTGTAGACTCCCGATATTCAATGATAAGCATAAAATTCCTTGTAATTATACCAGAATGTTTTCACCCTCGAGGATGAGAGGGCTTGATTAGTGGTAATTCCAAGGTTAACGATTGCACAAGTTTCTCAAGGATTTTGGTGTAATATCATGACGGGGCTTACTGATATGTAAAGGAGGGAATATGAATTTGGATGTATTTTGATGGCTTAGGAGCATGAGACATTCAAATTATGCCTTGTGTGGCTTGTTGAGGTGTGGGTTTGAAAGTAGGTTTAGATTCTAATATGGTCATTGTGAGTTGTGATGAAGTATGTGGTCCCATAATATAAGGTAAGGGTGTTATATCATGTGGTGTTTTTTTCTTACACTGATATTTTGAGATTTCAATCTTTTTATGTGGACGTCTTGCTAAATTTTGTGTCTAGAAACAAAGGTTATTGATTTGATATTAATAGACTTTATACTTAAATGGAATATTTATTATTTTTCTAACATGCCACTTTTCTTGTGATTTTGAAGGGATAATATCAGAGGTATCTATATGAGTGGATGTAGTACAACTTGAAATTTGTGACATAGATGGGTTTGAAGATTTATTTGTAAGAATATTTTAAGATTTTGATTTCATGTTGGGTGTTTTAACTATGGAAATAAATGACATGATAGGGGTAAGTGATAGTTGGGTAATGGTGTTGATAATATGAGCCATAGAGTTTTGGGTCCCTATGAAATGAGTTTTATTATTAGTTGGATGGTGGTTTGGAAATGGTTATTTGAACATGTCCAAGTATTGATTAGGAGGTGCATTCGTGTTTTCAAGTTGTAATTCACCTCAATCAATAATATCTTGGAGAACATTTTGAAAGTATTGGTACCTTCCAATTCCATGTCCTCAGACCTGATGATATTTACAATAGTATTCACCTCTGTACCATGATGGTTTATAGGAAAATTCATTGATGGATTGGATGGGAGGGAGTTTTATCATACAATTAGTCAAGATTTTGTCAAAAATAGAGATATATGACTCCCCTAGAGGTGTATATATACGTGGAGGTTGATACTTTTTGAAGTCCAAATGATTCATAAATGTAATTGTAAATACAATCATATTCTCCAAACCCTTATATTTATCACTATTAGAAGAGGTTTTAAAGGAGGAATTAGGTTTGGGTTTCTTATATCGTAAATTAACCTTAGTTTCCTCAAGGGACCATAATTCTAACTTTTGGGCCATGGTAAATGCCTCATCAAATGTTTGAAATGATTGAATCTAAAGGGTGGATGATATATGTTTCATATAAGACCAAGTGAATAACTAGATCAATTCAGTTTGGGGAATATATAATGATAATTGATTAATAATTCCTCACCATCTAGAAATCAAATCAACAATGATTCATCCTCGAATTGTTTGATTGCATACAAGTCGGTGATAGATATCTTACAAGTGATATTTATATAAAATTGTTCTATTCTAAGAACAATTGTGCTACTTGTGTGAATGAGTAAAGAGATTTTTGAGGAATACTATTATACCAATTGAGAGTAGGCCCAACTAATGATATTGGAAATGTTCTTAGCATGAGATCTTGATCATGAGTTATAAGATAACATGTAAAATGAAAGGCCCTAATATGTTGTTTTGGGTATTCCTTATTATAAAATTTAATAAAATTTGGAAGTTACTAATGTGGAGGACACAATTTAAAAGGTATGGATGGGTTAATAGGTACATTATAGGATTTCTTATAAGAAAATGTTTTTAGGACCCATGTGGTAACTTTAAGACTAATGATTCTACTCAATAAATCATGTATAGGATTGTTCTAATGAGGTTGAATGTTTAAAGAGGAAGTGTTAGCGTATAAATAAATGAAGGGATTTATTTGTTAATATAGATGGTTGGGTAAAGGGGGATTTTGAAAATATGATATATTCCTTTTATATTGTAATTTGTTGAGAAACAAACCATTCTGAAGAGGATTGGATATATTGAAAAGTATGAGGGATGGGAGTGTTATTGAGGGGTCGCAAAGGTTGTATATTATTATGAGGGTAGGTATAACTATATTGTGGGATACTAGTGCTAGGGTTTGGTTCGAGGATGGATGGTTTCTTGAAATATCACTCGTATTGATAGATTTCAAAGACATTATAATGGATACGACTAAGTTCAATCGAGGATGTAGATTGTTGTGAGGTGATAGGAAGAGATGTGATTAAAGGATTTACATGATGATACATAGTAGTTGATCTTGTCAAATAAAGATGGGTTCTATAATTTCCTATGACTAACTATGGGGATAAATAAGTAATGTGAGTTTGAGTACCCTGGGGGATAAACAAAGAGGAAAATGATGTAGGTCTTTGTTGACTAGTTATGTTTTGTGATGAGATGGTGTTGAGTTTAAAGCTAGCAATGGGAGAAGATAAGGAAGGTGTTGATGTTTTTGTGTTACTAAAATAAAAAGAGAAAGGTGTCCCTTTATTTGCTAAATACTCATTTTTTATTATTTCAAATTTTTAAGAAAGCCACCAGATAACGTTCAACCTGAAAAGTTAGTAAGAAATGGATCGAAAAATATATTTTACTAAAAATGTAAAATTTGATAAAAAGGAACCAAAGGTCCCATTGGGCGTGCTAATATTTTTTTAGTAGATTTTGGTTCATTGTTATTATATCAAACAAATCACCAAAACTAAAAAAATAGCAGTGTTTAACGATACATGCGTGCATGGTGATGTGAACAAGTAAATCCAACGTGTAAAAATAGGTTCTTCCATCTAGTTAGATGACAACATGCACACATACAAACACATAACAAGAGATAGATTAGATAGATATGAGGTGAATTGCTTGGAAAAGGCCAATCCTAGGAATCCAAAGGGATTCCTTTGAAGGGTGTCAATTCACTTTAAGACAATCAAGTGGTAAATGATAAAACATATAATATGATAAAGATTATGATATTTATAAAATACAATGATGAAATAAAATCAACCTTCCATAGGGATAGGAAGATCCTACTCTACGTAGTAGATGGCCTAAGCTAGATCGTAGTAAGATAAAGCTCCTCTAAGTACTCAATCCACTCTTTTTAACAATGTCTTGGTCTTCTCAGATGATCTCCAAATGATCCTACACGTTATTCAAATATGGTGTCGGGATGATGGCATAGAGGATCAACTCTTGTGTGATGTCATATTGATTCCAAGAAAAGGGTTGGGATCTGATTGGGAGGTCATAAATGTTGTTGATTAGATGTAATTCTCCTAGGATGACCATTTATAGATAGAGGACACTTGAAACACAACAATTAAGAGAAAACAGATTACAAAATGGATTGAAAACATGGAATGTGTTTTTGAAACCCGCTAAAAAGTAGGAATCCATAAAAATTCAAGGTGGCCACTAGTGATTGAAAGGAATCATTGGTGATTGTTGTGTAATTGGATAATTTCAAATAAAGGTAGATTTAATCATGAAAATATGATTTAATGATTAAATTATCTTTTGAAAAGATGCATAAATAAAAGAGGAATGTAAAGAGGTGATAATAACTTGTCTTTTATGCATAATGCAAATGAAAAATGTTACAGAGAGATATTACAATGTTTTTAAACTTTCATAGGACTAATTTGAGGAGTTTGATCAGATTTTTAGCAAGGAATAACACAATAAATATTATATTCAATAATATAGGTTAGACTATATATATTACATAATTTCCTATTTTAAAGGAGTCTCAAAAAATAATCAAACATGTATTATTTAGACTACCCAAGAATGGTGGGTTGGTTCAACAATCCAACCAACAAACTAATTAGCCCATATGTGTGAGATGTTAACAAAAATCACTTAACATTAGCTATATTATTACCCAAAAATCATATATGTGGACATTATAATTCCTAACATTACCCCTTAGTGTGAACATGGGAAAAATCACATCTCAAGAACTAGAAATAGAATTGTATATCACCACATACTTTTAGGTATGCATACTGCCATTTGGATCTTATTGTCTGGATCTTGCTACACATGACCATCTGATTCACACACGTTGAATCCTCACTCGAATGACCACTCTTCCACCAAATGATTGGTGAAGAAGACCAACGGTCATAGAATCCCAATAGTCATAGGATCACCACATCGGTTATGCTCATATAGAAATTTTCTAAACACCCACAATGCACATTCACTTCATTCCAAACTTTAGTAGGGAATGAATACCTTGTATTATTTCTCTACACACCAATGAAAGAAAAAAATGAAAAAATATAAAATAGTGCCACTAAATATGAATTCATCCCTATTATTGGTGACAAATGAGAGGTGTTGATTGGCATCTAACCTCTCGATGCCTTCACCCTTGGTGTGAGGCTTTTATCTCAACTAGATTTGATCATGGAGCACAATTATAACTCAGATGTTGGTTATTGTAGTCACAAATCCAAACACTTACTACTATTATTATACTACCAAGTATGTTGTTTTATATATGGATCTTACGTAAGAAAAGTATTCACTAATGACCCATTTCATAGTCTAGTCATCTATCTTATTGGTCTTTACCAATGTTTCTCTTGTACACTTGTTACTCACTCACACATTTATGGTCAAGTCTCACAAATTTCTATCATTCAATACTCACTCATTTATCGTTATTAGTCTTTGACTAGGGTTCCTAGAGAGGGATTAGGGTGCTTGGGGCACCTTGGTCATGATTCTAGGCATCATGGTCCCCATCACACTTGGTTTTATTTTTTCACTTGAGGTCAAGTATTTTCAATTTTCCCTCTCATCTCCCAAGGTACTAGTTGGCATGTCAAGTCATTAGTGTCAAAATTTTAACAAGAGATCTCTATATAAACATAACATACATACTACCTTATGGCCAAAATATTTCTATCAAGGGCTAGCTATCTATATAGAGAAATGGACTGCATTTGGGCATTATTCTTCATCACACACTACATAGAAAGGGGAGTCTATTGTTTCCATACCACACATTTGCATTTTATCTAGTTGTTGCCCATTATCTTTGCATCATTATTGTTAGGGAAACATAGGCACATTATTGCAAACACGAGCACACAAAATTACATTGGGTTTGAGATGTAATACAATGCTCAACTATAAGACCACCATTGTGGCATCTGAGGATAGTATGACCCCTTCATTTACGTATTTATTTTTTTAGGGTATGATATTTTGTATGGGGTTTTACAGGTGATTCTTCATTGTAGGTTTACGGTGACTCCAGTGAACTAAGTGTGACATTTACGTGACTAAAGGAGAAGTTTTGTGAAGACGACAACCATATCATGATTAGATTTCAAATTTTTTCATAGACTAGGGTACCCATATTTCAGACCAGGGCACCCACATGCATCCTATCCTCTCCACGTGCCCCCCGGTTGGGCCATATCTTCCTTTTTTGTAATTTTTCGAGGTTTGTTTCGATGCTTTGTTATTTCATTCCATCATTCTCGTTTAGTCCTGTGTCACCGCAAGGTAATTCTAATTCAAGTAAGTACCTTTCCTTTTATTTAATTTCATTTAAAATATCAAATTATATTTCATTTATGTTTCATTTATCATAGTTGTACATTTCTAATTTTAATAAAATACTCATATTTTATTGAATCATTTTAGTGAACCTATAGATTAGAATAGTTTTCCCTAAAATCCACTAAAACCCTAATGGATAAGGATAACTCTTCTCCTTCTTCGACTCATCATGCCTCATGTTAGTATCAATCCTATATATGATGAGGAAACTATAGCTGAGCTTACGGCTCTATATCATAATGTTACTATGCCGGATCATATTCAACAGCAACTCTTAGCCATCGAATGCAATAAACCTACTAGCATTAAAAATTATTATTTTAGCATCATTATGGATCCGGCTAGATTTTCTAGTTATCATCCTTGTTATACAGTTAGCCATGATCCTCCTTTGACATTTCCAAATAAATTCTAGATGACTCTCTTATTGATTTCATGTTTGGTCTTGATGATAGTACACATGTGCATACTGATTCTCCTCCTAGTCAAACCACTACTATAATTGCATCTCATGCTTCTCCTATTTCTGATAATGCTTCTCATGATCCATCACATACTAGTTCACATACTCCTTCACACTATGTTGATGATCCAATTGATGATACACTTAATGACATTTTCATATATGAGTCTCTCTCTGATTTTGATGAAACAATTGATAGTCATGAGTCTACTACTTTACATACTACTGAGTGTGAATCTCCTACTCCATTTTCATCTTCTTCTGAGGTTGTATCTAATAATATGCATGAATCATCTCCATCTATTAGTTCATCTCCTCCTACCACTTCATCTCCTCCTATCACTCCATCTCCATCTATTAGTTTGTCTCCTCCTATCATTACATCTCCATCTGACACTCCATCTCCTAGGGATGTTTCGATGCTAGTCCTACCACTTATATGGATGTTCCATGTCCTTTATCACCTATTGCTTCTTTATAACCTAAACTTAGTGTGACTTTAACATTGGCCTCTCCTACATCTCCTCTCGACATCCCTATAATTACTCACAATGGAAAGATACAACTTCTTAACACATTGTTGTCATCATATTTTATTCCTTCACAAGATATATTGTCCCTCATGCATGTTGTGGGTCATTTACAGTCTTAGGTTCAATCACTCGCATTAGAAAGAAATGTCTATTATGGTTTCATTGATAAAAATTCATTGCATGACAACCTTATTCCTAGGAAGATTCATGACTCAACATTTCCTAAGAATTTTATCATGCCTACCTTTTTATGTTTTAATGGTACTGGAAACCCCTACTTACATATCAAAGATTACCGTATGGATATGGATTCATATTCTAATGATCGATTATTTCTTAAAGACTTTCAACATAGTCTTATCGATGATGCTTTATAATGGTATACTCATCTACCATTCGGATCTATTAGCACTTATCATGAGATGGAAGAATATTAGCTTTATAAAATACTCTGCCACTTCAAAATTACTCATCCCAATGTATAAAAACATAGCTCGACCTTTGAACTTAACAACACGGCTATGGGCTCAATCCTATCAAACAGTTATCTCGGTCTGGTGGAAGATCACTCAAATAGCTCAATGAATGGACTAAAGAGCTCAAAGAGCTTCGTCTTCTTAAAAAAACTACCAGACTTGGCGGTGTACAATGAAGTTACCTATAATTATCCACACCTCTAAATTTAGAGGCAAAAACCCTTGATGGGGTAAAAAAATTAAAAATATTGTGAAAATGATCAACTTCCAGGGAGCAAGTTTTCCTAGTGCAGATGGCACCAAGGAAAAAAAAAATTCTTTATGTTTACTTGGAAAATGCATAGGAGGTTGTGAGTTTGCAGGGGGTTTTGGGAAGCTGCAAGAGGCAACACTGGCTCTCCATTGATGTAGATTTCTTCTCCATGAATTCTCCTTCCTCTGTAACCTTCTCCAACCTTGTCAGGAGATTCAATTCTCTCTTCCACCAAATGTAGAACAGGATGGAATCCTCTCGAAATATATTATTTGAATAAACCAAGAATACAATGGAGTGTTGCAATTCTTATAGGAATTATACAACATATGAATACAATAATAATTGTTACAACAACTTCCAAAATGCATCCGGGAAGCACATAATTGTTATAACAATCATAACAATTATACATGTGGAAATAAAAGACAAATATGGTTTTAAAACCATATAACAACATTAATTAAATAATTAATTATATGATGCATAATTAATATATTAGGTAAATAATAATTAACCTAACAATACTCATCTACCATTTGGATCTATTAGCACTTATCATGAGATGGAAGAATATTTTCTCTATCGCTTTATCATCAACAATGGCCCTAGAGTTACCTATGATCATCTACCTACTTTACATCAAGGAAAAACATAACCTATCATGGATTACATATTATGATTCAATGCTTATATGCACCAATTAGTATTTCAACCTATCGATCTAGAGAAGCAATTTATCTTCTGTTGTGGTTTGATTCCCACACTAAAACAAATATTGCAATATGACATGTGAATCATTCACAATTATATGTTATAGATTTATTGATCTAGAACAAGACCTCATTGTTACACATGTCATAGATCCTCCACCTATTGTTACTACTGCTACATCATCTAGTTATTCTTTGTTGTCATCTCTTAAGCATCCTATAAGATCTCCATCTCCTCCTTATAAGAAAGTTCATCCTACTACATCATAGAAGCATCCTTCTTATCCTACTCCACGGTAGGATACACCTCAATCTTCTACACCTATTTCACGTGAGCCATTGCATTTCTCTCATCACGCTTGACCACATGATGTGTTGCATGATTTTCTCAATGAGTGTTTAATTCACTTACCTTCTAACCAACATCATCCACAACATCAGCGTGATCAACCCTATTATAACTATCACCATATCAATGGCCATAGGGATAATGATTACTTCACCCTTCATAATCGATTGCAAAAATTAGAGGATAAGGGAATCATTTCCTTTAGCTCTTGCTCACATGAGCGTTCCATATCTCCTTTCCCTCATCGACAAGATAATACTTTGGTTCGATTATCTCATTCTTCTAGTGGTAAGGTCATTATTCGTCCATCACCACATGTTTTCACTCATGCAAGCTCTCCATTGTGGTCATCCATCATTATACCATATCATATATCACATCATGCTACTACTTCACAATGGATTCCACAGCCCTTAGAATTTTCACCTCCCACCACCACTCCACATGACATTCAATTTTGTTCATACGCTCACATTGATTTCATTCCACATGCTTCCACTAATTCATGTTGCCTTAGTCTTTGGTAGGTGATTTCTTTCACCATACCCCCAAAGACGTATTCATGTTCTTATGGTTCTTACATTACTATTGAGGGATATATTACAATAAGAACCTCTCTTTGCACATTCTATCGATTCACATAGAGCACCTTATCGAATCATTTCTCGATGACACACTCTTTCTTTCTAGTTCATTCTTGATTGTTGAGGGGTCTTATATAAATGAACCTCATCATCTATACGCTAGGGGGAATCACTAATATTCTCCCCATATCCTCATCATACTAACATACATTTCATTATACTATTACGACCACATCATCCTAGCACACATCATCAATTATTCATCACAATTTTATTTTCGCAATCACATTACACATTTTTTCTATCATCATCTACATCATATTACAAGTCCATTCAAAAAACATGAGAAATACTCAACACATCAGAATCATATATAGCAACAATAATCACATACATCATCATCACATCATAACATCAATACACACCAAATACAATCATCATATGCCAATAAATATGTCTATATATATATCGATTACAATCATAGTTACAAAACATCTCATCACTGGGGTAAGTCCCTCCATCAAATAAATCAGTATAAATTATATCTCATCATGGTTTTCATTATCTAGTATTGTGAGTGTTGTAAAACTTTACACCTTGTTGCTAACTCGTGCCATTGATCACGACCTCAATACCTCTCCACCTATCTCTTTAGTAGTGTCACATTTGTCGATTGTTTTGTAAAGTGACTCTATAACGTGCCGACTTGTACAAACACATCCTGTGCTAAAGCACTGCCACCCACCACCTCTCTAGTTCTTCATGTCTCCTTGTGTACCTCATCCCTCTCTCTGGTAGCATGGTACATTTCGTTGCTGTTATGGCCACTAGCTCAAATAAGTGGGCATGTTCACCTACAATTTCATCCACACACTCTAACATCCCTCCACCCACAAGTATATTGGTGGGAACATTCTACGTCAATGTGTGAATAGATGTTTCCACAATCAAGGACCAATATGCGTCACCTACAACCAATAGAACAACACATTAGACAACCATAACCATCACGTAACCAAATAACCAATCATATAACATAACTATACAAATACTCATGCTTTGTTATTGCCACCACTAGTTTTTTGGGGGCATGTGCTTTCCCCTCCACTCCTCCTCCCTGTGGTAATCCCTCCACATCTAAAAACAATGGAAACAAAAACACCCATCGATGCACTTTCCACCATGCATGGTATGCCTCTGTACACCCTACATCCATTGGCTCTATAGCTACATCATCCTCATCTAACATGAGAGGTACTAGGTGCTCTTCTATGGGCCCTGGTCTAGCTTAGGCCCTCCTTGGGGCTTTAATAACTCTAACCCACACATATGGCTCTAGGGGAACATCTTGGGCCATACTAAACTGTCAAGATACCCGCTCCACCTGGAATAACTTGGTCACACCTGGAAAATGATCCTCTAACCACATCATCCTTTGTATGCATCGTAACTCTACTACATCCTCTGACCATCCTCCATAGTCTCGGTATGACCTCCATGTCACTGCCTTTAGCCCCATCTGATCTATCAAGGATCTATATGTGTCGATTCATCTTCCACCCATGTTCACCAATCCATCTCCTAGAAAATATGTCCGGCCTAGCTCAATATACTCGCGGGCCACAAAATGGCCTCAATACTACTATATTCTTATAGGCCCATACATGTAATGATGTATTAGCTCTGATTCCACCTCCATGCTCCTCATGTGTAAATTTGTATAGATACCTATAAAGAGGGGCCAAGACACATCATGTACGGGCATACCTAGTACTATGCTTCTCTATCCAGTGTAAAATATCATACATATTATATAAGATTACTACACCACCACCCTCCGCTACAATTGAGGATGGTATAACCATGGCTATAAACTTCCATAAGTATGGAACCCCTGATCTCAAAATCACATCAAAAACAATATGGACCTCAACAGCACTCGAGTCCCTAAAAATACCACCTAACAACCATCATCTATCTCTATATATCATCCACACCCATGACCTGCACTCTCTCGCCAATAATTGGTAATCGTAATATGCAATACAAATCCTCTAATGTAGTGATCATCTCACTTGTACATAGCAAAAATGTACAAGTGTCCGCACACCATCTCTCACACAAAGTTGTCAATATAGGCATATTATAGGGCACATACCCCATCCTCACTATATGTTATAGGCTGTCATGGTTCATAACCTCCCAATAATCATCTCGATAAACCCAAACCTAGAAATGTACTCTGTGTGGTGACCACCATGAAAATCCTGCAAATGGATATCCCTCTACACATTAAAAAAACACCAAAAATGGTGTTAAAACACCATAAAAATGCGCACATGCTTTCTCATGACATTAATACACATCAAATTTCATGTTTACATCACTCTAGACAAAAATTAGACTTTCTAGACATGGGTGCCAAAGAAGGACTTGGGTGCCTAGGAGTAAGATACTAGCACCCATGCTTAGGCGATTCTATCCCGAAGGCCATTAGCACCTTCACTGCTCTTGTCTAGGTCCCAAACACCAAGAAAAATAAAAACAAAAAAATTGCAAAAATTCACCAAAAACGACTACTACACATGCATTTTTTTGAAAAAATCACACTTACCAACTCTGTCATCATACATGATGCCATGAAAGTTCGCTACCATCTTGAATCATCTAGGTCATGGTGCTTTAACTTGCGACATAATTACACACTCATATCTCACTCTTAGATTCACGTAAAAGAAAAATGATTTGAATAATCACTTTTTCACTTAATATCTTGAGCATTTTTACTCTGATTTTTATATCGTTTATGGCATTGTCTTCAAAATTCCACCTACCATCGTATCATACACATGACACACATGCTATTTCTCCTCAACATTTTCTTTCACTCAATCTAAACATATTTTTGTGATATCCATCATACAATGTTTATTACCACACTTACTTTCAACTCAAAGATTCATTCTCATTATCACTTCCCCTTTCGATGAAAGTAGGAATACAATTGGGGTAATCTTATAATTCCCATTACACCACTATGTGATCATTCAAAATTTCTAATTTTTCATTTTCAAACATTTACTAATACACCATGAGAATTTTCATCATTTTCTATCAATTCCCCCTAATGACCTATCTTGGGGGAAATGAGCGTAAAATCTCTCTCGAGTAAAAAATCAAAATAGGAAATCACCAACAAATTGTTAGGAAATAAGGGATAAAATATTTAGAATAATCCCACATAGAATCATAATAGTAGAAACTAATATGCATAAAGATATTACATATCTGAAATAAAAGTGTAGAAAATAAAAGAACACAACACAAAGATAGTATTTAATGTGGTTCACCAAATTTGGGCTACATCCACAAAGAATCACTTACTCATAATTTTATTACAAGCCACCTCTTTCTCTTAATACAATACCTAGATCTATTTAGAGTTGTGCTTAACAAGCTCTCCCTGAATTTGCACTTGAACTCACACATCTACAATGTTACATCAAACCTATCATATGCACAAAAGAACATAAATAGGAAATTGCTTAATCAATTACAAAATACCATGGGTATCAAAACATTGGGAAAAAACGCCCCATAAACCTATTGGTAAAAATCGCCCATATGAGAAGAGCATGTTTCGAGATATTGAACATGTTTCCCGAGAAAACTATGGAGAGTGTACAATACTTTTAGTGTACAGTCTTCAATACTTCCATACATGAAAAAATCTCCACAAAATAAAAAAATCAAATACATTCAAATATCTAATAATCAAAATCATACCATACAACACATTCGGCCTCCCGTGATGACCTAGCTTTGGAGTTACATTTGTTAGTTTCCCAAATGAAGTAACATGGGAAGTTATTCTACATTTTCGTTTACTTCCAAATGACTTAACTTGGAATCCATCACACACATTACAGCAACACCGTGAGTGGGGGAAATGAGACATCATCGCCTTTCAGTATACTTCTCCTATATGGGTCAACATGTTTGATCAAAATATTTGCATCCAAAATCACTAAAAAAATTATCTTTTTTCATCTACAATAGCTAGATGTTTTGAGGTAAAGGTTGAAGAATAATACACCTTTCTACCTAAACTCTTCCTATGGTGGCAAGATGCCCAAATCCTCTAGTTTTTTATACACAATGCAATCAGGTTAGGAGTTGATCACTCCCTACCCCATCACATCGTCATCGTATAAAATTCAAAATCATCAATCATTCCACATCACAAAAATAAATATCGTTTAGTGTACTCTATCAAAATATTATATCTCTCATTATGTTGCATGGATCAACATGTTGATCCATAGTTCATCACATTATATGTTTTCATTCGACACACTCTTCTACCACATTTGTGTGTTCTTATACAACATGGCCTTCTCCAAAATTCTCTTAGGTACACATCTTTAACTAATTTATGTTACCTAGCTTTTGATCACCAACATAAAATGGGGAAAATGTAGTCACAAAATCATACACTTACTACTACTATTATATATCAAGTATGTTGTTTTATAGATGGATCTTGAGGAAGAAATGTATTCACTAATGACCCATTTCATAGTCCACTTGTTATCTGTTTTGTTGGTCTTTACCACTATTGGTCTTGTGCACTTGTCACTCACTCACATAATTCGATCAGTGTCTTAGGAATTCTTATCAAGCAAGACTCACTCAGTTGTCATCACTAGTCTCCGACAATGGTGTCTATAGAGGAATTAGGATGCATGGGGTGCCCTAGTCCCGATTTGAGGCATATTGGTCCCCTGTCACACTTAGTATTATTTTTGTCATTTGAAGTAGGTCTTTTAAGTTTTCCATCTCATCACCTAAGGTACTAGTCGGCATGTCAGGTCATTAGTGTCAACATTTGAACAAGAGATCCATATATAAACACAACATACATACTACCTTATGGGTGGATTATTTCTATCAAGTGCTAGCTATCTACATAGAGCAAGGAAATGCATTTGAGCATTATTCTGCATCACACACTACATAGATAGGGGATTCTATTATTTCCATGCCACACTTCTTACATTTTATCTAGTTACTTCCTGTTATCTCTACATCATTGGCGCTAGGGAAACCTAGGCACATTATTGCACATACGAACACACATAACTATATTGGCTCTCGAAGTATTATAACGCTCAAATTTAAGACTACCATTGTGGCATCGAGGATAGTCTGACCCCTTCATTTGCATCTTTATTTTTTTATGATTTGATGCTTTGTATGGGGTTTTACAAGTTATTCTTATTTGTAGGTTTATGTCGACACTAGTGAACCAAGTGTGACATTTACATAGCCAAAGACAAAGTACTACAAATATCCGAAAGCCATATCAAGATCAGATTCCAAGTTGTTTTACGACTAGAACACACGGATTTCAGACTGGGGTGCTCACAAGCACCCTATCCCTCTCTGTGTACCCCCTCTCGCTCAAATTTGTCTCCATTACAATTTTTTTAGATTATTGCGATGCTCTATTCCATCATTCTGTTCGAGTCCCGGATAATCATGAGGTAAGTATAACTCAGGTAAGTACATTCCCTTTTATTTTATTTCATTTAAATATCAAATAATTTACTTAGATTTTATATTTCATTTATTTGTCATTTATCATAGCTGTGGATTTCTGATTTTAATAAAATACTTAGATTTAATCTAAATCAATTACCTCGAAAATGTGTCCCCGAGGCAATTTAATTTTTCATTTTTCAACTTTTGGCAACATGACTTTTATGAAGACATTTTTGACAATAATAACTTGACAAATGATGATGATTTTGTTTAGATTAGGTAAATTTTGGTTTTGAGGGGACCAAAAACCCTATATACAATTGGAGAAAGGATAAAGCAATAAAGATCACATCAAGAGGCCTCTACCAGCAGCCAATAACACCAACAAACAAGTGAGGTCACAAGTGACAAGGAAACAAACCAGGGAAAAAATCCAATGGTAACTAGGTTGAAAAACAAGAAAACAATAATGAACCATGACCCGAGTCAAAGAAGGAATGACTAAAGACCTATTATTGGATGCAACATGACTTTGAGTCACATGTTTTAAATGCCCTATTTTATTGGAATAGACTAAATTCCACCCACCCTCATAATACTTAGCTTGAGAGGCTCGCCACTAGGAACATCCGAACCCAACCTTAGGTCCACCTTGAGCCCGCCATCCATATCAACCATCAAAATTGGCCATGTTGACCTCACAACAACACCACCCAAATCAACATTAAATTTTTTCACAACTCTCTTGTCAACATTACTACTTTGTTTCATGTTTGAGTTTTGAATGGGTTACACATGTCTCAATGTCCCACCCCTAAAATCCCATGGGATAGATCCAAATCCCCCAACTCAACCACCACATCACAATGGGGCTCAAAATTGGTACTCGAGTACTAAAAATACTTTAATGTTGTTTTCAAAATTTGAAATTTGAATTGGGTCTCTTTTCCCAATCACCTTGTCTAACTTGTCACTCTCCTAACAATCTTACCCCTCCTTTGACACCACCACCTCCATTTCACTACCCGATCAATTAGAAGCCTCCATGCATGTCTTCATGTTTTCCATCTCGACAACATCCTCCACTTCGTCCCTAGTCTCGCCTTCAACCTCTATGTCATCTAAAAATCATCTAAATCCTATGATTTAGTGTCGTCTTCCCAGAACACGGCCCACTAATTAATTGTTTAGATCAACAAACTCTAACTAATTTAGACTCTCGCCATGGTAAATATTCTTAATATTACATCTAGCCATCTAACACTTTTCACAAATGACTAATGATTTCTCAATTTCTATTGTTTGTTTCCATTTCATAAACGGTGATTCCAAAGTTATTATTTTTGGCACCATCCATTCCTCTAGAACATTGATGCACATCCTGGCAAAGGCCAACCTAGATATAGATTTTGTAGGAAAATCAATGACTATTAACACATCCATGGATTGAGAAATCCCTAGAAAAACTTTGGGCTCTAAGGATTCAAAGAGAAGTTCTGAGAGATGAATCCAAACAGGGAGAGTCTGAAATATAATTTTTTGAAGAAATCCAAGCCTCCAGTGATGGAGGAAAAGGCCATAATTCCCATAGAACCATGATGCTCCTTTCAATACATTAATCATATTTGCTTCATTTTGAAAAGAGAAAAGGAAACCTTCTCCTACAAGAGCTCGTACCTCTACCTTGCATTCCCATTTCCTTCTACACCAATCTATAACAAAATCTATGTTCGGACTAAGTCCCGCAAAATGTCATAAATTCATAAACTTGAATCTTTCCTTATCCTTATTGACCACCGCTCACATCACCATCAAATGAGGATAGCATCGGGTTAAGTGAGAATGAGTCTCAAAGTGGTTCATATGGAACCAACCCAAATAATATGGCAACCCACATCAAGGAACTACAATGGTGGTTGTGTTCAGGTACTGTGCTTAAGCTAAGTTAGATGAATAATAACTACCACCTAAATAGTTCTATAACAAAGCTAAGACAAAATATAAGCACCATTAAAGATGAGATCTAAACAAGATTAATACTAAGCATAATGTATTAACTTAAAATTAACATGCTAAAGTATTCAAACCTCTACTCCTCTAGATTACCAACAAAAAGTAAATGGAGCTATGTAGACTCCATGGAAATCAAATTGATTGTTTTGATCCTCAAAAACCTAGGAATGGGAGCTCATCAAAGCTTGGCTACAAGACCCTTTGACTATTCACGTATGACCTAAGCACTTGGAAAAATGTAAGAAAGGAGCCTTAGCTCTTCAAATGGTGAATTCTCAAGAATAACAAAGGAAATATTTTAGTCTATTTGCTATGTGCTTTGCTTTTGTCTTCTCAAGGAATTTAGGTTTAAGTGTAAAGGTAGAAGGAGGGATCTTTATATAGCCCAATGGATAAAGGAACCACTACATCCCTTTACATGTGGTATAATAGAGATGTTGAGTTAGTTATGGATAAGGGGGGTTTAGATAGGGTTGAGTTAACTTTAGGAGGGTTTAGCTTGTCCTTTAGTGACTCATGTGGATAAAGGGGGCTCATTAATTAATCAAGATGATTTAATTAATAGATGTGCAATATTATAGAATATTTTAGAGGAATATTAGCATGATTTAGACTATAGAAGGGATTAAATCAATTAAATATTGATTTATTGGTTAAATGAAAGGGGAAGCTAATTAATTAATAATAATTAATTAGTCTAGATAGAATGGGGGATTAATTAATGGAAGGTCGTTAATTAGGGTACTTGTTGGATATGTGACTTAATTAATTATCATAGTGTAATTAATTAATGAAGATAGGAGAGAAGATGAGTGCTTTTGACGATATGTCACTAATTTGCATGAAAGGTGATAATTAGCACAATTTAAGTATTTAAATTACTTAGGCATAATTATGGGTGTCTACATTTTCCCCTCTTTCAGGTGGTGTATATGACGCTACTTCAAAGATAGTAGATGGATAAATTTTTGAAGGGGTAGAAGAAAAATTAGTAGAAGTGAGAGATGCCCCCTCAAGTGTCGATGGGGTGATGAAGGAAGATGATCGAAAATAAAAAAAGGTGAGAAATAGATAGAATAATGGCCCAAGGTAGAATACCCAGGTGAAATAGAAGATTAGGGGTGAGATGAAAGTGATGCAAAAGAAATATGGAGAAGTGGAGAGAAGAACTAGCCTCTAGCCTTTGTATGGGAACAACTTCAGTGTCATCATATTGCCAAAAGATCTACGTCATCGGTCCTTATGAAAAATATAAGCATACGACAAAAGTAGAATGACATGAAAAGTCATACTATGAACAATTGTCCATTGCTGAAAACACCAACTCCATGCAACATACAAAATGCAATGTAATACAAGAAAGTGAAAGATGCCTAACTCCATGCAACATACAAAATGCAATGCAATACGAGAAAGTAAACAAGCTAAACTAACAGAGAAACATAATGTAATTTTTTTATTATCAAGCTTCAGTTATGACCTATGTAAATTAATGACAAGGGTTGATGATGGTGCCCCAAGAAAGGATACATGCAAGGGGAATAACGGAGGACACTTGGGTCCGATGAAAATCAATGTGCACTATGAAACAATACCAGGAAACTCATTGTGCCCCAGAGTACAGATAAAGTAAGAAACCTAGCTTTTGTTGATGGAGGTAGATCAAGATGATCCACAAGTCGCACACATGAACAAGTGATAACCAAAGAGTGATTTTTATAGGATGCTTTTCAATTTTTAGAATTTTTTTGAAACATATTTGAATTTTTTTGATGATTTTGAAATTTTTATGAAAGTATGTACATGAAGATGAGGAAGCATGGATGCCCTTAGCGATAGATGGGATGTACAAGGGCATAAGGCCACATGCATATGAGAAATGTGAAGATGCAAAAATCCCCAATGATTAGGTGGGAGTATTCAAAGGAAAAATCTTCATAGGTAGAAGTGGAACCCAAGGCCATTATGGATAGGTTCAACATGATGATGAAGATAAACCAATGAAATGTTGGGAAGAAGTAAGGATTCCCCCAAAGATAATTTGGCCTAAAATCACATGATAGAAAGGAAGGAGAAGACCATTTTTGTGAAATGGGACAAAGGTGTCCGAAAAAATGGAAAAAAATTAATCTTATATACATGTGTGTTCCAAACAAAGTAGAAGAACGATGTGAATGATATGAATGTAGCTTTAAAGCCTCGCGATGAAGAAGTGATTAGCCAAAGGCACAAATCATGAGACGAGATATCGACTAGAGTAAGAGTCTAAACAAGGTCCAAAAATACACTTAGTAACATACTAATCATGTTTTCCCATAGAGATCTAGTGTGTGTACGTGGAATTTATTACCTCTTGAAGGGAAGATCTAATAGACAACAAGTGAAGACAACCTAGCCAATGTGTAGGAATGATTTATTTTTATAGGTGATAGGCAATTGGATGGTGGAAGGATAGCCTTACATTGCTCCACTACCAGACAGGCGTCCATAGCCCTGACATAGGTGCATTTGATTCTAATTGCAACATTGCTCTACTACCAGTTAGACATCCATAGCCCTGATAGAGATTATTGGAAATACCCAAAGAGAGAGTTATATATCAATTTTATTTTTCTTATAGCTTTTAGCTTTTGATATTTTGATTAATTTTGATTCTTTTACTTTTTGAAAACTTATTTCATCTCTCTATTTTGACAAGGGGTTAAGAACCATAGATGGCTTGATAGAAGGAGGTGGAAGTGATTGTGATGACGACATTGGATAGTTTCCACAAATATCTCCAAAATTTCTTCACAACAAGTTTATTAGATGTTGATTATGATAGGATCTCTAAGAGGTCATTCATTCTTTAATTTACCAAGGTGATAAAAGACCAGTGGTCAAACATATACCATAGAGATAAATGTCACAAAATGCTTGTAAATAAGCTAACCAAAATATCACCGAAGGGATAAAAATGGTAGGAAGACTTGTAGAAGAATAAAAAGGGGAAGAAAGAACATCCATGTGTATTCAATACCCGATTGCAATGTTTGACCTTTGTGCCTTTTATTTTTTTTTCTATTTTCTCATGTTTTTTGTATTTTTGCATTGTTTTGATTTTTTAATTTTTGATAGTTTTAAGAGGTGGGACTAACAAGGTCACTTTGTATGATAGGATCCAACAACGATGTGTGTGACTTCCTTGATAAGGGAGACTAAGCATATTTTTTATCGAGAGTGATATAATCCCGATCTCAATGATCAAGGTGAGTTCACACTCAATAAATGACTGTGATTTGTTTTAAAACATGGGTTTTTGTATGTGGGAGTTTGAGTTCCCTATCCATAGGTTTTTGTACTTTACACCATACTTGATGGGTATATTGGTGTGCATTCTGGAATTACATTTGATTTTGGATTTTGAGATTGTTTGATTTTTTGGGAGCTATAGAACTCTTTGCAATTTTGATATGAGCTTGATTAAGAAACCTGTTTGGGTTTCTTATAAGCTTACGAGTGACTTGTTTGATCTTGAGAAGGAGAAAAAGTGAACGTGGACATTTATAACATATGTGAGAAATGACCATGGGCTTGCTATAATCTTTGGTATAAGATTAATGTGATGGATGCAAAGGATATAGTCAAAGGATTAAAGAAGATGGGCTACTAGGGGGTTAGCCATAGATAGAAGATGAAGGGTTGCTAGGATGTGGCCCAAGAATAGAAGAAGAAGGGATACTAGGACATGACCCATAGATGTAAGATGATGGACTAATAGGATGTGGCCCAAGAATAGAAGATGATGGACTACCTGGGGGTGATCCATACCTAGAAGACAAGGGGCTAGTTGGGCGTGCCCCAAGAATAGAAGATAGTGGACTACTTGAAAATGTACCAAAAATAGCAGAGGGAGGGCTACTAGACGGTGACCCACACCTATATGAAGATGAAGGGCTACTTGGTGTTGACCCCATAAGAGATTGTGATTGAGGAATTATGATAGACAAAGAGTTATTGGGTGATGAGAAGATAGGCCATGGATCAATGCAAGACCAAGGAGTTTCATCACATAATGAATAATGTGAAGATGGAAGAATAAGATGAGGATCAAGTTGGATGATCTAAGGCTATTCTTCCATTTCTTGATAAAAGGAATCAACCTTTTCCTCATAATACGTAGACACATCAAAGTCTAAAGAGAATCCTTTCTCATAATCTGCTAAAGGAATATCTTCATATGCCCCTATAAATTCCCTAATTGTTTCTTCATTCTTAAAGAGATCAATCAGTATGATTTTTTGATTGACCACTAGGGGTTGATTGGAAGAAAGAGGTTCACTTGGTGTGGAAGACTTAGAATATGTTTGATGATGATTGGTAGAAGAAGAAGATGTGGGGGATGAAGAAGATGTGTAGCTAGATGTCTCAGGAGTAGAATAAGGTGGTGTGGACCTACTCATACGATGGTATATCATCTTTAAACTAGTAGTACTAAGTCCAAAGTCTTTAGATTATGACGTATGGGTTGATTCAGATGTTTGAATTGAAGGACTTTGAGTCACATGAATCTTCAAAGAAGGAAGACTTATTAGGGGTGATTAATGAAGAAGGTCCGTGAAGAAGGGGAGGACCATGATTCAAGAATTACATCGGATGAATAATAATAAGGGTCCTACAAAGAAAGAGAGGACCATGATTCAATAATTGTATTAGATGTTTGATTGGAGGGATTTGGAGTCGCACGTATCTTCAAAGGAAGAATACGTCATTGAGGTGACTAATAAAAGGGGTCCTACGAAGAAAGGGAGGACCGCGACATAGGAGTCATATTAAATGTATGATGAAGAGGTTCCTATGAAGATAGGGAGGACCATGACATAGGAGTCGCATTAGATGACTTAGGAGTTGAATTAGATGAATCCAAATAGTAGTTTGGATCCAAATCATCAGAAGAATCAAAAGAAATGTTTGGATTAGAATCAGAAGAAATGTTTGGATTGGAATCCTCAGAAGAAGAGGAAATGTTTGGATTAGAATCAGAAGAAGAGTGGGGGAACTGAATAATAATTTGGATTAGAAGTGTCCAAACCATACCACCAACTATGAGATGAAGGTGGGGAACGGGTTACCCATATGGGTTCTCTAACACGAAGAACCAAATGAGGTTTAGTTGTAATGGAAATATTTTTATTTGTACACCGAAAATTTGATTCCTTACTATCGTATGTATAAGGAACCTTGCGATAATCAGTCATTTTTGGTGTTTTTTAAGCACAAATGTCTAGATCTAGATAGTGTGATGGAACTCCTTCAAAGGGAATGAAGTGACATGTCAATTTGGGTAGCATAAGAACAACCAACTAGAAATTTCCTAAGTATTGATATGCGTGCATGATTTTAAGAAGGTCTAAGGAAAATAGACATCGTGATGACGTAATATCGATGAGATAAAAAGGGATTGTCCTAGAAAATAATTTTTCTGAATGAATAATCACAAGGAACAATCATGCAAGTGTGAAACAAAATCCAATCAACAAGGAAATACACCATATGAAAATACGTGTGCAAAGTGATAGTTCGATGCAAAGGTGATCAACATAATGTCAATATTTACGTCAAGCTCAAAATGAACAAGGCGTAAATATTAACAAAGGGTAGATGTGACTCCCAATCAAAGGATACCATGACAAGTTCAAAAACCAACAAGGCCTAAATTTTAAAGGGTGATGTTTACAAATGTAAGCCAAGTAACCACACTAATTAGACACGTCTATCAAGATTCACGGAGAAGTGAGATATTAGTGTCAAAGTGGTATCGAAATGACACAAACAAAGTAAGCCACACATTTCAAAATTTGGGAAAATGTTTGAAATCAAACTAAGTCAAAGTATACTAAGGATGTGTTAAAACGTGGGTAGTGTAATGCCACAATGCGGACACTTAGATCATGTTTACGAGAAATGTGACATAAGTATCTTAATTGTGTCGAGACAATGCAAATGAGGTAACATGTCAAAGGGAGATAAAATGATGAATCAATCCTAACTATGATGATGATCCTGACGTGGGTATCAAGATCACAAAGGATACCAATGATATAAATATGTCTCCACACACTTTAGATGTTTAACTAACCTATCCGCAAACATGGATGGGTGTAAATAGACAAAAAAGTGGTGAAACAATCAATTGATAACACAAAGGTAGTCACTCCTCTTCTGATCAACAAAGTGTCAAAAGAAAGTGAAGGAAGTAGATCAAATGGGGGTAAAAAAAACTGTTGGCCTCACTTGGAAAAGTTTCACCTTACCTTAGGGTAAGTGAAAAACTAAGCGAAAGTAACACATCACACATTTCGTGGTGAATAATGGCTCATAACATCAACACCGTTTTGAACTAGTCAAAGTGGGCTCCTGGCCAAAGTATATTCTCCTAGGTGGTTCTCTCATCCTAGGTGTTACAAAGTTGTCTTAAGTAAGTGCAATTTACCCAAATAGTCCCGACTATCTTGGAATTATCTTGACTTTACTTTATCCCCTTCGAGCATAAAGGGAAACTAGTGCATCCACGTGTGCTCTCCCTGGGGTCACCATACGAACAACTAGTAACACTATCTCACAAGGTAATACTAGTCAAGTAGGTAGTGCGGAGCACTTCCCTTTTCGTCCACAAGGTTCCCTCTTGTGTGGACTACTTTGGGGTTCCTGGTACCACCCCCATTATTATAGCTTACGGTGTTATGCCAAAGGGGTTATGTTCCATTGAGCGGATAGGATGTAGCCTTTTCTGAAACCTACAATATAATGTTTTGAATATGGTGTGTTTTTGATCTTTTTAACTTAAATGTGGTTTTAAGTGGCACACCATTTGGTAACTGTAAAAACACATGTATTAGAGGGTTTTTTGTTTTCTTTTTGATTTGTCCTTTCTCCGACAAGTGATTTTGGTCCTACATACCAAGGTTAGTAATTTTCCAAAACGTTATATAAAGGAGATAAGATGTTTTTGATTTCCCAAATCATCCTAAGATGCAAGGAAAGAGCATACGCAACAAGGTATCTCACTAAAATTTGTAATAAATGGAAAATTCCTAAGTAAAATGTGAAAATAAGTTCCTTTTAACCAACTTTGAAAGTTAATTAAACCGTTTTACAAGTATGAAGAAAGTAGTGAAACGTTTCTGATTCCCAAGATCACCTAGAAAGGTGCGAGGGAAGAGCATACGTGTTTCAAACCTTCACAAATAAAGATGCAAATGTTTTTGATTAAGTTAGTATAAAAAAATTAATGCAAAGGAAACTTGTAAACCACTGTTAGAACCCTGCAAGAGTTAGAAAACCAAGAAAATTGAAAAATTCTAGAAATCTAATTTTTGCACTTTTTTAATCAGTTTTTAGTAATTTGCATTTTTGGAGGTCTCCGGGCATTTTGGGAGTTTTGTGATAGAAGTAAGTATACCAAAGGTATCTTACTCTTGGAAGTTCCCTCGCAAATTACACTTCCTTATCTTTCCAACACCAGTGCCCCCTTTTATGCGTGTGCACCCCCTATAGAGACACCTGTGCCACCGTAAAGGCGTGTATGCCAAGATTAGGGTGGATATGCCACTCGTGTGTTTTTTTTGACTTACAATGCACCTGCACCACCAAAAAGGCATGTGTGCTAGGATCAGGGCGTGTGTGCCAAGGAGGTAAACAACAATATTAAGATCTGACAGAGCACCTGCGCCACCAGAGACGTGTCTACGCTATAGTTAGGGCGTGTGCGCCACAACCGATAAAAAATGCAAGTTTCTAACAGAGCACCTGCACTTCCAAAGAAATTTCCCGCACCACTGTGAGAGATGCATGCACCTAGGTTAGTGTGTATGCACTGGTCTGATAGGTTTTTATGTTGTAATGAAGGTACAAGACTAAATGGCGTCATGCCTGGGTTAGTGTGCTTGCGCCCTGGTTAGGGTATGTGCACTGGGGTTAGTGCATGTGCGCTCAAGTTAGCAAACACAGAGTCAAGCTTTGACAAGACACCACGCCACCCAAGAGGTACCTATGCTGAATAAGTGTGTATGTGCCCTCGTTAGCATGCCTCGTGCCACTCCTGCAACCAAAGCATGACAAAAAACACAACAAATCTCATAATACCTCAAATTTTAACAAGTTAGCTTAAAATTGACAACAACCCATTAAAATGATAACTATGAACGAGAACCTACACATATAATATTAGCAAAAATCTTAAGAATTTGAACATTAATTACTACATGTGCATATCAAAGGTTAGCTAAAACAATAGAATTCAAGCTTAAAAAATGCTAAGGGACTAGGATCCGGTCCCACCGGTGTGCCAAATGTGTGCATGTATTTGTGCTTAAGCTAAGTTAGATGAATAAGAACTACCACCTAAATAGTTCTATAACAAAGCTAAGACAAAATCTAAGCACCATCAAAGATGAGAGCTAAACAAGATTAATACTAAGCATAATGCATTAACTTCAAATTAACATGCTAAAGTATTCAAACCTCTACTCCTCTAGATTACCAACAAAAATTAAATGGACCTATGTAGACTCCATGGAAATCAAATTGATTGTTTTGATCCTCAAGAACCTAGGAATGGGAGCTCATCAAAGCTTGGATACAAGACCCTTTGACTATTCCCATATGACCCAAGAACTTGGCAAAATGCAAGAAAGGAGGATTAGCTCTTCAAATGGTGAATTCTCAAGAATAACAAAGGAAATATTTTAGTCTATTTGTTATGTGCTTTGCTTTTTTCTTCTCAAGGAATTGAGGTGTAAGTGTAAAGGTAAGAGGAGGGCTCTTTATATAGCCCAATGGATAAAGGAACCACTACATCCCTTTGTATGTGGGATAATAAGGATGTTGAGTTAGTTATGGATAAGGGGGTTCAGATAGGGTTGAGTTAACTTTAGGAGGGTTTAGCTTGTCCTATAGTGACTCATGTGGATAAAGGGGGCTCATTAATTAATCAAGATGATTTAATTAATAGATGTGCAAGATTATAGAAGCTTTTAGAGGAATATTAGCATGATTTAGACTATAGAAGGGGATTAAATCAATTAAATATTGATTTATTGGTTTAATGAAAGGGGAAGCTAATTAATTAATAATAATTAATTATTCTAGATAGAAGGGGGATTAATTAATGGAAGGTCATTAATTAGGGTACTTGTTGGATAGGCGACTTAATTAATTAGCGTAGTGTAATTAATTAATGATGATAGGAGAGAAGATGAGTGCCTTTGACGATATGTCACCAATTTGTAGGAAAGGAGATAATTAGCACAATTTAAGTATTTAAATTTCTCGGGCGTAATTATGGGTGTATACTGATGGCCCCCTGTCACACTCTTTATTCCCGTCCTGGACCATGGTGATGAATTTTGACTTAATTCATATTTGACAATTTAAAAGTGACAAAGGAAAATCACTTTTAAATATTCCAATCAATAATTTGACATAAGTTTTTAAGCAAAAAAAATAGTTTATCTAATAATCTATCATTCAAAGAACCACTCATAACAAAACTAAAGAAAAATATAAACTAAATGGCTCTATAATATTGACATTAGATTACGTGGCTCAATAGACCTAACCTTAATATAACAAATTGAATAAATACATACACCGAGCACACGAAGATGGTGGGAAACAAAATGGAATGGAACTTGATCATACTTTTTTGAAGATGAGTGCATGGATACGGATGAAAAGAACATTGGCGCATGACACAAATGACACTAATAATGAAATCTATTAGATGAAGACAACCGATTAAAACTCCTTATCCAACATGTATGCATGAATGGGATTTCTAGTCCGACTATTATTCATATGGTTGTAGGACATTAATTACATAGTTGACATACTTAAAAGATTGAGAATTGCAGAAAATAGATCTTTGTCAATAGTTTTTATGATCTCGATGTTATAAATACATAATACGTAATGCCTTAGGTTTCATAGGAATACATGTATCTCACAACAATTTGATCAAATTGGATTATTAATCGAAGTAGATGGCACATTAATATATAGATTTTTTTCATGAAGTCTCGATACAGGGAAACTTTTAGTGGAAAATTTTCATAAACTCACGAATATTCAAATTTTTGGAAATTGGAAATGGAAAATTTTTGAGACTCGTTTGTTGCCTAATTCACCAAAAATTTTAGGCAAAAGGTCTTTAGTATGGGTTAGTTCACCTAGTATTTACACATATAAATGAATTTATGCATGTAATTCACCAACGTTTTGAATCAACATGTGTACATATTTACCAAAGTATACTACAGTCTACTATATATAGCACCTTGGTATCTATATAATACATATACAACCGTCTAACCTTTTTGCAATATTTTATACCGAATTCGAACATCAACCCATCCAACCTCTATCGGTCTTACTACAAGGTTTTCCACCAAACCCAAATATTTCTAACTACAACTATAAGTTGTCTCGGCTTTAACAAATGTAATTCATCCAACCGGATCTATTCAACCACCGAAGTAATCGTAAACTTTCCAATAATAAGGCATCTAATTACAACACGTCCAGTGCTAGTCATCTCGATCGCAACAAGTTATCCAATAGCTAGCCATCGAACTCGCTATCCTTCCAACTTAGTGCCCAGCTCATAGTTGTCCTACCCCAATCCAACCAAAGGTGAGCCATCCATATGCAATCTCCTTGACCTTCTAGCTTATTTTTCAAACCCCAAACCCGTATGTCCATGTTTGGCGATATATCCATCAATTCTAGAAAGTACGGTAAGAAGGTTACGACAATTCAAAAAATGGTACTAAGACATTATTTGGATATTTTAGAAACTCACAAAAATGAAGGTTGTTTTTGGATTTGTTGAAAATATCAGTATGTACTATTTACAATTTACTAATTTACATAATTTTATTATTATATTTTTCATATTGTTTTTCAAACTCTTTACACTCTTGTTTTATGTTTATTCAGTGGTATTAATAATATAAATAATTAATACTATTTCGTAACACTTTTATAAAATTATATGTAGACATTTCTCAAACACCTTCACAAACTAATCCATTTCTAGATGTCGATGATCCTTTATATGTTGATGAAAACATTTTTCCCTTGATGACATCGAACTAGAAGAAGATTCATCAAATTCTCATTCAACACCAACAGAGGAAGCTTCTACTCCAATGTTTGTTTCTAGAAAAAGGAGATGTGAGGATCAAGATATTCCTGCTGAGAACCTAGATGCACAAGTTGAAGTCGAAGAACATAAAACAAAATCTATTAGAAGAAAGAGGACAAACTGGACAATAGGAAGGACTTTCATGTTCAACTAGGCAGCCAAATATCCTTTTATTGAACCTATGGAGCTGAAAAATGGTAATGATGTTCCAACTCAATGTCGATGTAAAATATGTAGTTGGAAACAAGGGAAAGATCACACAATGCAGCTCAAACTAGACACCATTGAAAAACATTGTGGGAAAATCTATATTTCCAAAAAGAAAAAGGATGGGAGCATAGTAAGATCTCATAAATGGAAAAATGCAAAAGACTGTTTGCATGTAAAATATGTAGAAGAATATGAAAAAGAACAAAACATTTGAAAAATATAAATGAAAAAGGTGGCACAATTGTAGAAAAATTGAGCAAAGCTATGGAGACTGAAATGCAAGCCAAAAGTATTCAATTTTCTATTGTATTCCATATATTGAAAAGGGAATACCCATTTCAGATTTCTCGAGAAAATAAATTTTGTATCAAGTTATTGGATTACTGAGAACATTCCTCAATCACATTGGTCAGATATTAGTGGCTGGGAAATCAAAAATGTCTTTCTCTAGTAGAAAAGGAGGATCTAAAAGAGTCTATTCAAAATGTAAATTTTATTTCCCTTTCATTTGATGAGGTTACAACAGTGGACAATACATCATGGGTTTTTATTCATGTATACGCATTTGTAAATGAAGTAAGAACTCTCCATCTCTTAGCGAGTTCATAAGATGAGTGAAAATTACAATTCTAAAAATATTTACAAATTGGTGGTGTCAATTCTAAAGGATATTACACATATGGATGATTTTTCCATTGCAACAAAGTTAGTTTGTGTTGAAAATGACAAGACATCCGTAATGCAGGGGGTGGAAATGGTATCTGCGTATAACTACAAAGAATTGTTCTCCCTATATGATTGCAATTAATTGAATGACTCACGAGAATAAATCGGCCTACAAAATTGTGAGCACATTTAAAAATGTTTCCAAAGTGGAGGAGATGATCCGTGATTTGCATGCTTATTATTCTAATGATCCCAAAGAGATTTTTAGAATTTCATAAATTTTCAATTGGACAAACAGATGGGAAAAACTTCTCAAATATGTAGATACAAATGCATTTAAATGTATAACCCCTGCCTATACAATATTTGAAGAATATCCTTCATTAACATGTTTTATGTATAAATACCATAGGGATGTAGATAAAGCTAAAGATTTGTTGTATCGTCTAACAGACATTGAAACTTTACTCACACTATGTGGTATTTTTCCTATGTTGAAGGAGCTAAATGTTTTGACAAAGCATGTGCAAGAGCATTGCATCTACATAACAGACTTCATAAGACTAAGAAAACATGTGTGCTTGAGTCTAGATAATTTATATTTATCAAATGGAAGTTTTTAGGGTCCTATTTTTGAAAGTTTGGAATACATTAATAGACCTTAAGAATCCTAGTTACTTTTAAAATTCAATATACATGATCATCTCTGTATAACAACACATGGGAAAGAGATACCACTTCATACTTTTTTAGAAAAGAGTAGATTTGGTTGGGTTAGAAATGGAAGAAGTAAGAGTGACACACAATTTATTTGAAATAGTATTATCTGACACTCGAAATAAATTGAAAAATATTTCTCAATCTTTATCTACAGAGATCCATGAAAGATTCAAAAAGGATAAATTACTTGAAGCAATGGGAGTTTTCAATCCACAATTTTGGAATACAACTGGAGGCACACTTCAAACATCCATTAGTACTTTATTTATCAAATACATGACTAGTCTAATGGACCATTTCTGTAAGCACGAAGAGATAAATGAAGTTGTTGTCAAAGGTATTTTACAAAAAAAGTTACTTAGTTCTACCAATAGTTCCATTAGAATACTTCTAGGAAGAATATTTATTCAAGTAGTATTTTACAAGAGGATTTGAGCGAGTATATTCAACTATATGAACTTTTTCAAATAATGATTAGGGTTATGTCAAAAATGAGATGGTATTCAAGGTGCATTGTCCTTTGTAAAGTCAAAAGTTTGAAACAGATTGGATAGGAATTTAGAAAGTTTTCTAAGATTGTATATATCCAATTACTCTGGGGAAAATTTTCCTTATGAGAGAGAACTTGCATTATGGAATTCACTCATAGAAATAAGAGGATTCGGTAACATTTTGAATGATCTAGGGGATCCAAAAACATCCACCGAACATGCTTCTAATTTAGTTGAATTCCAGGACACAAATGAACGTGTTGCTCCAGGACTGTTTCAATTGCATAGAGTTATAATTTCTTATATACATTGTTGATGTTATTGAAAATGATTTTATGTATTGATATATTTCATATTCATTAATGATAATCAACCTGGTCTTAATAGATTGTGTTTTTTACTTGTAACAAATTCATTTTTTATATTTTGTTTTATGATTGAAATAAATATTGATTTATTTGGATCCATCTATGTGATTATTGATTAATGTTTTACATATGCATGAAACATAAATATTTTTAAACAAACACAAGCTAAGTGTCTTAAACCATGCTTTATTATTTACATCTCTAAATAGTAACATAAAAACCATTCATAGTAAGCATAAATCTAATTACAAGTTTGTAAATTAAATTGTTGAAAACTTTCAATAAATGTGATACAACACTAAATATAATTCCAATTCAAAATTATTCTTGTATTCATTCTATCAAGAGGCAGATTACTTTATGAAGACATACATCTTTTCATAAAGCATTGTCACCACTATAGTTTAATTCCTATGCCAGTGTTGGAATTGTGACAACACACCTGTCACATGTCAAAACTAACAAAAAAATTCAATTTTATGTTGAGGGGAAGATTTATCTTTTTCTTACACAAGAGGCTAAGTTTTCTTAGTCTGTAGTGCTCTTTGATATAACTCATGATGCCTACAAATTCTTCATCATGCGGTAGTGATATTTTGAAGAATATTCTTCTTCTCCCTCACAACATCTCTTGATGATAAAAGTGATGGATCAACATCTATATTTTCCTTTAGTAAGATTTCTAGATCCATCTTATGCTCCTTGATTATCCTTTTCAATGTATTATTTTATTTATTTAATAATACAAGTTTTTCCTTCAACTGTGTAAATGCATTCAAGTTTTTTGGGCATTCTTCAAATGTGCATCAAATACAACTTCTTTTCTTTAAATTTTCATATTTTTCTTGCAAAACATATACAAATGTATTAGTATTCTATTAGATAAGCATTAATAATTTATTGCAATGTCCATAATATCACGATTTTGTGTGTAAAAGATAACCTACCACAACTTTCTCTTTTTCTGCATTTGCAATTAAAACATTGTTTTTGTCCTTATCCCATTTATTGTAGTACACCTGGGCTTTTGCATTAATATTCTCCAACCTGTTTAACATTATGTCCAAAATATCATCATCATAATCATTATTATAAAAAATTGTACCGACTAAGCTTTTTTAGAAAAATGTGAAGCCTTACCGGGTCAGTTGGCTCTTTGTGGTAGTGAACAATGAATTCCTTTGAGTGTGATTATGGTATCATGTATTTATTTCTTTGATTAAAAATGTTTTCCTTCTCTCCAAAGTGTGCATTGATTCCATATCAGATATAGCAACTTCCTGAATTGTGGCCCCCATACTATCTGATATCATATTTTCAAAGGAAAAATATGTCTTCTAATCATCTGTGAGTGGAGTTTTACTTGGAGGAGGAGGAGATTCTATTATTTTTTGTACATATTTATACACTTATGCATGATGAGGTGGGGTAAATTTTATCATGTATGTGTGTCAAAATATCTACCCTTCTCTATTTCACCACTATTAAAACCTGAATACTCATCATCGAGCTCGATCTAGTTGAAAAATTACGTGTTAATTGTGCTAAAGACACCACCTAGTGAAAAATAGGAAAATTTGAGATTACTGGATAAACTGTTCCTGCAGAGTCTACAAGAAACCTTATATTATTTCCTGTAAAATTTCTTGTTATTTGTATAGTATGCATTGGCAGTATTGGAGGTCTTTTCACAATTTGTTGTGAAGGTCTATTCACTGCAAGAAGAAGCAAACTGCAATGTATTAGAAAACTAATCAATAAAATATTTGTAAGTAAACAAAAGATGCTAAATATTATTAATTATACAATACCTTGCATGCTCGGAGACGTGACGAATTGATCTTGACACTGAGAATGATTTTGATCTATACCATCAAACTCAAAAGTTTCTGAAAATAGAAAATGTAGAAATATTAAAATATTGTATGGCTTACAGAATCAGTATAGCTTGTTTATAGTTCCTTCTAGTAGCTTAATTAATTATTATAAACAATAAATACTAATGTTTATACCTGTAGAGAAGTGTGATGGCATAGAAGATAGGAGCAGTGGAGCTATCAACCCCTAGGTCTTTTTGATGAGGAAATCTTACTAGGGTTGATTCCGTCGAATCCATATCAGAATCAACACAAACCTCATGAGGGGTTTACCCCAAGAAATAGCTTCCTTATGAGATATTGCAGCCATAATTCTTCTCTACAAAAGATAAAATTACTATTAGTATTGCATTCAAAAATAATTAATCGATATAATGTGAAAATTAATTGTTACATGTTGTTATTTAAGTGAGATACCAATCATTTTGTCATTAATTGCAGTCATAATTTTTCGTTCTACAATTAGTGGAAAGATTCTTGATAGAATGCAAGTAGATAATTGGTAGAAGAGAAAAAAATCTTGGATTTATCGATTGTATTCATACTAGATGTAGACACCAAAATTGGGTCACACTCCCTTGGTCCCTCATAAAATAAAAACCTTGAACACATTTACCTAACCATGGCCCCCTTCACCCCACTCTAATATTAATTTAATTAAATTAATTCATTATCCTCACAATATTTATTATTTTTATATCCTAATTGAGATAGTGCCCACATATCCACCTCACCTAGACACCTCATCTAGCCACCTCACCCTAAAACCTTTCTTAGTAAGTTGTCATAACTAACTAAGACCTACAAAACCATAAAAATAAAAAACTATATTCCCTCTAACCACATTCTCGTCTGTTAGAGGGAAGCTTCCATTATATTCTGTGGAGCAAAAATCGGTGAGATCAAGAAAATTAAAAGGATCTTCCCAATTTAGAAAACCTAGGAAATCCCATCCTAACCGACGCCGGTCACCCTAAACTACCTCTAGTCAACCTGGAACCACCATCGGTTACCATTTAACCCCCAAAACAACTTTATTTCAAGGTTGGCACATTGTTTAAAGGTGAACACATCTTTTGAGAACAAGTGATGAAACTAGAGCTACATGTAAGTAGAACCAACATTAGCACATGCATTAGAGCATCCATAGCTAATATTGGAAGCAACCGCTGAACATTTTTCCTTCACAAGAGCATCCGGGGAAGCACCAACACTACATCAAGTCTATTCCATTTGATCACCCACCATTACCAACTAGACGCCAAGCTCATATAAGTGGTAGGTGATTTGTTAACCGACATTTTTCCATTTATCATTTGGTAAATTCTTTTGTTGTTGTTACTAGTTTTTGCCCTCATTTCATTCCACCACCATTTTACCTCCATGTAAACTTGACCATCCTTTTCCCATACCCCTGAACTACCCATATTTGGATTTTAATCATTCTTGTGCATACCTGAGACCCACATGAACCCTTCCATTTCCCTTCCATGCCCATCTAGCCTTAGATCTATCACCCCACCCTATTTTACTAAGTTTCGTACTACACAACCATACCGATGCGGTTACCCACAATTATCGCCAGATTAACCTAAATCGACATCATCCATACTAGACCCGACATCGGTCTCTATCTCTTTACCGAAACCAAGAACAGAGCTTCTAAACCTCCACTAAATACCCAAAACCACCTAGAATCTCACCCGACCCATACCAAGTACCTTGACCTTCGATTCGGTCATAGCTTAGCTGTTGTGAATGAATTTGATTATTATAGACAAATGAGATACCTAAATAATTTTAACTACAATAGGATTCCCTTTATTGTTAGCATTAATTTGTTTTTAACAGTGGGTTGACAACCATCTAGGAAGTATCACACTTCCCGGATCTAGCATACACTAGGTAGTCCACTGCATATACTGTTTAACTATTATTTGGTGGTCTTGTTTTCCATTTTAGGTAGTTCCTCCAAGCAAAAAGTAAGCTCTCACGATCAGCTATGGATTCAAAAGTCATACGTGCATAAAAACCTACAACCAACATCTTAATAAGTATTCCTCCTAGCCCCTTTACCCTTATCTGTTTCATCAACATTTGAAGAAATGCTCTAGAATCAGGTGAAACATTTTGGCATGCCCAGTGGGACCCATTCGGGTTCTTTGCATTCTTTCATTTTCTAGGTGAAAAGGTTGTATGTTTGTTTCTTTTCTAAAAAGTTCTTACATTAAATTTTCTCCCCTAGAACCTACTCTTCTTCTATTGTCTAAAAGAAATCATATTTTGGTGCTTTAAAAAGAACACTTCTTCCCTTTCATTAGTATCGCATTAGTGAAAGAGAATCCCTTCTCTTGTTCATCTTTTGTCATCGAATGAAACACTTCGATTTGGGTTTAAAAATCATTTCATTTCATTTTTCTTCTCTTCATTAGCTCACAATAATTGAGGGAAACCTATACGCTGGAAGTCATGCCCAGCTGATGGTTGATAAATGAATCGTAGAAAAGCACTTCCTTTCTTTTTCTTTCTTTGAGTCTTACCCAAACATCACAAATTTAAAATATATACACATTCTTAAACAACATCTCACCCGGAAGAAGTCGTAGGCGATCACACGATCACGACACAATGGGTACCCCCACGGTTATCTCTATCTAAGTACCCCATCGTAGGACGGCTTTGCCCCGCCATAATGATGAGTGCATTGTTTGGCTCATTAATATCATTTCTTCAGACCGGAAATACTCTTTGTGATATGACTTATTTGTATATGGGGATGTTTTGTGTAGTCATATCTTAGTAGGTTGATGCATTTTCCTTGCTATTATTTATGAAAACCATTTATCACATGAACCTCCTACTAACTATCTTTATGAGATCAAATGTGATGATGTGTGCAGGGAATGATGGAAGTTACTGGTGGATAAGAAGCCCGAGTTCGAAGCATGCGGCTGAAGACTGTTTCCATCGAATTGACCTATTAGCTTGGGCTTGACTCTAACGGCCCATAGGAATCTATGAGTTTTAATTGATATTTGATGAACAGTGTTTAATGCCACCTGATATGGCGGATCTTGTAACCAACATTATCTATATGAAGACTTTGTCTTCAGAACTTGGGGTACCACTTTTTGATTGTTGAAGAAGATTATCTGCATACTATCTGGATTTAGTTTTTTTGATGTGTTATGAACTCATTTCAAAGTTAATGAAATCCATGACATTTTGAGAATCAGAATTTGTTGATCACTCTATCCCGAGGAAGAGCAAGGGCCCACTCAACCAAGGAGATATGAGGTTACTTTGAGTTCATGCATACAGTCCTTTGATTAGTTTTACTGCAATTATCATTTGATGAGTTTTACATGCATGCTTTGGTTAACTATCACTACTTTCTCTATTACTGCTTTCACTTAGAATAGATGCTTTTGTTATGCAAATCTAGTTCATGAATAATCTTGCTTTCTGCTAAAAATTCCATTTATTCTAGTTGTGATTTAATTTGTTAAGAATAAGTGTGTGCGTATTTTATTTTACAGTAGAAGATTAGTTGCTAAAATTCCTTTCATTACAAATAGTTGAATTCTGTAGACTTGTATTTAATTTCCATAGATTTTAATTGCACTTCCGTAGAATAGTCACTAAAACTAAGAAACCCCCAACAGACTCAATGTATAACTAGTTCTCCTTGACTCCATTGCATATTACCTAGGACACAGCCCTGGTTTAGAATGACACTGACAAATATTATGTCAGTTAAATGATTGGAAGAATACAATGACCCATAATTTTTGGCGCCATTTCCAGGAAAATAACCATAAGCTCTATTACTTTATTCTATATGTTATGGGTGTTAATGGAGTTCATATAGGAAACCAGTAGTTCTCTCGGACCTCGATTTAAACCAACCAACCTGGATGCATAGGTCATGAGATAACCAAGGGAGATTTATAGCATGCAATATTCAACAAATATCTTTAGACACTTCACAAGAGGGAAACCCTGAGAGTGATACAAATTCCAATTCAATGCCTAGAACCTTTTCTGAGCATTCTATATCCTCTTCACATCATTCTACAATGGGGGATCTTGGGAATGTTGAAGACCAACCTTTAGGACGAACCTTTACATACCCCATTGTCCTCGATGCAGATGAGGATGCACCCATGAAAAGCATTTCACCATCCATCCTACCCTTATTTCAAGGAATGACCAAGAAGACCCTGATCAGTTCTTATTTGAATTTAAAATCATGTGCCAGACATATGACTACCGAACTAACAATCAAAAACTCAAACTATTTCCCTCCACTCTCAAAGATTCTGCTATGAGATGGTTTATGGGGTTACCATCTAACTCCATTAATTCTTGGGAAGCCATGGAGACAAGCCTTCCTGGATAAATACCCAGACTATTGTAGAGGAAGGGATAGGAAGGAAGAGTTCTTCCAAATATTACAAAAGGAAGATGGGAATCTAGAGGATTATTTGGATAGATTCCTCTTTCTCCATAAATGCAATGGATATGAGTTACTTGCAGACATCACTAAAATGGTCTTTTCGAAAGGATTTGGATGAGGAAACCAAGGACCTGTCTCCATATCATGGGAGGTGGAGACTTGCATAAGCTTGCCATGGAAAAAATTATTGAGCTATGTAGAAGATATTCTAGAACACGGGAAGGAATACAAAGGAAACAAACATCCAAGTCTTTGGGTACCCCGAACTTCTAGAAGAAATGGCCAACATGAAAACAGACATTCTACTACAATTAACATCCACCATAGATGAACTCAAGGCAAAAGTAACCCCTACTAAAGAACCATTGGACATGTATTACCCTAAATGTCAAAAGAGACACCCCTTGAGAGAATGTCCTTTGGATGTCACAGATATGTGCTTAATCTGTGAAGTTACTGACCATGACACTAAGCATTGCACACTTCTACCATAGTTGAAGGGAGGTTTGAATGCCATCTCTCAAACAAGTGCTGAATTAAATTTTTTCCAAAGACCAAACAATCAGGGTGGGTTCCCATCTAGACCAACTCAGAATCCCTGGAGAATGCCATGGCCAAATCAAGCCTCTCAGTCTTCTTGGGGACAACCTGAGTGGGCAAACTCAAACTGGATGACTTATCCATATCCACCACCTTGGAAAAATCCCTACACTCAGCCAGGTTGGGCTCCACCACCGCAACCAATCCTTGGCACAATCAGCAGTGGGGTCCTCAACAAAATTTTAGCCAAAATTAGTCCTGGGCACCACCACAAAATGGTAATCAACAACACAGGTTCCAACAGCCACAACAAGCTTTAATGCCTCCACCTCAAGCCTACCAAAATCAAGGAAAAGCAACACAAACACAACTTCCGGCTCAACCAATATCCAATCCTAAAATCAACAGACAACTTCGATTGATGACATAGATGTAGGTAACACCATGCAGGTTAACACTATTGGTAATTTACGATTACGATCTGGAAAAATATTGAACCCTCCTGTTGTTATCACAGAACTACCTGATGATGCTAATAAGGAAGAAAAACTTGAGGGTAACACTGGTTCTTCACCAATACCAGATAAACAAGATGATAAAATACCCAAACAAACTACAACCCCTTTTCCTAAGTGATTACAGGACACTCGAACTGCAGATGAAACAAAATTAGTTCAGAATTGAAAAAAGTACATATTGAGGTTCCACTACTGTGTGTAATAAGGGACATCCCTGAACTTAACCAAACCATTAGAAATGAATGTATAAAGACACCAGGAAGAAAAAGAAATACCCAAAGACTATCAGAGTTGAAGGGAATTTGGCTGATCTAGTTGCTGGCACCCTTATCTCACCAAAATAAGGGGATCCTGGGAGCCCTGTCATTACTATTTGTATAAATAATGAGTCAATATCTAATGTTGCTATTAATGTCATAAAAAAAAATGTTTAACCTACTATCCTTGATAGGACTTTAACCAACCAACACTATTTTGCAGTTATCAGATCAATCCATTATTGTACCTGATGGTGTGGTTGAAGATATAATGGTCACTATTGAATCATGGGAGTACCCAGTTGATTTCATGGTTTTGCAGCCTAAAGCTCGAAGTTGGGATACCCAGTCATCTTGGGAAGACCTTGGCTGGCTATGGTTGCTGCATACATTGACTGTAGGTCAGGAAACATGACAATTCTAAATGGGTAGAAATCCAAACACATTTCATTATATCCTCCTGCCCAGCCTTATACGAACAATTATGACCAGGTATGGGTGGATTCTTTGGATGCTAACTCTTTGAGTTCTTATTTTCTAGCCACTATTACAATACACAATCATATGATGGAAGTTGTATAGTCATATGCGGTGATTGATTCTAAGGACTCTACAACTACGGAAATCAGCACTACTGCTACGGAATTCGGAATACCGACATTAGACATTACCTCTGCTTGAGTCTGGTAGGAAACTTTATGCTTATAATTTCGAACATTTAGTTCCTGATTTCTATTGTCCTTTAACCAAGGTTCTATCTTTTGATAACATATCCATCCTGCACATGCTTCAGCCCCATGTTTGCCCATTGAATTCTTTTATCACTAGTACAGAGCTTGCTCTTGCAAATGATACTAAGTAGGTGCTTGTCAGTATGGGTAGAGAGCTAACTATAGGAAGTGACTTGGAGGTCAATCAAGAAGCTAGGGTGCTTGAGGTTCTGAAGAAAAATTCTCATGCTTTTGCTTGGGATTACACTGATATGAAAGGAATTCATCCTAGCATCTGTACACATCATATTTACACTGATGACGTCAAACCTATAAGGCAGCCACAACGAAGAATCAATCCAACATTGAGAGACATAGTCAAAACTGAGATAAAAAAGCTCCTAAAGGTAGGTTTCATTTATCCTATATCTGATAGTCAGTGGGTTTCCCCATTAGTTATTGTTCCCAAGAAGAATGGTAAGTGGTGAATATGTGTTGATTACAGGGAACTTAACAAAGCCACCAAGAAAGATTATTTTCCCCTGCCTTTCATTGACCAAGTCCTGGAAAATTTGGCTAGTAAGAAATATTTCTCTTTCTTGGATGGGTTTAGTGGGTATAATCAAATTAGTATTGCCCCTGCTGATCAGGATAAGACTACTTTTACATGCCCTTGGGGTATATTTGTTTGAGAATCTTACCTTTTGGGCTTTGTAATGCCCTCGCTACATTCTAGTGGGCGAGTCTTGGCCTTTTTTTACAGATCTTGCTAACGACTGTGTTGAGGTTTACATGGATGATTTCATTGTCCATGGATCCACTTTTGAAGAGTCTTTGAATAATCTTGAGAAAGTACTCAGTCAATGTTAACAACACCATCTCTGAGTCATGAAAAATGTCTAATGATGGTTGATTAAGGAATTGTCTTAGGTCACCATGTTTCAGCCCAAGGTATACGGTGGATCCCAAAAAGCTATCAGTCATCACCCAATTACCTACACCACTAATCGGGATGACATCAAAAGTTTCCTTGGCCATGCAGAGTTATTATCGCGATTCATAAAATATTTTAGCAAAATTACCGCTCCAATGTTTTCATTGCTAACCAAAGATTGTGTTTTTGAATGGTCTTCTCAGTGTTAACATGCATTTGATTATATTAAAGAAAATATGACAACCACCCCTATCTTACGTGGCCCCGATCGGGAAAACCTTTCCATATCCACACTGATGCTTCTAATACAACCATGGGCTTTGTCCTTGGACAAAAAGACTCAAAAGATCATATATATGCATTTTATTTTATCAACAAAAATCGACTCTACCGAAAATAATTACACTATTACGGAAAAAGAGTTTTTGGCTCATTGTATATGCTTTGAATAAATTTTGTCATTACATCTCTGGATATAAAAAAAAAAAAATTACACCGACCACTCGCCATTTGATATTTGATGAACAAACCAGTGGTTGGCGGAAGGCTCATTCGTTGGTTACTCTTGTTGCAAGAATTCAATCTCACTATTATAGATAAGACTGGGAAATCTAACGTTGTTGCTGACTTTCTTTCTAGAATAAATGTTTCAGGTGATGACAAAGAATTCCAAGACCAATTTCCTGATAAACACTTGTTTTCTATCTCTACTGGACTCCCGGTTCACTGATCTCATGAATTATTTAACTACAGGGATGTTTCTTGCCTATTTTACTCATAAGGAAAGAAGGTGATTGGTTAGAAATAGTGCAACATATAAATGGTGTAACGGATTCTTATTTAAATGTTGTCCTGACATGGTTCTTCACAGGTGTGTTCAAGAGGATGAGGTACATGACATACTGCGAGCATGTCATGATGAGCCAGGAGGTGGACATTATTCAGTGAAACAAACAATTCACAAAATCCTTGGAGCAGGGTACTATTGGCCTTCCCTCCATAAGACTGTCAAAAAGTATGTGTGGTAGTGTGATGCATGCCAACGAATGGGAAAACCTACACTTTCTATGGAAATTCCTCTGAACCCTTAGTTGGTTCTAGGACCATTTGAGAAATGGCATATTGATTTTGTTGGACCATTTGATCCTCCATCTTTCGGGAAGGAGTATCTCTTGGTATGCATGAGACTATGTCACCAAATGGGCTGAAGTTCAAGCATTGGCATCTGCCAATGAAGATGTTGTTGCTGATTTTCTCTACAACTGGATATTGCTACGATTTGGAGCACCAAGGGCCATTATATCTGATCAAAGTCCTCAATTTTTTTCAAATATGATTAAATCTTTCTTAGGAATATACGAATCGGGCACCGAAATCATCACCATATCACCCCCAATACAATGGGCAAGTGGAGGTAACCAATCAAGAACTCGAGAATATTCTAACTAAGTTGGTCAATGCCAATAGAAAGAACTAGGTACCAAAGCTTCCTAAGGCCATCTAGGCCTACAAAATGACCTCAAAAACAAATCTGGTTTCTCTCCCTATGAGTTGGTCTTTGGGAAGAAGCCACTATTACCTGTTGAGTTTGAGTTGCACACCTGGTGAATAACGTTGGAAGTTGGGATTGATTTGGATGAAGCACAACATGAATGAGTGTTGTAGTTGAATGAATTAGATGAAATGTGGATGGAGGCACAACAGCAGACCAAAATTCTATAGCATCAACAAAAAACGTGGCATGATTCTCACATCAAAAAGGATATCTCATGAAGGACAGTGGGCTTTACTCTTTGATTCCCGCTATCAGCAGTTTAAAGGAAAGTTGTGTACGCATTGGTTAGGTCCCTATTAATTAAATCAAGTGTTTGATAATGGCTCTGTTTGATTGATACTGATTGATGGAGACAAACAGACTCTTCTAGTGAATGGGCATAGGCTCGAGTTTATCACCAACCGCTAGATAAGAATACTTTCACCAATGACATTCTGTTACAAATAGACATGCATGTTGAGGAGGCTCTTTGCCTCTCATGCATGGAGTAATCAATCTCTTGCAAATTTAATAAAGGAAGATGATCCTTCATTCGATCTTCTTCCCTTAGCAGTTTTTATTGTAATTTCCAATAAATGTAGGAATTTTCATTATTTCTACTACCGCTAATCATGTTTCATCCCAAATTGCTAGGGTGTAGGAATCTATGGATATTGGCTGACTAAATGTGGCATGGGTAAGTGCATTTTAACTTGCTAATGATATTTCTATGTGAAACATTTCCCCATGTATTCATTTGTCATTATGATGCCATCATGAAATGATTGTTATGGTCATTCTAGATCTCTTTCCAAATCGGCTCTATGAATGATGGCATAAAAGGAGTAATGGCTCATAAATCACCACATGCTTTGATGTGTCACACTCTCCAATGTTAGGACAGGTGGCACTTTCTCCTCAACCATGGGATATGTGCCGCCGTAAAAATCTTAATCTCACACGGGTGGCTGGTCTCATCACTATTTTTCTGCCGTCACCTTCGCTTGATGTTGTGCTACCCAAGGAATATGGTGTCATTTGAAATTTAATGCTTCTGTAACCGCTTCTTCCCATTGTGGTATGCACATCAATCATGACTAGTTTTATCAGACACTAGACGGGAAGTGGAAGGGACGCTCTGCTCTATTTTTTTTTCCGCTATTGTGTATTTCTCACTTTTTGGCTCAGCATGGGACCGTGAAAGACATCAGAAACTACTTCACCTGACACCTTGCTTTGGAATGTCACCCTTTCACAGGTATTTCATGATTTTGGATGGTTGGATTTCATTCGGCAGTTTGAAGGTTTTGATGAGGGCATTGTGGAAGAGTTCTTGAATAATTTTGAGTCCACCTGCTCACAAGTTGGTGGATGGAGAGTTGAAATTACCAGTCAGGTCATTTCTGACCTATCTGACTTGCCAAACTTGGTTTAAAGGTTATGAAAAATGCCCCTTTGCAAAGTCTAATTGCTCAGTTCCACGACAAAGGAGAGGCACTCCGGAGGTCATCCTAACTCCATTGGGTGTCCAGAAGGGTGTTAAGTAGACAAGTTTACCTAGAATCTGGGGTGAGATTGTGAAATGGGTCAACTGGTATTTCATATGCGACGGCTAGGCCTCTGTTCTAGGTGGTGATGCACTCAAAATACTCATTCACCTTAAAAAGGGACATGTCAACCAGGCCCTTTGGGTGAATCTACCAGAGTACCTCGCAGACTCCATCATTAAAGTATGCCAGAAACATCGGTCCAAGTGGAGGCAAGTCCATGATTAAGCACCCCGGGTTGATTCATCTGTTGTGTTCACACCAAGTCTTCTTTCAACCAAAGCAGAGGCTTGAGGGACGTGCTGGTGGTGAAGGGTCTAGGCCAAAGCAATTAAAATATGGTCTCTCTTCTGCACCTCAGTCTACCCTTGCATCAGGCCCTTGCCCTTCACATAGCCAAGTGAGGCGCTGATGTTCTTGAGCATGCCGACATAGTTGGTACTCCTGAGGGACCATCCCCATCCATTTCTGATTCAAAAGGAAAGTGTCCCATGGCCCCATCTTCTTCCAAGCAACCACGGTCCGGTGGCTTAGCTCATTTTTGCAGACATGCAGTTTCCAATCGGAGTCCTTGCCTGATGATACCGCCCACATTCAGGAGGAACTACATATGGAGGATGACCCGGCCGCTCCTTCATTTTTGTTGCTCGTCATCTACAAAAATCACATCTTGTAACTCGAAATGGTTAACACCCAAGTGGTGCCTTCTCACAACTATCTGGAGGAAATCACACTACTCAAATCTCAGTTACAAGGTATGGAAGAAACCACCCTTTTATTACAAGTTGAATTTACATAAAAAATAGTAGAAAAAGTTCGGGAGATTGCTTCCTGTAGCTTGAAGTAAGTTGTTTAAAGCGACAACGTGATAAGAGTCTTACCCTCTTGAATAGTTTCCAACAGTTGTCCCTTCAGGAAAGGGAATTGTGGAAGGAAAATCAAAAATTAAAAAAAGAAAAAGAATCTATGGAAGAGGAAAAACAAAAAGTAACATCTATCTTAGACTCTGTCTATCCTTTGGCCATCAAACTATTGTCCTATAGGAAACCCTCCTCAGTCTACAACATGTATGTCCAAGAACAATTTTATTCTTGGCAGTTATTTCAATTGTGTTCTCAAGCCCCTCACGAAATTCCTGATGGCCCTAGTTTTTTATCAGTTTACAAGTGCAGTGCTCCGGAAATTCAAAATTTTCTCTATGAATTTTATCTACATAACATGATAGTGACCAATGTCCCTGATTTCTTGATCAACCTATTTGTGGGTGATTTTCAAATTAAAGCCTTTTAGTCTGTATTGTGGAATCAGATAATTTGGAGGTAGCAAACAGATAGTTTCAATAACACTGCTCAGTCCATCGGATTTCACATCCACCCAACTCATCATATAGATGTCGCCCTGTGGAAAAACTTTCGATCATTTTACTATCAGGCAGGGGTTGGGGTGAATACTTCTCAGATTTTGCTTCAGTGTGTTATTGATTTTGAAAATTATAGTCAGGAGAATTTCGGGGCTGCTTGGCAAGCTTGTGATAGGAGATGGGATACTTTAAGCCTGCCTTTGAAACATAGGGAGGTTCTCTCTCCCCAGAATTTGAGCTAGAGCATGCATAGGGGTGATGCTCTCATCACCATTATCAAACAAACTATAGAAAAAACCAGCCAGCAATACACTGATGAATGGGTAGGCCTCCAAGTATGACCTCCACTCCTCTTGAGCCCTCTCACGATGTGGTAGAACAATGCAGCACATTCCTATGATAGTTTCACTTCTGGGTGGAAATTACCTCCAATACTCAGGGCTGTAAGAATACCACAAAGCAATACGTTGATCAATTCAAGGAGTATGACATGGCTGAACAACTTGGAAGGCGAGCAGGGTGCAGATGAGTTGCATTGGGACATGCAATAGGTAAAGTTAGGGGGAAAATGATGAGTGCATTGTTTGGCTCATTAATATCATTTCTTCATACGGAAATACTCTTTGTGATATGACTTATTTGTATATGGGGATGTTTTGTGTAGTCATATCTTAGTAGGTTGATGCATTTTCCTTGCTATTATTTATGAAAACCGTTTATCACATGAACCTCCTACTAACTATCTTTATGAGATCAAATGTGATGATGTGTGCAGGGAATGATGGAAGTTACTGGTGGATAAGAAGCTCGAGTTCAAAGCATACAATCAAGATCAAGTTTCCATCGAATTGACCTATTAGCTTGGGCTTGATTCTAACGGCCCATAGGAATCTATGAGTTTTAATTGATATTTGATTAAAAGTGTTTAATGCCACCTAATATGGTGGATCTTGTAACCAACATTATCTATATGAAGACTTTGTCTTTAGAACTTGGGTACCACTTTTTGGATTGTTGAAGAAGATTATCTGCATATTGTTATGGATTTATTTTTGATGTGTTATGAACTCATTTCAAAGTTAATGAAATTCACGGCATTTTGAGAATCAGAAGTTGTTGATCACTCTATCCCGAGGAAGAGCAAGGGCCCACTCAACCAAGGAGATACGAGGTTACTTTGAGTTCATGCATACAAGTCCTTTGATTAGTTTTACTACAATTATCATTTGATGAGTTTTACATGCATGCTTTGGTTAACTATCTTTGCTTTCTCTATTACCACTTTCTTAGAATAGATGCTTTTGTTATGTAAATCTAGTTCATGAACAGTCTTGCTTTGTCTACTAAAAATTCCATTTATTCAGTTGTGATTTAATTTGTTAAGAATAAGTGTGTGCGTATTTTATTTTACAGTAGAATATTAGTTGCTAAAATTCCTTTCATTGCAAATAGTTAAATTCTGTAGACTTGTATTTAATTTCTGTAGATTTTAACTGCACTTCAGTAGAATAGTCATTAAAACTAAGCAACCCCCAAAAGACTCAACGTATAACTGGTTCTCCCTCGACTCCATTGCATATTGCCTAGGACACAACCTTAGTTTAGAATGACACTGACAAATATTATGTCAGTTAAATGATTGGAAGAATACAATGACCCATCACATAACATACCTGAAACCTCTCCTTGTAGATCTCCTTCTTCGTAGGAAGCCATCCTCACCAAAAATTCTATTCTAAAGTTCATGAGTTAGTCCTTAAATAGCATAAGCTAAAAAAACATAATAGAAAAAGCACTCTTAGGATCGTATTTTTCTTAGTGTTTCTGCTTGGCTTGCGTTTTGAGGTGAGAAGTCATATTCTTCATTTTTCTTATTTCCCCTTACACACTCCTCATCACAATTGGTGTATTCTAGCTTCATCTGAGTGTGCTTGGACCTTATTCTCATCATTCTTAGAATTTTGGGTTTGATTCCACATTTAATTTTAACTCACAACCACATTTTCTTCATCTCTATTTCAATTTCACAGTGACCACTCGCTATCACCAAAGTGACCGTCATTGGTTAGCTTCTGACCACCATCGGTTTCACTCAATCGGCATCGGTTCACTATTATTTTGGTTAACCTACCCAAAAGGACACCTATTCACCTTATTTGAGTGTTCAAACTCTCTGTCACTCTTATCATATTCACTGACCTGGTAATTCCATCAGCTTCTTACATACTTGGCAAAGTATTGGCCTTTTTCCTTGTTTTGACAAACTATCCATTCTCCACAAAGGACCGACAGTGGTTAATCGTGACCGACATCGCTTTTACCCTAACGGCACTAGTTAGCTTGTGTAATTTTCTAGCTGACATTTTAACCCCAATTCACCCACCACCTGCCTATTTATCCTGTCTCTACTATATTCTGTGTCATTTATAGAAAGAAAACTTTCCTTGTCAGTGCTTGTTCACATGGCGCTGACCCGAAGCCAAGAGAACACCTTCATATTCCACACCAGTTGTCAACCACTCCCACCTAGTTCTTTACCACCTTATATTTCATCACCCATGATCCTACCCAACCTATCACTATCGTCACAGGAGACGAGGAGTTCACACAACTCCTTGACCATAACCCCGCTTTACCTTGTAGTTTTATCTTTCCCACTCATCCACTCGAGATGCCTCAGTCGGGTTGATATACGGCATGCCCATACCTATCCCCGACACTCATTCCTACTCTGCGCGCCCCTCTCGGCTCCACGCTACCCGCATCTCGCCTTACCCCTAGTCATTTCTTAGCTCGGCCCCATACCTACTATAACCGCCATGTCTACCACATCTGTTATACCCGCCACATCCACTATACCTTCACCAAACACCCAGAACATCACCTCATCTGCACCTATTATTTCATATATACCCGTAGCTACACAACCACCCTCATTTGTTGATTACCCCTACCCCTTTTCAAAATGTTGTTCTTTCTATTCCACAATCCTTAGCCCCATTTGCCACCAGGTCACCATGACCCTTCCACCTCCATATACATACTATCAACATCCTCCCATCATCATATCATTCATTCTAGGTACATACCCCCTATTTCATTCCCCTTCTCAATCTACCTATATGGCAGTGCCATATACTGGAATGCCACCCTCATCATATGCCCAACACCAACCCTCTTACACTACAAGAGTCACCCAACCATCACAACCTACCAATGACCTAATCAAGTTAATGATGGACAAGATGTAGACATTGGAAGCATCGGTTTCTGGCTCCCGCAACACTCTCACCTATGATGAGATTTGTAATGAGCCTATCCACCCATCCATTCCTATCCACCCATATCCCATGCATTGGGAAATGCCTAAATTTAACTACTTCAATAGCAAAGAAGACCCGCAACAACATTTTTGGTCTTTCAAACATGGGTGTTATTTGATCACCATGATGACACTTTTCTTTTGAGGACCTTTCCCATGTCTCTAATTGGGCTGCATTAGATTGGTATAGTGGGTTACCTAGACACTCTATCTTCTCATTTAATTAGGTAGCCCAAGCCTTTTTGGATCACTTCTCCATTAACATTGTTAAGAAGGTTACCATGACTGACCTCTACTCTACACGTCAGTATGATGATGAATCTATGCAGATTTTGTTGCTCGTTAGCGTAGCCTGATCAATCAACTCACATTCCAACTACCACATGAAAAACTCATAGATATCTTCACGTGGGCTTGTGCTAGACATATTTTTATGACCCTGAAGGTCCAGACTTTCCAAACCTTTGATGAGGCATTCACCATGGCACAAAGCTAGAGATTCAGGCCATCGAAGAGAAGAAAATCCAACTATGCAATAAGAATTTGGCCTTCAAATCAAATGATGCCTCTTCTACTTCAAAACCACAAAACAATTATTCAAAAGCCAAGGGAACCGCTAATGCAAAGTGGTACTCAAGGTCGCCCACTCATCCATCAAATCAGCTAGTCCCTCATCTAATCTTTCTCCTGTCCAGACTTTTCAATTTAGATGGGAACAATGGAAATATACCCCAATTGGGGAACCTTATTCTTTTGTCTTAGAAAATCTCATTAAAGCTGGGGCCATCACCCTTCCTCCCATAAAACCACACACTAGTTTTGACCCTGCTCACCCCACACCCGCATGGTATAAAGAGCACGACTTCTACAACTATCATCGAGTGAAGGGTCATAGTGATGGAAATTGCATCACTTTCAAAAACATTGTCCAAGAAATGCTTGAGAAAGGTGAGTTAACCTTGGATAATCCTAATGCACCTACCAATCAAAACCTACACATCTTCAAGAAACCCTTTCCTAATCATGCCCCTTCTTCCAATCAAACTAGAGAGTCCTCAACTCATGATAGCCATACCCGTGAGGTCCATGCTATTTTCAGTGATACATCCGTTGCTACCCAATTACCTCATATTCCTTCCATAGAGGAAATTTTATCCCAAAGTCCTCCACCTACACTTGAACCCACTTCACCTACTCCTCCACCCACAGAGGGACACCCTTCATCTCCTCTCTCACCCATGAAGGAGACTCCTGTTAACATCGAAACTACTTCACCTTTGACTTCTCCACCTAGAGAGCCATCACCCACAATACTTCTCCAGTCCATGGAAGATACTTGTCCATCTCCTCCACTCACAGAGGAGCACCCATCATCTCCTCCACCCATAGAGGAGCACCCATTTTCTCCTCCACCTATCAAGGATCTAGTAGAGATACCTTTGCCTCTAGGTGACCATTCTCCATCAGCTACCCAAGATCATATGGACTTACTTTTGGATCTCTTACCCACGGAAGCCAAAGCTAGAAAATTCCCCATCTCTAAGACACATTTTATGGGAATTTCCATTGGATCCTCATCAACCTCACCTACAACAATGTTGTTTTCACACCTAGCCGATCACCTAGATTATGTGGATAGAGCCTTACTTTGGGGGCATCTTCTACTTCCTATCTCAACACAAATGCAGATGTCACTTGCTAACACTTCCACTATCTACCCAAAAATATTTCAGCCAATCGAACCAAATACAACTACAACTATCACAAATTCCACCATGATACCACTCATGGCTCAAACCACACCCCTACCCATAACCCAATGCGCATCTACACCCAAGCCCACACCTACATCATCTTTCTTGCCTAAACCTAACACTACCTTAGGGGTCATCCCAACCGCCAGCCTTACTCATCCACCCATCAAATTAGATTTAGCTACATCCTCCAAGGCCAATACCAAACCTACTCGACACCCAAATAGAAGAACCAACCCCATAAATCTCATACTCCAACCTCACCAATCACACCTTCATCACCTTCACCCTTTTCATCCGTCTTAGGACCTCACCCTTCTAGCACGGTTAAGAAACCTCCACCCACCGGTAAACTAAAAACACAATAGCCCATTCCTCCATCGCAAACCTCAAACATACCCAAGTGCCCACCATGACTTCCGCCCACATCTGCAACATCTTTACCACCCATACCTCTAATACCATCGATCACTCCTTCACTACCCATGACACTTGATTCTTTCCTCACACCTCTAAAGCACAACTCGCACCATCTACCTTCATAGCACATTTGTTATCCATGGGATAATGTGCCTTCTTCCACCATCCTCCTTTCCCTCTAGATCTCGTGTGTTTGTATCACCTTTACCCAAGAAGGTACAACCTAAGGACAAAAATCCACTACCCTCCAATAAGGTGGTCAAACCAACCACATACTCTCTTGCCAGTTCATCTACCATACCCCTACCCAAGCAAACATGACCAACACCCAAGATCACACCAGCACCTAAAACCGTGGCTCAATCCACTTTACCTCATGCAAGGACCATTCCTCTACAATCAACCGCACCTACACCCAAACCCACTTTCACTTCCCATTGTGATCCACTAGTAGGATCCTATGCCAAAATTTTAACCAACCTCCTTGAAATTTTTTTCATCACATTACCACCTCTCAGACCTTATGACCCTCTCAAACCCAAACCAAAGGGGTTTGATGACACAAAATTTGTGCCTACCATTGTGTGCCAGGCATGATGTAGAGAATCTGTAAGGATTTGAAAATTATTCTTATCTAGTTGTGTCCTCTGAAGAAAAATTTGATGATGATGACCTTCTCGATGAGGACCCCATTTCACCAACACCCATTCCCATAGTTCTTCCCTTACTACCTACTCAATGACCCAAACCTTTAATCCCACAACTCCTAGAGCTACCCCCAAGGTTTGAAATTAACATGGTTCACATCAACGACCTCGCCAAACCTCCACCCAAATGTTGATGTGCCCAGCTCATCTCACAAGGTTTCTTCCCGCCACTGGGATTTTTCCCTTCATGTCTCTATACCTTTCATGGCTCACCTACCTCCTACCTCCCCACCTCAGATCAACATGATTCACGTTGCTACCCGTGCTCAAAAAGACAAAGGCAAAGAAAAGGAAACCGACCCACCAACCAACCCTATACCCAATATACCATCTACATCTACACCTAAAATCACTATCTCATGGCCCCACATATCCTATTTCTAATGGGTCACACACCGCGTGATGCTCAAACAACTACACCAATCCCCCCTTAAAATGTCCTTATATGACCTCATCCAAACCTCAGAATCCCATCGTCAAGCTCTCATGGAGGTCCTTTAATCTATTGAAGTTTTACCCAATGATCCTACACTTGTGGCCTCCATTATCACACCCCATCATGTAGCCTCTCTCACCAAATTACCCTCGTTATCTACACCTCCAACTACTCATCAAGTAGCCTCCCTTAGCTTCTCAGATGAAGAGATCACACCGCACCAAACCGATGACCCCGATCCAGCCCTCTTCATCTCTGTCCACATCGATGATATACATGTATGACATGTTATGATTGATGGGGTGCTAGCATTAATATCATCTCCTCCCATGCATTCGCTCAAATGCACATACCTGACAATTACATGCATAAACATCCCGTCATGTTGCATTCATTCAATGATGCTATCACCTCTACACTTAGCACCATCATCCTCCATGTTCATGTGGGCCCCCACACTATTCCAAAATTATTTTACATCTTGGAGGGGAATTTCAATATAACATGTTGCTTGGTAGACCCTAGATTCATGTCATGGGTTATGTTCCTTCCACTTTGCATCATTGTGTGAAATTTGAGCATGAAGGACACACCTATACCATTCCAGCTAACCCATCACCTTTCAAAACTTACAACATGCTTTACCGACCCAATGACATGCTCATACCCATCAAAGAATCTACCTCCACAACCACTGCCACATCACCTACACCTCCCCTCACCAGTGTAGCCGCTACCTTAACCACACCTACATCCTCCATTCCTACCACTGCCACAACCTCCATAACCAAACCATTGGCCTCCCAATTCATTAGCTCCACCTCCGATCTGACCTCATGACATATCGTCTATTCTAGCTACCCACATACCAACCACCGATCCCTTGGAGGGAATTTTTCAACGCCTCACTGGGGAGTATCGCCTATATAGTGTCAACACATTCCTTACTCCACAAGAGTATGGAAGTCTTCACCAACACCCTCGCTATGATCACCATATAGGAGAGCACCTCCTTTATGGTCCTCCCCACCTTCGTACCAATCTCACCTATGGGGGACTTGATACTACAACTTACACACCTGAACCACCATCACAAACCCACCCATTTTCTGCCAACCTCCAGTCACTCACCAATCATTGTTTCACCCACACCTTCCTGCACCGATGTGTATGGAAGGGTTTTGGTTTTGGATTTTATGAGAAAGGTTGTCATACTATTATTTCATGTACTACTTGTAAGCATAATGACCGTAGTGGTATCGGCTTTACTGAACCACCTACCAAGAAGGCCCGCATTGAACTCATTGAAGACATCAGCCCTTCTCCACCTTCGTCACCACCATCACCACCTTCACCGATAGAGTCAATGGATCCAAAATCCATTCCTCCTAAAACTTTTTTTTTCATAAACACCATTTCCTTGGGGCCTCTGACTTATCAACGCGAGGGCGAGGCTCCTTTTTCTCTTCCCTTCCTATACCTGAAATGATTGATGATGATACACCTTGATTAACATTGTTCAATGCTAGGATGATGAATCTATACTCACCTACCTTGGTGTCAAAAGACTCATATATTCATCGGTCACTACCATCTGAGACACAAACCATGTTGAATGAATCGACTATCGAAATCAACATTCATACTCAGGATGACCCTCACATTCTAAAGATTGGTCAATCTTTGGATGCTGCTGAACAGGAAGCCATCACTTCTCTTCTTAGAAACCATAACCACATTTTCACTTGGTCTTACATAGATATGCCCGGTATTGACCCCACCATAGTGGTCCACAATATCATAACCATTCCCGATGCTAAGCCCGTAAAACAAAAGCTGAGGAAAATGCACCCTCGCATTTCCTTCTCATCAAAGAAGAACTTCAGCGCCTTCTTTCCATTTCCTTCATCTTACCCATTGATTATCCTCATTGGATTTCTAACATTTTCCCTATCACTAAGGTGATAGGGGACTTCATATTTACATGGATTTCCATGACCTCAACCTAGCCTACCTAAAAGATGACTTCCCTCTACCCGGTATTGACCAACTAGTTGACCTTACCGCTGGTCATGAGATGCTATCACTCATGGATGGTTTCTTGGGTTATAACCAAATCTTTCTTGCCCTGAGAGATCAACACAAAACCACATTCATCACCCCTTGGGGGACCTTCTACTATCGAGTCATGCCTTTTGGCCTTAAAAATGTTGGTGCCACATATCAACGGGCTATGACTTATATCTTCCATGACATCATGCATCGTATATTAGAAGATTATGTGGATGATCTCTTGCCAAATCTAAACGCCGCTCCGAGCACCTCACCATCCTAAAAACCATCTTTGACCACCTTATTAAATATTGTGTTCACCTTCAACCAAGAAGTGTGTCTTCATGGTTCTCTCAGGAAAGCTTCCTGGGATTTATCATTTCCTTATGTGGTATAGAAGTTGACCTTGCTAAATTCAAGGGAATTCTTGAAATGCCTTCACCCACTAATCTTATCAACTCCGCAACCTACAAGGTAAGTTGCAGTCTATTCACCATTTCATCTCGTAATTTTCTGATTGGTGTCAACCATTTCATCATCTTCTCAAGAAGGATGTCTCCTTTAAATGGGATAATGACTACCACAAAGATTTTGAGGCCTTAAAACAATACCTTCTCCAACCACATGTACTCATTCCACCTAAAGATGATCAACCCTTCTACCTATACATTTCAGCTACCGATCATTCCTTGGGGGCCATGCTCACTCATCGCGATGAACAACACAGGGAGAAGGTGGTTTATTACATAATGTCGTACTCTTTTAGACTATGAAACCTAATACACCCATGCCAAAAAAATCTTAGCCTTAGTTTTCATTGCCATGAAACTCTTCCATTACCTACTTAATCACAAAACTTATGTTCTGACCAACACATGACCCCTACACTTCATATATGCCAAACCTTACAAAATCAACGTGCCACATGTTGGCTTATGATTCGTAGACCTTGACCTTAAATTCATCCATCAAAATTCCATCAAGGGCCAAGCTATCACCAAAAATTGGTCGACACACCTATTTCTAGGGATCAACCCTCAAATTTTGACTTTCAGATGAGTCAATTACCACCCTTTCCCTAGACAAGCTCGCTTACCAAATGACACTCTTCTTTGACGGATCTAAGTGTAGCATGGGGGTGGGCAGAGTTATCCTCATTCCACTTGATGGTGAACCCATGCCTTTGTCTTTCAAACTAGATTTTGATTATACAAACAATATTGCCGAATACGAAGCACTCGTATTAGGTCTCCAAGCTGCCTATGCCTTAGATGTCAAATCCATCAACATCTTTGGTGATTCCCAATTGGTCATAAACCAAGTCAATGGTATATACCAATGTCATAATGAGACACTTCAAAAGTATAAACATCACGTAGACATACTTTTGACCACCTTCGACTGCTATGCCCTTCAAACCGTCCCACGTTCAACCAACAAATTTGTAGATACCATGGCCTGCTTGGCTTCTCAAATCCCCGCTTCACCTGCCGATTCTAAAATCTTTTGTCACCATACAAAGACTCCAATCACCCTCTTATTTACCTCATAGTTTACTCCGTTGGAACCGCTACCCCTGACCCGAGTGACCTTTGGTATAAACAATAATCATACTACCTTTCCCATTCCATCTTGCCTCCAAACCTCACTCATAATGGACAATGGGCCTTCCTCAAAAGGGTCTCTCGTTATGTCATCATGGGTGGCCTCCTCTAAAAATGCAGCTTGATGGCATTCTCTTATGGTGCCTTACGAGTTCCAAAATTCCTTATACCATTAAGGAAGTTCATGATGGCATATGTGGAGGTCACTTCAGTGGCCTCGTTATTGCTAAGCGTATTCTTCACCTAGGATATTACTGGCCGACCCTCAACCATGATTATTGTGACTACATCAAGCATTGTGTAAAATGCCAACAACATGCCAACCTTCATCATACACCCAGTCATGCCTTACAGGTCACACGTGACCTTTGGCCCTTCTCTCAATGGGGTTTGGATCTTGTTGGAGAGATCAATCCACATTCTTCCCAATGACATCAATGGATCATCACCACTACCAAATACTACACAAAATGGGTGGAATCCATACCTCTCATTTCCAAAAAAGCCAAGAAAATATGTGAGTTCATCAATCATCACATCATCTATCACTTTGGTGTCCCACATCGCCTCATCACTGATAACGGAAAACAATTCAAAAATAAAACCTTGTAAAAACTTTGTGATGCCTTTGACATTCAACTAAGTTTCTCATGTCACCTTATTACCCACAAACCAATGGCCAAGCTGAATCCACTAACAAAACCCTGAAAAAATTCTCATGAAAGTGGTTAATGATACTGGGAAGGACTGGCATACGCACATTCCTTTCACCCTGTGGGCATACCGCACTAGTATCCATACTTCCACTATTGCCACACCCTTTTCTCTAGTCTATGGTACAGAGGTTGTTCTACCTCTCAAAGTCCAAATTCCCTCACTCATTTCTCTCCATGACATGCTCAATGATGATGAATTTCATCAGGACCATTTAGCACAACTTGAGTTACTCGATGAATGCCATCTTAATGCTCTTGATCATCTTCAAGTTTACCAAAATGTATCAAATGTGCCTATGAAAAACATGTCCATGAATGAACCTTCCAAGTCGGTGACCTTGTCCTGAAAGAAAATCAACATGTAACCAAATAAAAAAAGTAAACGGGAAAATTTCTCCTAATTGGCTAGGACCATACATTGTGACTCATATTTATGGATTAGGTTCTTATCTTTTATCTTCACTGATGGTAAACCCGAACCTGAGCCCCTTAACGCCTTGCATCTTCGACCATTCTACTATTGAATTTTAGCCATACCTCATCTTTTATCTCTTTCCATGCTCATCCCTTGAGTGTTATCCACTTCTTACACCTCACCAATGATTAAACAAGAATCATGTGTGTACCCATCACTTTTTATCTTCTCTTGAATATGTGTACCACATGGCACTACACATAGCATGATTCTCATGGATACTTTTCATCTACCTTTAGATGAGATCCCATGGTCGTTTCACCCTACTTTCTACACAAGAATCTTATTCTTCACCTTGGTCTTATCTATGACTTAAAACCCCTCACATGGGATCCAACTCCTTGAGTCAAACTTCAAATAAAAAGATGACTCCCTCAAAAGGACATCTTTCTCTCTACAATGCTGCTATAAATAGACTGCTCCCTCAAAGGACAACTATGTACAGCTCTTAAAAAAAGACAAGAATCTGAAGCTTCCCACATCGATCAGCTTCACGAAGACCTCAAGGAGTTAATTTCCTCATCCCATATAGACTTCCCGCATCGATCAGTCTATCTCAAATACAAGTCAACTAAAAAAATTTCGTCATGGACTTTCCCATTGTGACCTTGGATCTCTTGCCAAAAGGCATGATACCTACTACCATATAAAATACCACTTTTCACCCTCTCACCATTCACACTCTCATTTCCTACCACCTCAAGGGACCTCGTGGAACCATGACATTTGGTGATCATGTGACTACTTTTCACCCTTAGAATAATCAATCATGCAAAGTCTTTAGGGTCTTATGTTCATCAGCCTATCTCAGGTATGACTTACTCGTTATGATCCTAACCAATTAGGTGGCTTTCTTGCCTCCTCTTATCTTTTAACCTTCCTTATTACATATTGATTACCTTATATAGGACTTGGTCCTCGATGCTTACCTTTGGGTAATCTTCTTCTTCCACCACAATCAAAATCACCTATACCAATTTTCCCACAACTCACCCATACCTAAAATACCTAGACTCAATCATGCCTATAACCTACCAACCCATACTCATACCTCCTCACATTCTTCCCTAGCTTATGGGAGAACTACATCAGCCTGAGGTCCCTTTTCACCGGGACTATGTAGGTAACACTCCGAGGGCTTGGGGCCCTTGGAGGTTAGCTCAAACACTCTCTACCCTAACCAATTCATCTTTCATTTTCCTAAATCACATTCTACCCTACTTAGTTTCCCTTTTTATATCAAAAAATTGGAAATTAAACAAACTACACACAAAAATTACTTTCCACCTTTATCATCATCAAACATACATTTATTATGTCTACCATTTCTTTACCATTATCATGCATGTATTATAAAACATCTTAAACATGGTCCATCTCATCATTACTTACACAAATTAATGAATTACAACCTGATTCAACCATGCCTACAACCTAACTCCATCCATGCCTAAAACAAAAACCTGACTCCATCCATGCCTAAAACAAACCTAACTCCATCCATGCCTAAAACAAAAACCTGACTCAATCCATGCCTAGACCACAACCTAACTCAACCATGCCTAAACACCTGACTCAATCCATGCCTAGACCACAACCTGACTCAACCATGCCTACAACCTAACTCAATCCATACCTAAAACCTAACTTCATCCATGCCTAAAACACAACCTAACTCGATCCATGCCTATAACCTAACTCCATCCATGCCTAACACACCTATCCTAAAATCATCTATGCATAATAATAAAATGTTATCAACACAAACACATAATGCCCATAATCATCATCATCTCTATAAATACAAATATCCAATCATGTGTATCCATATACATAATAAATATTTCGCACATGCCAGAAGGCAAGATATAAATAAACTCTCTCAAAAATCTCATATACAACCTCACCATCTTCAACGCGCAGGCCGGTATATGCTCAAAAATATACAAAACTCTCATACATCCTCACCATACTTTGGCACGTAGGCTAGTATATATAAAAAATGACTAAAATACATCAAAATATAGGGATGGGCATCAAGCCTCATCCTGCTGGACATCCTCCATGTCAGTCTCTCCGGTCTCCTCCTCGGCTCCTATCCGACGGCCTGATATCATCTCACCACCCACCATAGGTCATGGTCGCCCCCTACTGGTACATCACCTGGAGCTAGCCTCGTGAGCTAGTGGCCTCACCCTGATCATGTCTCGGGGCTCGATGGCCCCCTGTGCTCTCCACGTTGTGAGTACGGGATCTCATCCTCTCACTAGAGGCTGTTGTGCCCTATACTCTCCATAGGATAGAAAATCTATCTGGCCACTATCAACTGATCTTGATAGTATCTGGCCTCACCTAAGGCATCCATAACCTAGATAGGGGTACTATTTATGGTGGCCCCATCGGCCTCAGACCATGTACTTGTCTTATGGGACCCTGTCCCGCCCCTACCTGTAAATTGGGACCCTATACCAGTACCTGTGGAGCTACTATCGCCTCTACCTCGTGCCTATATTTGGGCCTCGTAAGGTTTGGATACGCCTTTGCATGTGGCTAGCTAGCCTATGCAACCTGTCACTGTGCCTATGCAAATTGGCTAGCATTTACCCTCGCAACCTATAACTTTGCACTGTAGGGCAGCCACTTGACCATCATCACCATCCCCATCTCCACCTGGGCCATCTGGACCTATAGACTGGCCACCTATACATGCAATGTGGCCACCTCTACCTCCGATGCCTCTCGATGTTGCTGCTTCCCATGTACCATCCCTAATTGGGTAATCAGGGTTGCCACCTACCCCTATAGGGTGTCTCTCTGCATAGTGATGGTGGCTAAATCTGGCTTCCCGGGCCTGGGAGGTACTTGCCCGTAGCTAGGCCTCCCACCACTATCTATACCTGTCCATCACTCCGCATCATCAATTCCCGGTCTATAACCTACTCCTCCTCCCCAATAGGTACTATTAGTTATGGAAGTGGTAGTGGTCTCTCCACATCATCCCTTCGGTACTATGGGAAGGGTGGTGGTATATCCTATAATAGTCCAAACTACCATTAGACCCTGTCTATGGGGATCATCTTGTGCTCTCTTGCATGACGCCCTTTATCCATCTGAGTAGCTAAAGACCAGCTAACTCCTCATCCATCTGTTTGTATGAGGGATAACCCACATATGGTCTCCATATAATATCTACTCTAGACAATCCCTCCAATAGCCACTGGTAGTATGCTACATCATGTGTATCCATGTCTAATCACCGCTCTCAATAATATGCACCCATCATGTACCCCACTCATACAAAACCTAGCTAAAAGGCATCTTCTCAGGGCATACCCACTGGATGCACACAGATAATGTGCTCATAGGCCCAACAGTGAAGAATGAATGTACAACATAGGCTAAATCACTGCAGCCACCCATAAGCCCATAAATCTCTATATAACTACACTAGGAATGCTGGCGCCTAGGAAAATGGGTCCTCTCCATCATCATGTCATGTAATACTCCCATCAGAGATCATGGGAATCTCCCACCCTCTACATCCGGTAGTGCAAAGTAGTAGAATGCCTCCATTAGTAGCACTACTAGCCTCGTCTCCTCTAGATGGGCTAGGTACATCTCTCCATAACTCAGTTCGCACTGTGAAATGTCATCTCCACCATCCCCTCACCAAATATAGTCAACATCAACTCCTCCGATGCCTTTGAGGAGATTGAATATACTTGCGTACCCAATATAGGTAACCACATGATCCTGAACATGTCCTCCAGGTGACTGTCATCTCACCTGTTGGTAGGTGGAATGTGTTGGTCACCGAATCCCATCTATCGATGAGGGTGACCATCGAGACTTAGATATCGGACGCATGCGATGGTAGCATCGGACCCCACTCAAGCCCACCTCCTCAACATGCCATAACTCCTCGGCTCTCGCTGTGCCCACACTATCACAAGCAAGGGTGGCACCCTGTCTCACATCCTCTAATCTCTCACCTGCATCCAACAAAACAATCCCATTATTCAAGCTCAAACCATACCCACAATCATACCCACCCATTACCCTACCTATTTTACTTCGCTACTTACCCGTTTATCCCATGGCCTAACTACCTACCCAACCCAACCCACACCTACTCACCCTAACCTTACCAAACCCAACCCACACCTACTCACCCTAACCTTACCCCGCACCTACTCACCCTAACCTTACCCAATCCACCCCTAACTCACCCTAACCTTACCCAATCCACCCTAACTCACCCTAACCTTACCCAACCCAACACACACCTCAACCTAACCTTACCCAACCCACCCCTAACCACCCTAACCTACCCAACCCTACCCACACCCTCACCTAACCTTACCTAACCCAACCCTGCACCTACTTACCCAACCTTACCCAATCCACCCTAACTCACCCTAACCTTACCCAACCCAACCCACACCTACTTAACCTAACCTTACCCAATCCACCCCTAACTCACCCTAACCTTACCTAACCCAACCCCACCTATCAACCTACCCTACAACCCCATATCACCTTCCTACTTACCCAATCCACCCCTAACCTACCCTAACCCTACCCAACCCAACATCACTTTACCTATTTACATGCACCCCTCACCTACTTCCATTTTGACCCACTCCCGACCTTACCTACTTGCCCACAAGTCTCGACACTTGGTCCCAACCACCCAAGCCCTTGCCTATTCCACATTTTTTTAGGTGAGTGTTTTATCCCCCAAACTGGCACCGGTCCTCCTAGACCGACCATGGTTTACCCATAATCGCATCGATCACCTCATATGTGATCGATCTCATTTAGCTATACACCACCGATGCGTTGGTAAATATTTGACCGATGACGTCGTCACTTCATCATGGTGTCAAACATGGTGCGTGAAGATGTGCCCTAGCTTTCCCATTTCTTTCTCATTCCTCACCTCCCCACCCCCATTCTAACCTACAATCCTTCCCACCCAGCATACTACCTATTCCCACCCTCCCTTGTCCCTCTTTTACCCAATTTTCCCCCTCACATTCAAATTTAATTTCCCCCAAACCCATCTTTCCCCAACCCAAATTTCTATCAATTTCTTTAAAACAAACATGAAAGGGATTTGAACCTTACCTCATCTCGCTACCATCTCATGGTGGCACCTCCTCCTACACTGCACTAGTGGTCCCCCGATCCCTCTCCTACCTCTGCCATCACCAAATGACCTCTCGCTCTCCAACCAATCAATCCACTCCAATCGATCCAACTCAGCTCGTGGATCCACCTATCACCCAACTATCCTCCACCATGATGCTCACCAACTCAGCCTTCAATCTCACCTTGTCCCTTTTCACCTTTTCCTATCTCTTTTGTCATTTTCTCCTCTTTTGCAAAAGACAAATGAATTGAAAAAATGTGATTTTTCTCTTTTTATAACAACCCCGACCTAACCGGTGTCGGTTTTACCATAACCGACATCGGTCCTATGCCCTAGCTTACCATGGTTGGTCCACCTTGACTAGCATTGGTTTGTTTTAACCATCATTAGTTTCCCTGCTTAGCCTTTTTCCTACCCCCTACCCCCAATTTTTGACCTGAATCATTTTTTTATCCTACACTCACCTCACTTGGCCACACCACTTGACCTTCTTGACCTTACCCTTTATCCCCTCACCTTGTCCTCATTCGAGGACTTGTTATTTTACCCATACCTTGGCCCTACCCGTGTCGTGACCTGGATACTTGGACCTAGACCATCGCTAGTGACCTTTGACCCCATGTGTTTGCTATACCTTGCGGCATTGTTACCTATGTTGATTGCCATAATGACCTTACCTTGCCTCTTGCCATGACCATTTATCCTGACCCAACCTTTGGTGTACCGGAACACACCTAAACGTTCTTGCACCTGACCTGCATCATGTTTCCTAACCATATCCTATACCTTGGATACCAGAATCACCTCAACCTTGTTTGGATAAACCTATCGACCTTAGACAATGTAGAGTTTTCCTACTCTTCAACTGGTATTGTGTTGTAGTTTATACATGTGTGTCATTTGATCACATTACCTTTGACCTTTGACCCATTACCTAGATTACTCGAGTGACCATTTTCCTTTTTTACCCCCGTTTCCCACCTTCCTCTTCATCACATTCACCTTTTATCAAACCACTCACCAATTTTGCCTTCTACCTTGTTAGTTCCTAGTTTGAGGGGATCACCTTCACCCACACATGGGGTAACCACATCTTATTTTTTTTGTCGTTACTTACCAATACAAGCTACATGACAAAAAGGGGAAAAATGTAGACACCAAAATTGGGTCACACTCCCCTTGGTCCCTCATCAAATAAACACCTTGAACACATTTACCTAACCATGGCCCCCTTCACCCCACTCTAATATTAATTTAATTAATTTAATTAAATTAATTCATTATCCTCACAATATTTATTATTTTTATATCCTAATTGAGATAGTGCCCACATATCCACCTCACCTAGACACCTCATCTAGCCACCTCACCCTAAGACCTATTCTTAGTAAGTTGCCATAACTAACTAAGACCTACACAAACCCTAAAAATCAAAGCCTATATTCCCTCTAACCACATTCCCATCCATTAGAAGGAAGCTTCCATTCTATTCCACGAAGAAAAAATGGGTGAGATCCAAGAAAATCAAAAAGGATCTGCCCATTTTAGAAAACCTAGGAAATCCCACCCTAACTAATGCCGGTCACCCTAAACTACCATCACCAACCCAGAACCACCGTCGGTTACCATTTAACCCCCAAAACAACCTTATTTTGAGGTTGGCACATTTTTAGAGGTGAACACATCTTTTGAGAACAAGTGATGAAAACCAGAGCTGCATGCAAGTAGAACTAGCATTAGCACATGCATCAGAGCATCCATAGCCAATACCTGAAGCAACAGCAAAACATTTTTCCTTCATGGGAGCATCGAGGAAGTGCCAACACTACATCAAGTCTATTCCATTTGATCACCCACCATTACTAACCAAACATCAAAATCATATAAGTGGTAAGTGCTTTGTTAACCAACATTTGTCCATTTATCATTGGGTAGATTCTTTTGTTGTTGTTACTAGTTTTTCCCTCATTTCATTCTACCACCATTTTACCTCCATGAAAACTTGACCATCCTTTTCCTATACCCCCGAACTACCCATATCCAGATTTTAATCATTCATGTGCATACCTAAGACCCATACAAACCCTTGCCATTGCCCTCCCTTCCATTCTCATATAGCCTCGAGATCGTCACCCCACCCTATTTTACTAAGTTTTTGTACCATGACCATACCGATGCGGTTACCCACAACAATCGCCGCCGAGTTAACCTAAACCAACATCAGCCATACTAGACCAATGTCGATCTTTGTGTCTTTATCAGAAACCAAGAACAGAGCTTCTAAACCTCCACCAAATACCCAAAACCACCCAGAATCTCACCCTGACCCGTACCAGTACCCTGACCAATACCTTGACCTTCAGATTCAGTCATAGCTTAGCCCATTGTGAATGAATTTTCTTATTATAGACAAATGAGATACCTAAATCATTTTAACTACAGTAGGATTCCTTTATTATTAGTATTAAGTTGTTTTTAATAGTGGGTTGACAACCATCTAGGAAGTATCACACTTCCTAGATCTAGCACACACTAGGTAGTCCACTGCATATACTGTTTAACTGTTATTTGGTGGTCTTTTTTTCCATTTCAGGTAGTTCCTCCAAGAAAAAAGGAATCTCTCATGATTAGCTATGGATTTAGAAGTCATACACACACAACAACCTACAACTAGCATCTTAATAGGTATTCCTCCTAGCCCTTTACCCTTATCTGTTTCATCAACATTCGAAGAAATGCTCTAGAATCAGGTGAAACACTAGAAAGGGCATTTTTGACATTTTTTTAATTCAATTAGACAAATATGTGCACCAATCAAATTTATTCCTACAAGTGTACACAATATATATTGAACTTCCCAAAGAGGAATGTCCGCGGATCTACCCTGTAACACAATCCTGGCTTGAAATAGAGATATCATTACATGAAATATTTTTTTGTAATGCCTTGTATAACAAGGCCTCTTTTGGAACAATTAACAACAACTGCAACAAGATACAAGATATGTTAGATTATTGACTGTTAATAAATATTAGGAAAACAAATAATTGAAAATAATATTGAACTTACCATCAACCTGCACATTGTAATGAGACTCCAATTTTTTTTTCTTCATCAGTAAGCACCGCCTTTGTAGTCATGGGTGGTTGGTTTTGGAAAGGTAACCCAATTAACTAATGGAAGTCTGTGGGCTCGATGGTGAAAGATATTGTACGATCTATCAAGGGAATGGTAAATTGTGCATCTTTCTAGCTGTAAAAAGTTAACAGGTAACCGAGGATGGAAGTATCTATTTCAAATTGGGGCATGTGGACAAGCCCCATTAATTTATTTTTTTACATCCATTCCTTCTATGTGTCTTTTAGTTTTATGATCGTTGTGATCTGAGGACACATGATATTTTTGTATTGGAATTTAGAGGGAGCAGAAGGAGTAACCGTGGTGCTAGCCATTGTTGAAAGGTTTGGAAATTTTCACTAGTCCACACTTGGTTGTAGGAGAGAGAGGGGAAATGGAAATATTGTAGGTACTAGATTCTAAGCACATGTTGGTCTAGGAGAAAATTGGAGAACTCAAAACGTTGTGGATTTGTGGTGTAAAAGTGAATATATGAACCTCGTATGGGTATATATAAGTATTGGGCTCACGACACTAAACACATGGAAAAAAACAATTGGTCGAAAAGTTCAAGGCACGTGCCTGGGGAATCGTGTCAAAGTTTACCCATCCAAGTGTCAACTGAGGTCATTGATCCCACCAGTTTTCCAATAGAAAAATCAAGATATATGGTCAACACAATCCATCCAACAACGTTAAGACACGAGGTGGCCATATAACTTCTAGAGTTGAGTCTTCCAATCTCACTAAGATGGTCTTCCAACTAGGTTAGGAAATTACGGGGCTCGACCAACAAGTATATATGATGGACATATAAGAAAACAACCATCTAACCAAAAATGAAATTCATCCAACAAAAAATGACGGTCATCTAACCGTTTCTCGACGATGGTCCAATATAGGATAGACGACGATCTCCAATGGGTTCTCGCCCAATGTGCATATGATGAACATCTAACCATAACAGCAGACATACGTCCAATACAATTTGGATGGCTGAAAAATAGCACTCCAACATCTAATAGAATTCGTGCTACCACACAAAGATGTACGTCCATCACCCATCTAACTATATGAAACCATTTAAAAACATCCTGAAAATTCACCTTTGTTGTGAATTGATTTTTAGAGATTCGCCATCATTTCAAAAGTCCATTTCAAAGATTCACCAACCATTCTATATTAATTTTTCATGGATAGGAGGGGTATTAAAATGAACCTTGACTCATTATTAAATACGACTACAAGGATATTTATGCCGTAGGCATGGCTAAACTTGGGTCACATCTCAACTACGATGGTGTGTACCTTACAACTTCTTGTCATCATGCCACCTCAACATCTTACGTCTTCCAATGCATGTGGGGTGTTCATTTTTGGATTTTTCTTTTTAGATTACCCTTAGATTTGTTGAAGCTGTGATTAAAGGAGGAGGAGAAAACATGTTATCTCGATTTTATATTTAGGTTGTTACAGATCCTTACCACCCAAAAAAGAACGATTGCATTAATACATGGAAAACGAATCTTCATGTCTATGATCTCCTATGCCAAAACCCTCCAATTCCAAGCATAATAGTAGACACGAAGTAAATGACATCACATACAAAGAATATTCAACAAAGACATCATCAATAGATAAATTTGGATATGATATATTACATATTTCAACGGAAGACCAACAAAGATGCACGGGTGTTTGTTCGTAAATCAATAGAAGATGGCTTGAAGAACCGGAAAATATGAAAAATTCAAGATATAAATGAAAAAAACAAGTATATCAGTTGTTCACATGGTGTACTAGGAAAAAGATGGATGGATATAGATACATCTAATTTCTAAGATCCCCGATTGGATACGAGTTAGATATAGGCCCATTTTATACAATTAAATACAACATGTATATATTATATTATCTAGATTATCAATAAAAATAAATGTAATTGTAATCATTATTAATTGTAAATTATAAATAAAGTTGTATATTATATTAAAATTACATGCAAATTATAGATCCCCTCGAGAAAGGTAGGAAAATAAGTATTCATTTTTTATTGAATAAACATACAATGACAAAAAAATTGAATTACGATCGAGGAAATGCCTTCACACTGCACTCTCTTCAAATTAACTATTACGCCTACAACGCAATTTCACTATTGCGTATATGTTAACAAACTATTTAATTGTATTTAGGTTAATGTTATTGACTTGTTCCAATTTGACAGATTCAAGTTTTCCTAGTTGTTAAACATCCGAGCATCAAGTTACATTGTATTTGTAATTTATGCTATCTTTTTTAATATGCATGTGATTTCAACTCTTACGAATGTGTACTTTTTCTAGTGTTTTAGGATTATAAACTCATCACTTTTAGGCATGTCAAGTTTTCCTAGTTGTTAAACGTCAAAGCATCAAGCTATATTGTATTTGTAATTCATGGAAAAAAATTCAGTATGCATGTGATTTCACTACTTATAAATATGTGTGTTCGTTGTTGTTTAGTATTATAAAATCATCACTTTTAGGCTTTCCTAAAGTTGATATGCTAGAGGTTCAAGTTACATTGAAACCACAAAATTCCTAAAATGATTTTTTTCAGCATGCATGTGATTTCATCACTTACGAATATGTGATCTCACTGGTGTTTTAGGATTGTAAATTCATCACTTTTAGGATTTCTTAAATTTTATTTTTTTCAATATGCATGTGATTTCACCGTTTATGAATATGTGAGCTCATTGGTGTTTTTGAATTATAAATTCATCACTTTTAGGATTTTCTAAAGTTGATATCCAGATGCATTTTCATTCACAATTAACTTAAAATATCAACTTCATACAAAAACTGATCTAATGTAATTTACACTTCTTCATGCTATTAACATCCCTCTAGCATCGGGATCACATTTTATAAACACATAGAAACATGGGTTAACATTTCCTGTACTATATATACCTTTGTAAAATCCATTTGGGCCCAACTCGGATGTGTTCTAGCCAATGCATTCAATCACACAAACCTTATAGCTCTATAGTGATTTATGCTTTGAAATTCCCTTCTCATTAAAGAACTATGCGTTGTGACTGCTAATCCCATCTCATTGTTGTTCATCTTCATAGTTTGCTGACACATCACCCACTTACTATCTATTTATGTATGTTTCGTTTAGAATATTCTCCGGTGAAATTACTAAAACCATACACACACTACGATACTACTATGTGGAATATAAAACCAACTATCTAACTTTATTTTTCCCATATAACTTATACCACCATGATGCACCACATCCCCTTTTGTTTGTGCCACCGTGGTGCTTGGACATCCTGAAACCCTGTCTTGTCTTGTAGTTTTGGGTTAGCATTATCTTTGTTTTTTATGCATGTTTTTAATTTTTGGACATTGGTTTTTGGTTTCGTGAATAGCTTAGTGTTGAGTACAAGTTTGTTTGCTTCCCCATTTTATCACCTTATTTCATCTTTTTCTTATTTCTATTGTAGTTATTGAAATCCCATTTTCAATATCTTTTAAGTTTCTTTGTGATCTGTCCAACATCTTTGGTAGGAAAATGGATGTAAATCTACCCATGATCTATTTGTTTTGTAGGTTACCCAAGAACCCAATATGTAGCCCCACATTAGACCAGAGCCTCTCAATGACTACATATCATGACATGGTTATGCCATTTCAAGTCAAATAAACAAGGAATATGAGTATTTAGAGGCACATAATGTTTTTTGGGAATTTATATTTGAAAATAGAAATGAAAATGAATGAGAAAACACCCACAACCAGAACTCTGAGCTGAGAATTTCTGAAATGATTTAGTTTATGTTAAAATACCATAACCATGCAATCTGCTACATATGTATAGATTTTTTTATAACGCATGTAAGTTTTCACTGATTAATGTCTAGGCACAAGATTTTTACACCCTAGCTTTGTAGAAAATCTTTGCAGTCTTATACAACAAACAACATAAAGAAAATAAACAGAACAATAAAATAACTTTTAAATACATATTAGACATCAAACCAAAATCAGCATTGCATTCTCCATTAATTAACTCTTCATACTCAGAGCTTGGATCAAATTACAATAAATTATATGTGTGCAACACTTCTCTAATTATGCCCATGTAGATTTCACACTTTGTTGTGTGTGTATACAAACTAAATACAATTGTTATTATTTAAATAAAATAACTCACCCTAAACTTAGCTAGGAACTGCTCTTAAACAGAGCTCTCCAAATCTGAACTAGAGTCTTCTAGTTCCAACTCATACATCAAACTAATTGAATCATTCTTAACTACTAAAATAGAACTCAACTCAAACTAGAACACTTAACAGCTACAAACTGTTATCAAAAAATCAAACTACAATTAACTAAACTTATTTGTTTGTTTTCCTAAAGCTACGTGAGGAATTATCAATGCATGACACATGCATATTTCCAACACTCCCCTTAATTTTGAACATGTAGCTTTCACTATTCTGGAGCTATGTTTGTATTTCCAGATCTACCATGTGCATGATCACAAACTCCTAAACAATCTCTTAAATACTCAAAAAAATTCCTTTGCTAAAGCCTTCGTAAAAATATCTGCAAACTGATCTTCATATCTAAAAAATTTAAGATGAATCTCTTTGTTGTTTACTAGATCCTTAATGAAATAATACCTCATATCAATATGATTGCTCCTCTTATGAAAAACATGATTTTTGGACAAAATTATGGCTAAGTGGTTGTCATGAAAAATATGTGTCTTGTCCTCTTGTTTCTACTATAAATGCATCAACACTTTTCTCATCCAAACAACTTGACATGTTTCTCATGTTGTTGCTACATACTCTACTTCTACTGAAGATAATGTGATAATGGGCTACTTGGATGCCCATGAAACCACTCTTGTTCCAAAGTGAAAAGTATAGCCGGATGTGCTTTCTTGATCATCTATACTTCCAGTAATGTCACTATTTGTATACCCAATTACTTTGAACTCATTTGAACTTGAATAAATAATTCCATGATTCCTTGTTCCACATACGTACCTTAAGATTCTCTTTCCAACTTACTAATGTGAATCTTTTGGAGATTCCATAAACCTTGATATGAGGCTCACACCATACATAATGTTAGGCCTTGTGGCCGTTAGAGACATAAGACTTCCAACCAAATTTTTAAACAAATTTTCATAGGTGGTTTATTACCCCATGAGTAATGGGTAACCGTTATGGGCTGTTTCTAGGCCCATGGTTTTTTGGTACCCATTGTTTTGATACCCGCGGTTTTCTTCCCATGGTTTTGATACCCACGATTTTTGCCCATGGTTTTGATACCCACGGTTTTGTATCAAACTACTTAAGAAATTGTTTATTTATATGGTCTTATGCATATGATACATATACAAGAAAATGCATTGCAGATGTGCTTTGAATTTGGGTGTGAATTCTATAGAGTTTGTTGAGCATAGCTCCAAATGGATCTGGGTATTGTATTGGTAGAGTGGAGGCCTGTAATAAAATCTGAACAAGTGAATCTTGGTGGACGTAGCCCAAATTGGGTGAACCATGTTAAATATTATCTCTCTATGTTGTGTTATTTATTTTGTACTTTTATTTGAGATCTGTAATATTTTCTGCATATTAGTTTCTACTGTTGTGATTCTGTAAGGGATTATTCCACATATTTTATCTCTTATTTCCTATCAATTGGTATCGAGCTCGGTTTTGGTTTATCTTGAAGTGTTGAATCATAGGAAAAAATTTCTCTTGAGTGGGAGCTCGGAAAATGATGGAAGATCTAGGGTTGATAAATTCAACGGGTAGAATTTCAATCTTTAGAAGATGTAGATGGAAGATTACATTTATCATAAGGATCTTTATACTCGTTGTTTGAGAAGGTGAACAAACCTTCGAGTATGATAGATGTGGAATGGGATTTTTGGATTGGAAGGCACTTGGAATGATCTAGTTGTGTCTTACATCTTTGGTATTATTTAATGTTTCAAAGGAAAAGACTACAAAAGATCTAATGGATGCATTAGGGAAGTTGTATGAAAACCCCTCTCTCTATATCAAGATATTTTCAATGAAAAAGTTGTTTAATATGAAGATGTCTAAGAATAGTTTAGTAGCAGATCATTTAAATGATTTTAATATGGTTGTGAATATGCTAGCTTTAGTTACAATAGAATTTGATGAAGAAGTTAGGGCTTTATTAATTTTGTGTTCTTTACCTGAAAGTTGGAATAGCCTAGTAATGGCGGTTAGCAACTCGATTCCACTAACTTGAAGTTGAAGTTTGAAGATGTTGTAGGGGTGATTCTAAGCGAGGAAATGCAAAGAAAAAGCTCCAGGAATCTTCTACTTCAAGGAATGCTTTGATCAGTGGAAACTAGACGGAGACAGAAGAATAGAGGAAACCGTGGAAAATCGAAAGATCGGGAAAGGTCAAAATCCAAGAGCAAGATTGTATGTTGGAACTATGGAAAGTTTGGGCATGCAAAGGACTGTTGGGAGCTTCGGGACAAGAAGAAACAACTAGAAGAAAACAAGGAGACAAATGTGGAATCGGGTAATGTATGCCAGGATGCTTTGATTCTTTCTTTGCATAATATTACTAAATCTTGGGTTTTAGATTCAGGGGCTTCTTTTCATGCTACTCCATAGGCATTATTTTGTTGATTATGTTCAAGAGGATTTTGGGCATGTTTTTCTTGGTGATGATGAGCCTTGCAGTATAGTTGGAAAAGGTTATGTTCAGGTTAAGATGTAGAATGGGAATACATGGCTATTGAAGGATGTCAGACATGTGCCTACATTAAGGAGAAATTTGATATCGGTGGGGCAATTGGGAAGTGATGGTTGTACTGTGATATTTACAGTTGACTCTTGGAAGGTTACTAAGGGTGCTCTTGTGGTGGCAAGAGGTAAGAAGGTTGGAACCTTGTATTTATCCATTGATAGTACTAATGATTGTAATCTTGTGGCTTCAGATGCAGATACAACATTATGGCACTATAGGCTCGGTCATATGAGTCATAAGGGCATGGACATCATAAATAATAATTTTCTGGATATACGAGAAATGGTTTGGATTTCTATGAGAACTACATATATGGGAAACATAAGTAAGTAAGGTTTCTCAAGGTTGGACCTATGAAGAAAGAGAGTAAGTTAGAGCTAGTACATTCTAATGTGTGGGGCCAGCTCATGTATCATCTCTTGGGGGTTCAAGTTATTATGTTACTTTTATTGATGATGCAACAAGGAAAGTTTGGGTTTATTGTATTAGAAACAAATATGATGTATTTGATACTTTTTTTAAATGGAAAGCCTTCAGAGAGAATGAAACAAGTCTCAAGTTAAAATGTCTCAAGTTAGATAATGGATGGGAGTATTGCAGCAATGAATTTGATGATTATTGTTCTAAGAATGGAATCCGCAGGAAAAAGATGGTTCTAGGAACCCTGCAGTAGAATGGGGTGTTAGAAAGGATGAACAGAACAATAATGGAATGTGCTAGGAGCATGAGGATACATGTAGGACTGCCTCTTTATTTTTGGGCAGAAGCGGTGAGCACAACTATGTACTTAATAAATAGAGGACCCTCAAATGCCTTGGATGGAGGCATACCTGAGGAGGCTTGGTATGGTAAGAAATTCTATTACTCATTTCTTAGAGTCTTTGGATGTAAGGTGTTTTTTCATATTGACAAGGATGATAGGACCAAGCTAGAGGATAAATAAGAAAAAATCACTTTTATTGGTTATGGTGGTGATGACTTTGGATTTAAATGTTGGAGTATTAAGGAAAAGAAAATCATTCGGTCTAGGGATGTGGTCTTTAATGAGAAAGTTATGTATAAGCAATAGTTGTAGGAAAATAAGGAAGAATCTAAGAAAGAATATGCAGTGGTAGAGGATCTTCCAGATGGGACAGTGACCCATGAATCAGTTCAGGAACTACTCAACAGGAACCCCAAACTCCTACAGTGAGGAGGTATTCTAGGGTAAGAAAAGAACCTGAATGTTTTTCTCCTTCTCTTTATTATTTATTACTCACTGATAGTGGAGAGCCAGAGAGATTTGATGAAGCAATGTAGGTAGATGCTAGTAAGAAGTGGGAGCAAGCCATGGATGAGGAGCATAAGTCTCTCATGGAGAACCAAACTTGGGATTTGGTGAAGCTACCGGAAGGAAAAAGAGCATTGCAGAACAAGTGGGTGTACAGAGTTAAAGATGAAGAAGGAGGAAAGAAAAGATATAAGGCCTAGTTGGTGGTCAAGGGGTTTGCACAGAAACAAGGTATAGATTTTGATGAGATCTTTTCTCTGTAGTAAAAATGACTTCTATCAGAACTATTCTTGGAATAGTGGCAACAGAAGACTTGCACTTAGAACAGTTAGATGTAAATACTACATTTCTCCATGGTGATTTGGAGGAGGAGCTATATATGTAGCAGCCAAAAGGATATGAAGTCAAAGGTAAAGAGGAGATGGTGTGTAAACTGAAGAAGAGCTTGTATGGCCTGAAATAAGCTCCACATTAATGGTATAAGAAGTTTGATAGATTCATGATGGAGCAAGGTTATATAAGATGTCATTCTGACCATTGCATGTATACAAATAAATTTTAGGATGGAAGTTATATTATCCTGTGTTTGTATGTTGATGACATGCTGGTTGTAGGTAAAAACATGTAGGAAATAAAAGTACTCAAGAAATAGCTAAGTGAATCCTTTGATATGAAGGATTTGGGGCTACTAGACAAATCCTTGGTATGAGGATAACTCGGGATAGGAAGGAACGGAAGCTGACTTTATCTCGGAAGAGTACATTAAGAAGGTAATGGATAGACTTAATAAACCTGGTTGGGACTCCTTTAGTAGGCCATTTTAAGTTATCAAAGGAGCAAAGTGTCCCAAGACAGAGCAGAAAAGAAACCATATGTCCAAGGTACCTTACTCATCACTGCCGGTTGGCGTTTGATGTATGCATTGGTATGCACTAGGCCCGATATTGCCCATGCAGTAGGAGCTGTGAGTAGATTTATGAGTGATCCAAGTAAAGAGAATTGGCAAGCAGTAAAGTGGATCATTCGATATTTGAGAGGGACCATGGGGACAGTTTTATGCTACAGTGGATTAGACACCACTTTACATGGTTATGTAGATTCAGACATGGCTGGAGATGTAGATAGTAGGAGGAGCACGACATGTTATATTTACACTGTAGGTGGGACAACAGTAAGCTAGATTTCACGACTATAGAAGTTGGTGGCTTTGTCAACCACAGAGGTTGAGTATGTTGTTGCCACGCAGGAAAGCAAAGAGATGATTTGGTTACAAAAATTGCTTGAGGATTTGGGGCATAATTAGGATGAATGTAAGATACATAGTGATATTGAGTGTTATACACCTAGCTAAGAACTCTACTTTCCACTCCCGGACAAAGCATATACGGTTGAGATATCACTTCATCATGACAAACTTTGGAGGAAGATAAGTTGAAGTTGGAGAAGATTCATACTAGTCGAATCCTCGAAGACATGATGACCAAGGTGGTCACAAGGGATAAACTAAAGCTATGTTCAGCTTTGGTTGGCCTTTGTGGATGACAGTGAAGGGTTGAGAAGCTTTCTCAGTGGAAATCAGTCTCCAAGTGGGAGATTGTTATGTTTTTGGAGCCTATTTTCATGTTAGAGTGTGGTACACCTTCTATGTGTTACACTTGGGTATTTTTACGGTGGTCCCGCTCACCGGTGAGTGGGTCAAGGGGGTTCGGGGTGAAGCCCCCAAAGTAAATTTTCATGGGTGGTTTATTAACCCATGGGTAATGGGTAACTGTTATGGGTTGTTTTTGGGCCCATGGTTTTTTGGTACCCATTGTTTTGATACCCACGGTTTTGTATCAAACTACTTAAGCAATTGTCTATTTATATGGTCTTATGCATATGATACATATACAAGAAAATGCATTGCAGATGTGCTTTGAATTCGGGTGTGAATTTTATAGAGTTTGTTGAGCATAGCTCTAAACGGATCTAGGTATTGTATTGGTAGAGTGGAGGCTTGTAATAAAATTTGAGCAAGTGATTCTTGGTGGATGTAGCCCAAATTGGGTGAACCACGTTAAATACTATCTTTCTATGTTGTGTAATTTATTCTACACTTTTATTTGAGATCTGTAATATTTTCTGCATATTAGTTTCTATTGTTGTGATTCTGTAAGGGATTATTCTGCATATTTTATCTCTTATTTCCTATCACAACCGATGATGGTTTGACTTACATGTACGGTGTGATGTTAGAGATGAATCACACAGTTTGGGTTTTTAGAGTTTTGGGGTGAAAGTGGAGTGGATATGAGACGGGAATTGATCACAGAGGGGATGTAGATATGTTGTGAAGGTCTGAGATTACCGAGGTCAAAATATGAAATTGGGCCAAGAATTAGGATGATTGGGTATGGAAGGTGGCTACAACCAGAGAGAGGGAATGGACAGAGGGTAAAAGACTAGGTTCCTTTACCACAAATACTATAGCTACTAATAAGAAAGTGAAATAGATTGAAGGAAGATACTTACTCTTTCATGAGGTACAGTCCGAAGAATAATGAAGAAGTTATTACAATGGAGAATCTTTGGGAAGAAAGTTTCTTGTTGTGTGCGGTGTGTTTGGTTACCTTTTTGATCACAAACCAATCTTCATTCCGATGTCACGTCTAAAGGGATCAAACTCGAGATCGAAGTCTTCAAAAACAACAACCAACATGTATTACAAAGCTGTAAATGGGTCTAAATAGGCCATTTGGTCCATTCTGGTATAACCAATGTCGGTTTAGGGGAACCAACATCATTTAGGGTAAACCGACATTAGTTTGGGTGAGATATCTATGATTTTTCAAAAGTTTCTTGGGAAGTTGTTCCGCCATTTGATGAGGGTCTCTTCTTTTTCTTGGTGTGAAAACCAACCTTATGAGGCTTTTAAATGTGAGATGAGGGGATGGGTATAATGTTAGGTTTTATTTAGGACATTGGTTTAGGGTTTAGGCTAATGGGTTGAATGATGGGGGTAATTAGGTGAAGTGCATTTAATAAAGTCAATTTTATTAAATAGGTGTATGAGGGTAGTGAATTAATTTAATGTAAATAATTAAATTAATGTGTATAGGTAAATGGCATTAATTTAATTAAAGTAATTAAATTAAAATGTGTGGGGTGCAGGAGGTAGGTGCTAAAGTGTTGAGAATGAGGAAATGATTATAGGGCCGTGGCAAGGGGACCAAGGTGATTACGACATGATTTCAAAGTGTCTACACCTACACTAAAATGGTGATGCACCGAGAGAAGGAAAATGTTAAACATCTATCAAAACTTCCACGGAACAAGAAGAGGTGAGCAATGGAAAAGATGGACAAGTGCATCACAAAACCAAGGATGAATTTCACATTAAAAAAATGTCCCAAAACTCCATGAACACAGCTCCAAAACCTCGTAATGACCATCCAAACATGCACAAATACCTGCAATGAAGAGAGGAAATAATAAAATAAAGAAAAACGAGCAAGGATGGAAAATGGATCATAAAACATGTTTTTTTTTTCTCAGAAGTTTGCACAGAACATCATTTTACTGGTAAGAGGAAAAAAATGCCATTATAGAGTAGGGGAGGAGGTTCTAACTCCATTTTGACCCTAGGGAAGAAAAGAAGGGAGGGAAAAGTAGAAATAATGAACAACTTGTTACAAATGAGCCAAAACTGGCTTTTAACCATGAAGCAAAATGGAAGAAAGGAGAAAATGCGGGAAAATCTGATTTTGGACTTCAACCACCGACAAGATTCATTAAAATAGTAAGGAAACATCTACAAATCCACTTCCCAATGCATTCGAGCCCGCAGGACAAGAAATTGCCCATACCTCATTAAATCTGGTAGATGAAAATCTGACTTTTTGTATTTTCAAAGTGCCGGTGATGTTTTTCAAATTTCTCCCATGAATCTTCAGAAAAATAAAAAATTTAGGGTTCCAACGTGTAGTGAATTTCACTAGCTTTCCAATGACATAAATAACGTGAAAATCTGAGCTCTAGATCAAAAGATTTAGGGCAAAAATGGTGAAAACAAAGTCAAAATTCGGTCGGCGGGGTCAAACTTTAAAATTTTCCCTTTTGAAATTTTTTTCCCAAAAACCCTTAGTGCCTCCGCCACTCCAACACGTGTTGCTTCCTAGTTTCTGATGGGATCGTGGGCCCAAACATCACTTTTCCTTTGATTTTTGCATTGGGAAAATTTCCCAAAATTAGTCTCCGTGCCCCACTCTCCCGGTGACACGTGGTGCTTTCCCATTCATTGATGGAAATGTGGGCCCAAACCTCACCTTTTTCCTTTGATTTCATTTTGGAAAAATTCCCACATTTTCCCCATGCTCGCTCACTCGGTGGCATGTGTCGCTTCTGGTTGCTTGGCGGGGGCGTGCTTCTTTTTCTCCATTTGTGCCTCTATCACTTTGTCAAAAACCAAAATTTCCTCCATGCCTCTCGACTCCCGCCACTATCATGGACACATGTCACTTCCTCATTGGCCACGGGCCTTCGCATAACTTTTTCTCCATCCTCCTCCATGGGCTGCGGCCAAAATTTTCCCTTTGTGCCCTTTGCCCTCTTCTTGGAAAATTCTCCAACTTTGCTCGCTACCCGACCTCTACCGCCACGTGGCACCATTTCATTGGCCGCGGGCCTGCCTAGGGAAATTTTCCCCAAAAAACTCCGTTGAGCCATAACTTTCAAAATATTTGGAGTTAGGAGGAAAATTTTACCTTTCTGGAAAGGGGAAGAAAAATCCTATCTGATGGAGCCATTTCTAGAAACCCTTGAGTGCTTGAAATGTGTGAAAATTGAAGTTAAAGCACAAGGAAGGGAAGAATGAAGGAAAGTTAGCCAAAATAAGCAGGGGGCTCATTTTGGATAACAATTTGGTGACTCTCAGGGGTCATCTGCCTGCTAGATGAATGATCAGTGGCCTTTGAAGCATCCATTGGGCATGGAGTCAAGCCTGATAATCAATTCTGATTTGAACTATGAAAATCGACCTCAGAGCCCTTTGAAGCATTGCATGGAGTCAAGCCTGATAATCAATTCTGATCTGAACTATGAAAATCTGACCTCTGAGCCACTTGGAAACCCACTGAACTTGGAGCTGATCTTCACCAAAATGCCACTGAAATGAACTGTGCAAGAGCAAAACCAGCACCACAAAAAACTATGTACAAAACTGAAAATCATACATACCCCAAGTGGGATATGTAGAGTGTGCACAAGCACTTCTTTCTGAAAGCAAACCTACCTATTCTACTCTAACTGGAAGCAAAGATGGGCTAAACAAACCCAACAACTAGTTGTGCAAAATAGCTTCCTTTCTTCAAAATGGGTAGCCATGCAATTGATTTGGAGCTGATCATGGTTGTTAGGATGAGTGGAAAATCAACAAGAAGCTGGTCTTCTACCCATATCAGCAAGGTGTCAACTGAAAACAAGTTAGATACCTCTTTTAGTTGCTCTGCATTTGGATTGAAGAGGTATGGCAGCTGATCCTTGGTACTTTGTAGCTCATCCTCATGCTTAGAAGCAAGCATGACTGGTTGTGGCTTCTCCTTTGGCTCCAATGAAGCCAAATACCTTATTGGGCAAGGTATGATCCATTTGATATGCCCATAGCTCTGATTTTCAACTCCAAAAATGGAGTCTTCTTGTGGACCTTCTTGGGTGGATGATGTGGAAGAAATGATGAAGTTCTCCTGTTATTTTCCTTCTTCCTCCAATGAAGAACATGGAAGATTAATACCTTCCAATCTTGGTTCCAATGAGCTGTCACAAAACACAGGCTGCTATTTTTGAATGTTCTCCTTTGTGGCAGCAGGCTCTTGATGTTGGAGAATGAATGGTGGAGAAGAGAATGTTGTAATTTCAGTTGGCTCCTCCTCAAGACATTCCTCTAAGTCTGATAAACCATCAAACTCTTTGTTGTCCCGTTGTAACAAATATTTTCCCTCTTGCATGGTGACCTTAAAATATGCATTTTCTTCACCATGTGCAACTTCATTTTCAAACATGCAACTTGCCAATTCGAATTCATCCAAGAAATCATATTTTTGGAGAGATGAAGTGGGAGAGAAACATGGAAATTCTTGTGCCTTTTGCTCATAATTTGGACCTGTTTTGTTCACCTCCATAACGGTTTCATTAATCAAATCAGCCCCTTCAAATGAAAGAAAAAATTCATCAATAATGCTTCCTTCATCCAATGGATTCAAACATGATTTAATCTCTTCCATTTGCTCCTCTTCAATGGGGTTTGGAGCTGGTTTTTCTTCCTCCACAATGACTGATTTTGCAGTGCAAATTGGATCAGCATTTTCTTTGGGCAAAGTGCCAACATGGACACCCAACTCATCACCAAAAAACTGCTGATTCTTTTCCTCTTGTTCTTGTTCTTCTTATGCTACAAACTCAGCCTCAACCACCACTGTTGCTTCAACTCCAACTTCCTCTTTTGGCTTCACCATCAAGGGGATTTTTGTAATCCCAAATTTGAGAGCCAAGTTCAACAAACTTTTGATCTTTTCATCCTTGTTTGGCTCTTCTTATTGTTGTTTTTTTCCTTGACTGACATTTTGATTTTTATCTTCCCAACATGGATTTGGGAATGCAAGAGGAGGGGTGGGTTGTGACTCAATTGATTTTGCAATTTTTTGTGGTGTTGGAGGAGGTAGAAACTCTTGTTTCTTTGGAGGGAATGGCTGTTTGGAAGGGAAAAGGATAGAAGAATTGAGATGGGGTGGAAGACTAGGGGATGGAGAAATGGAATCAACTTTTGGGACAACAGATGGAGAGTTTAAAACTTGACATTGCTGAGATAAAACATTGGGAAAGAGGGAAAGAAAAGGCATGAGATGGTGTGCTTACCCGTTGACAAGGTTGTTGAATACTCCTCTCATACACCTCTATTCCTTTAGTCCACTTTGCAAGCAATGGTAGTGTTGCAACAATGAAGTCAAGTTTCTCTTGAGGGTTGTAATGCCTTGGAAAAGGTCCCACCCATGGACAAGGTGCTCCACAACCGATTCCAAATGCTTTCATTTGTGCTTGAGCCCTGGATTACACCATGCTTGCCTCCATCTTTTGGATCTTCTCTAGTAGATCTGCATTTTCTTCATGATTGCCCTCATAATCTGCATACCCTTGTGCTTGATGTGCTTCATATCCAAACTAATTTTGGCATTGCTCATATGGGTATGCATACTGGTTTTGAATATGATCAAAATACTAATCTGGAGGATTTGAGAAACATGTTGGAGGTGGAATATATTGTTGCTGTTGTGAATGCAAATTCCATGGGGAAATGAAGTCATGATTGTACAACTTCATGGAATGAAAGAAGATAGAAAGAAGAATGAATGGAAATGAATGGAAAACATGGTCGCAACTGGAGAATGAGTTATTGATAGATGGAGTCACGGATGTGTTTACAATTTCTTCCAAAGGCTGAAATCTTCACAGGAACACATCAACTTGCAAAATATGAAGTGGAAGACCTCTAAGGTCCCACCGGGTGTGCCAAAAATGTTAGTGCAAAATTCACAACACCCCCAAAATGACCTATGGATTTACTTTTCTAAGGCAATGTCATTTGGTGTGAATGCACAACATTGAGCTTTCCCAAAGTGTGGGACCTTTGCAAATGGGGAAAGCTCTCCAGAGAAGGTTGGTTCCTCTTCCTAAACTACCTGCCACAAGCTATTCCAATGTAGGAAAGATAATCTAATCCTAATCTAACTATGCCAAGAGAGAGAGAGAGAGAGAGAGAGAGAGAGAGAAAAAAAAATAGAGCCTACACTAAAACGGTGATACACCAGAGAAGGAAAATGTTGAACATCTATCAAAACTGCCATGGAACAAGAAGAGGTGAGCAATGGAAAGGATGGACAAGTGCATCACAAAACCAAGGATGGATTTCACACAAAAAAATGTCCCAAAACTCCATGAACACAGCTCCAAAACCTGCAATGAACATCCAAACATGCACAAATACTTGTAATGAAGAGAGGCAAGAAGAAAACAAAGAAAACGAGCAAGGATGGACAAATGCATCACAAAACATGTTTTTTTTTTTGCTCAGAAGTTTGCACAAAACATCATTTTATTGGTAAGAGGAAAAAAATGCCATTACAGAGTAGGGGAGGAGGTTCTAACTCCATTTTGACCCTGGGGAAGAAAAGAAGGGAGGGCAGAGAAGAAAGAATGAACAACTTGTTACAAATGAGCCAAAACTGGCTTTTAACCATGAAGCAGAATGGAAGAAAGGAGAAAACGTGGGAAAATCTGATTTTGGACTTCAACCACCAACAAGATTCATTAAAATAGCAAGGGAACCTCTGCAAATCCACTTCCCAATGCATTCGAGCCCACAGGACAAGAAATTGCCCATACCTCATTAAATCTGGTAGATGAAAATCTGATTTTTTGTCTTTTCCAGTGCTAGGGACATTTTTCCAAATTTCTCCCACAAATCTTCACCAAAATCCAAAATTGAGGGGTCAACGTGTAGAGAATTTCACCAGCTTTCCAATGACATAAAGAATGTGAAAATCCAAGCTCTGGATCAAAATATATGGCCCTCTGAAGATTTAGGGCAAAAATGGTGAAAACAAAGTCAAAATTCGGTCGGCGGGGTCAAACTTTAAAATTTTCCCTTTTGAAATTTTTTCCCAAAAACCTCTCGTGCACCTCCGCTGCCACTCTGGGACACATGTGTCACTTCTAGTTTTTGATGGGATCATGGGCCCAAACATCACTTTTCCCCTTTGATTTTTGCATTGGGAAAATTTCCCAAAATTAGTCTACACCCCGCTCTCCGGTGACATGTGGTGCTTTCCCATTCACTGATGGAAACGCGGGCCCAAACCTCACCTTTTTCCTTTGATTTCACATTGGGAAAAATTCCCACATTTTCCCCGTGCTCTCGCCAACTTTGGTGGCACATGTGTTGGCTTCTGGTTTCTTGGCGGGGTGCTTCTTTTTCTCCATTTGTGCCTCTATCGCTTTGGCAAAAACCAAAGTTTCCTCTATGCCCGACTCTCACCACTATCATGGACATGTGTCACTTCCTCATTGGCCGCGGGCCTTCCGCAACTTTTTCTCCATCCTCCTCCATGGGCCTACGGCCAAAATTTTCCCTTTGTGCCCTTTGCCCTCTTCTTGGAAAATTCTCCAACTTTTCTCCGCTACCCCAACCTCGTTGCCACATGGCACCATTTCATTGGCGTGCGGGCTGCCTAGGAAATTTTCCCCAAAAAACTCCACCGAGCCATAACTTTCAAAATATTTGGAGTTAGGAGGAAAATTTTACCTTTCTAGAAAGGGGAAGAAAAATCCTATCTGATGGAGCCATTTCTAAAAACCCTTGAGTGCTTGAAATGTGTGAAAATTGAAGTTGAAGCACAAGGAAGGGAAGAATGAAGGCAAGTTAGCCAAAATAAGCAGGGGGCTCATTTTGGATAACAATTTGGCGAACTCTCTCGGGGTCATCTTCCTGCTAGATGAATGATCAGTGGCCTTTGAAGCATCCATTGGGCATGGAGTCAAGCTTGATAATCAATTTTGATCTGAACTATGAAAATCTATGACCTCTGAGCCACTTGGAAACCCATTAAACTTGGAGTTGATCTTCACCAAAATGCCACTGAAATGAACTGTGTAAGAGCAAAACCAGCACCACAAAAACTATGTACAAAATTGAAAATCATACATACCCCAAGTGGGATATGTAGAGTGTGCACAACAAGAACTTTTGTTGAAAGCAAACCTACCTATTCTACTCTAACTGGAAGCAAAGATGGGCTAAACAAACCCTAGTAACTAGTTGTGCAAAATAGCTTCCTTTCTTCAAAATGGGCAGCCATGCAATTGATTTGGAGCTGATCATGGCTGTTAGGATGAGTGGAAAATCAACAAGAAGCTAGTCTTCTACCCATATCAGCAAGGTGTCAACTGAAAACAAGTTAGATACCTCTTTTAGTTGCTCTGCATTTGGATTGAAGAGGTATGCAGCTGATCCTTGGTACTTTGTAGCTCATCCTCATGCTTAGAAGCAAGCATGACTAGTTGTGGCTTCTCCTTTGGCTCCAATGAAGCCAAATACCTTATTGGGAAAGGTCTGATCCATTTGATATGCCCATAGCTTTGATTTTCAACTCCAAAAATGGAGTCTTCTTGTGGACCTTCTTGGGTGGATGATGTGGAAGAAATGATGAAGTTCTCTTATTTTTTCCTTCTTCCTCCAATGAAGAACATGGAAGATTAATACCTTCCAATCTTGGTTCCAATGAGCTATCACAAAACACAGGCTACTGTTGTTTTTGAATGTTCTCCTTTGTGGCAGCAGGCTCTTGATGTTGGAGAATGAATGGTGGAGAAGAGAATGTTGTAATTTCAGTTGGCTCCTCCTCAAGACATTCCTCTAAGTCTGATAAACCATCAAACTCTTCACTGTCCCGCTACAAAAAGTTTTCCCTCTTGCATGGTGACCTTCAAATCTGCATTTTCTTCACCATGTGCAACTTCATTTTCAAACATGCAACTTGCCAATTCAAATTCATCCAAGAAATCAGATTTTTGGAGAGATGAAGTGGGAGAGAAACATGGAAATTCTTGTGCCTTTTGCTCATAATTTGGACCTGTTTTGTTCACCTCCATAATGGTTTCATTAATCAAATCAGCCCCTTCAAATGAAAGCAAAAATTCATCAATAATGCTTCCTTCATCCAATGGCTTCAAACATGATTTAATCTCTTCCATTTGCTCCTCTTCAATGGGGTTTGGAGCTGGTTTTTCTTCCTCCACAATGACTGATTTTGTAGTGCAAATTGGATCAGCATTTTCTTTGGGCAAAGTGCCAACATGGACACCCAACTCATCACCAACAAACTACTGATTCTTTTCCTCTTGTTCTTGTTCTTCTTCTGCTGCAAACTCAGCCTCAACCACCACTGTTTCTTCAACTCCAACTTCCTCTTTTGGCTTCACCATCAAGGGGATTTTTGTAATCCCTGAATTTGAGAGCCAAGTTCAACAAAATTTTGATCTTTTCATCCTTGTTTGGCTCTTCTTCTTGCTGCTGTTTCCTTGACTGGAATTCTGATTTTTATCTTCCCAACATGGATTTGGGAATGCAAGAGGAGGGGTGGGTTGTGACTCAATTGATTTTGTAATTTTTTGTGGTGTTGGAGGAGGTAGAAACTCTTGTTTCTTTGGAGGGAATGGCTGTTTGGAAGGGAAAAGGACAAAAGAAGAATTGAGATGGGGTGGAAGACTAGGGGATGGAGAAATGGAATCAACTTTTGGGACAACAGATGGAGAGTTTAAAACTTGACACTGCTGAGATAAAACAGATTGGGAAAGAGGGAAAGAAAAGGCATGAGATGGTGTGCTTACCCATTGACAAGGTTGTTGAATACTCCTCTCATACACCTCTATTCCTTCAGTCCACTTTGCAAGCAATGGCAGTGTTGCAACAATGAATTCAAGTTTCTCTTGAGGGCTGTAATGCCTTGGAAAAGGTCCCACCCATGGACAAGGTGCTCCACAACTGATTCCAAATGCTTTCATTTGTGCTTGAGCCCTGGATTGCACCATGCTTGCCTCCATCTTTTGGATCTTCTCCAGCAGATCTACATTTTCTTCATGACTTCCCTCACAATCTACATACCCTTGTGCTTGATGTGCTTCATATCCAAACTAATTTTGGCATTGCTCATATGGGTATGCATACTAGTTTTGAATATGATCAAAATACTGATCTGGAGGATTTGAGAAACATGTTGGAGGTGGAATATATTGCTGCTGTTGTTGTGAATGCAAATTCCATGGGGGAAATGAAGTCATGATTGCACAACTTCATGGAATGAAAGAAGATGGAAGAGATGGAAAGAAGAATGAATGGAAATGAATGGAAAATAGGTCTGCAACTTAGAGAATGAGTTATTGACTAGATGGAGTCACCAGATGTGTTTGCAATTGCCTCCAAAGGCTGAAATCTTCACAGGAACACATCAACCTGCAAAAGATGAAGTGGAAGACCTCTAAGGTCCCACCGGCATGCCAAAACTGTTAGTGAAAATTCACAACACCCCCAAAATGACCTATGGATCTGATTTTCTAAGGCAATGTCATTTGGTGTGAATGCACAACATTGAGCTTTCCCAAAGTGTGGGACCTTTGCAAATGGGGAAAGCTCTCTAGAGAAGGTTGGTTCCTCTTCCTAAACTACCTGCCACAAGCTATTCTAGTGCAAACAAGCTAATATAATCCTAATCTAACTATGCCAAGGAGACAAAGAGAGAGAGAAAAGAGGGAAAAATAGAGCCTACACTAAAACGGTGATACACCAGAGAAGGAAAATGTTGAACATCTATCAAAACTACCATGGAACAAGAAGAGGTGAGCAATGGAAAGGATGGACAAGTGCATCACAAAACCAAGGATGGATTTCACACAAAAAAATGTCCCAAAACTCCATGAACACAACTCCAAAACCTGCAATGAACATCCAAACATGCAAAAATACCTGTAATGAAGAGAGGCAAGAAGAAAACAAAGAAAAATGAGCAAGGATGGACAAATGCATCACAAAACACATTTTTTTTTCTTAGAAGTTTGCACAAAACATCATTTTACTGGTAAGAGGAAAAAAATGCCATTACAGAGCAAGGGAGGAGGTTCTAACTCCATTTTCAACCCGGGGAAGAAAATAAGGGAGGGCAGAGCAGAAAGAATGAACAACTTGTTACAAATGAGCCAAAACTGGCTTTTAACCATGAAGCAAAATGGAAGAAAGGAGAAAATGTGGGAAAATCTGATTTTGGACTTCAACCACCGACAAGATTCATTAAAACAGCAAGGGAACCTCTGTAAATCCACTTCCCAATGCATTTGATCCCGCAGGACAAGAAATTGCCCATACCTCATTAAATCTGGTAGATGAAAATATGATTTTTTGTCTTTTCCAGTGCCATGGATGTTTTTCCAAATTTCTCCCATGAATATTCACCAAAATCCAAAATTGAGGGGTCCAACGTGTAGATAATTTCACCATCTTTCCAATGACATAAAGAATGTGAAAATATGAGCTCTGGATCAAAAGATATGGCCCTCTAAAGATTTAGGGAAAAAATGGCAAAAACAGAGTCAAAATTTGGTCGGGGGGTCAAACTTTAAAATTTTCCTTTTGAAATTTTTCCCAAAACCTCCGCGCCTCCACCACTCTAGGACATGTGTCACTTCCTGGTTCACCGATGGGATCATGGGCCCAAACATCATTTTCCCCTTTGATTTTTGCATTGGGAAAATTTCCCAAAATTAGTTCCGCGCCCCACTCTCCCGGTGACATGTGGCACTTTCCCATTCGTTGATGGAAACGTGGCCCAAACCTCACTTTTTTCCTTTGATTTCACATTGGATAAAATTCCCACATTTCCACCACTCTAGTGGCATGTGCACGTGTGTTGCCTCTGGTTGCTTGGCGAGGGCTCGCTTCTTTTTCTCCATTTGTGCCTCTATCGCTTTGGCAAAAAACCAAAGTTTCCTCCTGCACTCTCGACTCCCGCCAATGTCATGGACACATGTTGCTTCCTCATTGGTCATGGGTCTTCCATAACTTTTTCTCCATCCTCCTCCATGGGCCTGCGGGCCAAAATTTTCCCTTTGCACCCTTTGCCCTCTTCTTGGAAAATTCTCCAACTTTTTCTGCTACCCCGACCTCCACTACCATGTGGCACCATTTCATTGGCCATGGGCTGCTTAGGAAATTTTCCCCAAAAAACTCTGCCGAGCCATAACTTTCAAAATATTTGGAGTTAGGAGGAAAATTTTACCTTTTTGGAAAGGGGAAGAAAAATCCTATCTAATGGAGCCATTTCCAGAAACCCTTGAGTGCTTGAAATGTGTGAAAATTGAAGTTGAAGCACAAGGAAGGGAAGAATGAAGGCAAGTTAGCCAAAATAAGCAAGGGGCTCATTTTGGATAACAAAGTAGTATCCACTTTTCTTCTCCACTAATGCCTTGAACTTCTAAAATGTATCAAAGGCATCTGATTTATTTCTTAGAAAATAAACCCATGTCTTCCTTGTGTAATCATCAATGAATGTCATAAAATATGAAAAACTCCAATAGAAGTTGTTTGCATGGCTCCACATAAATTTGAGTGCACAATTTCAAGTGGTGCACTTGCTCTTGTTGTTTTTCCAATTGGGAAAGAATCTTTATGTTGCTTCCCAAAATACAACCTTCACATACCCTTTCTAGTTTCTGAATCAATGGAAAACCTTTAACCATATTATTTCTATGTAATAAATTCAAACCTCCAAAATTCAAATGTCCATACCTTAGATTCCAAATCCATGATTCATCCTTCATGATTGAATGAAAAGTTGATTGTGTTCCTTCAACGTAGGACTCAATTGTATTTGCACAACAACCAGCATAGGACTCGCTTGTTATAGTACATACCTGATTTGTATTGGCGCGGGAATTTGTTACCTTAGTGTGAGACTCTTTTACGTTAGTACAGGACTCATACGTTTGAGCGCATGAATCAAGAGAAGATTGCTTTGAATTAGTGCATGACTTGGCTGCAAATTGAGCTACCGATTTTGCTACAAACATATCTAAATTATTCTTTTTTCCAGGTTTCAATATCAAAGGAAACATCCTATTTCTTCTCATATTCACTTTTGCAATCAACTAAGTGCTAGGAGATTTTTCCACAATCACACACTCATTGTCTTCCATATAGAATTTGTATCCTTTCTATACTAGTTATCCAATACTCATAAGGTTATGTTTCAAACCTGTAACATAGTAAAAATCTTGCATACTTATTTGTTCCCCATGTCTTGTTAGAATACTAACCATTCTTTTTCCTTTTACAGACACAATATTGTTATTTCCAAGAGTTACATCACTCTTAACTGAATCATCCAAACTAGAAAACAAATCTAGATTACCTATCATGTGATTACTGCAACTTGAATCCAAATACCATACATCACATGGACTCTCTTTTGAAAAATTACATTCAATAGGGGATAAAGAAGGTATTTCTTTAGGAATCCTTGTGCATGCAATAAACATAGGTTTAGAAATAGAATTTCCAACCTGATTTTGATTTTGCCTCTCCTAATCATATTTTTTTCTTACAATCATAAGCATAATTCCCATACTTCTTACAATAATGAAATTAAACATGAGACTTATCTTGTCTCTAACCATAACTCTATTCTTGATTTTTTCCTCTTCCACCTGATTTTGATGAATTGCCACCGCATCCTTTAGATGGACTTCTTCCTCCGACTCTTGGGCTTAAAGTACCTCTTATTTTACCACAACTACTTGTTTATCGAGATGTAAAATCCTAATCTACACTTTCATGTGATCTATTCATCCTCTGTTAATGAATTATTAGTGATTCATGCAACTCATCAATAGAAAATTGACTCAGATCCTTAGTTTCTTCAATAGAAACAACTAAAGGATCAAATTTCATAGGAAAAATCCTAAGAAATTTTTCAATAATCCTTCTATCTTCAAGAGTCTCACCATGGGATTTTATTTGATTGACTAATCTAGCTACATAAGTAAAAAATGATTCTACATAATCTGAATCTTTCATTGCTAAATTCTCAAAATATCTATGAAGTAATTATAGCTTGGTGGTTTTTACTTTCTCCTTACCTTGATATACAACTTGTAGTGTGTCCCATGTGGTCTTTGCTTGATCAAGCTATTGTCACTCTCGAACAATGCTTTCATGCATTTCTGATGAATATAGAAAATAATTTTGCCTTCCTTCTTTCATAACTCCATCAAAGTATATTTGTCTTCCGAGAAAGTGCGGTATACGATGCTTTGCATCTACGGAGCTATGTGTACCCATCCTCAATGATCTCCCACATGTCCTAATATTTGAATAGCACCTTCATATTCAAAACCAATATTCATAATTCTTTTTATTAAATTATGGCATCTACATACTGGATGTAGAAGCCATAGCTTGCTATTAATTTAATAAGTTGTCAAAAAAAATGCTCGATACCAATTTGTAGAAAATCTCTACATTCTTATACAATGAACAACATAAAGAAAATAAATAGAACAATAAAATAACTTGTAAATATAGATTAAACATCAAACCAACATTGTTGTGCATTATCCATTAATTAACTCTTCATACTCAGAGATTCGGCTCAAATTACAATAAAGTCTATGCGTGCAACACTTCTCTAATTCTACTTGTGCAGATTTCACACTTCTGTGTGTGCATATAAAGAAAATACAATTGTTGTTATTTAAATAAAATAACTCACCCTAAAATTAGCTAGGAACTACTCTTAAACAGAGCTCTCCAAATATGAACTGGAGTCTTCTAGTTCCAACTCATACATCAAACTAATTGACTCATTCTTAACTACTAAAATAGAACTCAACTCAAACTAGAACACTTAACAACTACAAACTGTTATAAAAAAATCAAGTTGTAGCTAACTAAACTTATTTTGTTGTTTTCCTAAAGCTACGTGAGGAATTATCAATGCATGGCACATGCATAGTTCTAACAAAATTTTCGATGAACCCTTATAGAAGGAAACCATTGTTCTATATCATTACTATAGTTGACATCATTGATTCTGTGTGAACAAACACCAATCATTGTGGATTATGTTTATATATTTAGAGGGTTGAGGAAGTACGCGTAAATGGGATAGTGAATATGTACAAAATGTGTACAGTCCCTAATATGTGATTGAATTAGCTGTCAATTTACTTAGAAGACAAGTTGATTGTTTCACACTAAATACATACCATAGCCATATGTTTATATCCATGTAGCATTTCGTAGAAAATTATGTAGCCTCTTTGACATTTGACAATGTCAATATTTTTCTTCATGTAGTGTGTTGTTTTGTGTCATACGAAATTTCTCTAAGATGAAACTCCCACATGCAACTTGAAAAATTGTTTCTATTTCACTACCAAGAGGACATGGCATTGAACCTCCTTGAGGTTCTATAAGGTTTTTGCACTAGAATACATTAGAAGAGGGTAGGTAATGTATCTTTGACTAAATTTTACGATGTACAACCATGTGATGTTTGGATTACGCCCGACAACAAGGGAAGCCCATAGCAGCACAACCATTCTAGAATCATTTACATAGATGTAATAATGACACGAGTTGATGAATGGAATAGATATCTTCTCCAAATAACTTTGCACTATGGTTGGTCTTTGCAAGCATAATTCGGGTAGTTAAACTTCTCATATGTTATTTTTTAATCATATATATAATCAAACTGTGATTTCTAGTCGCACTTCTCTTCACCTCACTAGACATGTAACCTTATATCATATATAAAAAAGTAAAAGAACATTATATACACTATAATAAACAGATGCTCAACATTAAGGAATATAGTTTACAAAGCTCCTGGTTTTTAAATTGATAGAATAAATAATCCTCGAGTTCGACCTTACAAATTTGGTTATTTCACAACTTCAATCCAAACATAACATTATGCTAATTTTATTAGATTTCCCTAACATTTAATTTATGTATTTATATTTTTGTTAGCTTAAATTCCTTTTTTCTCCATGATTCTATTAATCGGAGTAAAGGGTGTGCAATATTGACTAGCCATTTGAATATTTAGTACTTTATACTTGTTTTCTATTGAGTGGTTAGTTTTTTTACCCTGTTTGCTAGATGATCTAATTCATTTATATTATTCATAATAGATTACATTATCAACTAGCCAATAAAATACACATTTTTTCCGCTTTCCTTTTAATGATGCATCAAAATTATAGGTTGGATGATCCTATGAATCATGGACACCCAGATACAATATTGAGCAACATATGAAATATTCAATACTTCTAACATTGACCAACATATGTAATATTGAACATTTTTACATGAATTTTAATTTGACATGGGAAACCTCAATTTTTGGATAATTCTATGGATCATGGAAACCAGAAAAAATCTTACCAAGTATATGAAATATTGAACATTTTTATATGCTTTTAAATTGGTGCCTATACACTGTGTGATATTTTCCATTTTCTAGGTACGAAGGGAAGTTGGTACAAACAATTGTAGGAGACTTGTTGAAGATAATAATGAATATGCCATTGGTGGTTTTTGAATACCTCGTGGGACTTAAAATGGCCAAAATTTTGGGAAAACCACTTTAGCCAACATAGTTTACAACGACATTCATCACCACCTTTATGCATATTGCTTTAAACATGCATCATAAAAGAAAGATACATGTTATATGTGAGGATTGATATTCCCTCGAAGTGGATTCATCAACATTTCCCAAGATAAGCACATTCTCAATGTTGGTAAAGTGGATTCAATTCAAGAAATGAGTGGATTAGGAGAGGAAGATTATGTGGATTTTTTTAGTTGGCATGCTTTCTCCAAGAAATCCCTAGAGATCCATTATCAAGAAATCTCTAAAAGAAGTGCAAAGGCATGTTGTGGATATCCTATTTCATTACTATTCATTAGATCCCATTTGTATGAAAATAAGGTTACATAGGACATCACATGTTGGGAATAATCTCTTCATGACATTTTTACAAGTACAAACATATTTAGAGTCCTCATGATTAGCTATGAGTAACAAAAACATGTTCCCATTCGGTCAGTGTTGCTTCCATGATAGTTTCACTTTTACTCACAACTAAATCTAAAATACCCTTCACAAAAAAACTAAATCTACGAGGAAACTACACATATGAAAAACCTAGTTCCACTCAAAAATAAAATCTCCCAAAATTGTATCATAACCGACATCATGCAGCTCCCATTAAGTTTTCTGTCGACAAAGAATTTCTCCTCCAGAGCAACCACTAGTTAATAAAAATTACAAACTAAAATACATCTTGATCTGTGTGTTAAAGACTATTATCCCATGTTGATCAAGATTCAGGTGCATACAGATCTATCAAATATGATTTAAATGTAAATTAATCCTCCAAATGCGAGATGTCTATTACGATAGGCTCTACATGTCATGAGAAAGTTTTATCTCTACGCAGGATGATGTGCAATGTTGAATCTATGATTTGTAATGTAAACCAAAGCATTGTATGGGTAGAGGCATCTTATCATACAACTCAAATATTAATAGATGTATATATGAGACCGTATGTCCACAACTATAAACGCACACAACTATATTCACCAACATAATAAATCTTCTCATCACATATCCAAGAAGTGTACAAATTTTCTCTAATACCAAATGGGGAGTTTGGTCAGATTTTCAACAAGGAATAACATAGTAATTATTTTATTCAACATATTCAATAACATAGGTTACATTATATAGATTTTATGAGCTCCTATTTTAAAGGAGTCTCAACAAACAATCAAGCACGTATTATTTGGACTACCCAAGGATGGTGGTTTGTTCAATAATCCGACCAAAAAAAAATTGTTTACGCCATATGCATAATTTTTTTAACACAAATCACTTAACATTAGATATATTATTACCCACAAATAATATATGTGCACACCATAATTATTAACATTTTTGTGGCTCTACTGAGTGCTAGAATGTCGTGAATGATGTCGTTTGAGATTCTAAAATGACAGAATGACGATACAAGGTGAAAATTTTCAAAGATGCTCATATAAAAAGTTGGTAAGTTTTAATAGAGTCATAGGTGATTATTTAGAATCTTGGCGATCTAGGAAAAGTGGGGAAAATCACTTGAAATTGGTTGAAACTGCTTCCAAAATGGTGAGTTTTGGGTTAAGGATGAAATTAAGATGAGTAGGAGTATGTTGAGGAGGTTGGGAGGTTGTGGATGTTTTGGCCTTACTAGGATAAAATAGCTTTAAGTGGTTTAGGAGGTTTAGGAGGGATAAATGACTATTTATGGGAGTAAATAGATGTTACGGGGTAGAATGAGATTTAGGACTTAGGTATAGTGTTTGATATATGAATATGAGTTGTGTGGGTAGGTCACATAGTGGTGTTGAAAAAATAGTGTCTATAGGTAGATGGGATGGGTTTTTATTTTTTAGCTAATGTCAATCATATTAGAACAGGAAAAAATATAACTTCAGGATAGTGAAGAATTACATTAGCTCAAATTTTTACTTGCATGAGATCGTTATGAGCTGCTTATTAAAATTATATTTCTAGCATTGATGCCTTCATGATAAAAATAAATGAATATCTTGTTTCTTGTGTTTGGATAACATGTTATTCCAAATATTTTCATTTTGATTATTCAACTTTATTTCCTACATGCCTTTGTTTCTAAGATTTTAAACCATTTATATCACCATGCCCATTGCATCTTGGTTGTAATTGCTAGTTGGTAATTGTAGTGCCCACACTTTTTATAGCTCAGTTACTTGTTGTTTCTTTGCTCATAGACATGTTTTGACAGAGATTTGTTATATCTTGGACATTATATTAGAGATTTGATCTTATTAGACATGTGTGGACATTTAGGCATATAGCGCCAATTTAGCTTAATTTCTATGTTGTCGCATTATCATATGATGTCATGGGTACTAACGGATATGATGTTGTTTTTGGAACATAATTATATTGATGGATACTTAGTTGTTGCATGTTGGGATTCTATGGTTATATGTCACTCTATCATCTTGTCTAACTTTTGGAGAATTGAGTATAATTGTGCACGTTGTCGCATTTTGATTTTAGTAGGATGTTAGGCTAGTTTAGAACTCATTGATATCTTACTAAGTCATTGATTTATATTTTATCGGATAGGTATGGTTAATGTGTGCAATGAGTGTGTAGGTGACAGGTTACAGGAGAACGTGGGATTCAGGCCAGCTACAAAACCTTTCACAAGCAACCCACGGGCTGAGTCCTAGCCATGTTCATTGTGTGGAACCTTAGCATTAGAATTATTGTTTTGGACACCATGGGTGATCCTCTTTTGTAATGTAATATGTCTTGTAATTATTAATCTTGCTTAGGGTAATTGGTTGTGTTGTAAACTTGTTTTTGGGAGTTAATGATCCCACTTTCATTAAGTTTTGATTTTTGTTTAATGATGTACTTAATTTTGGGGGTTTAGGGTCACATGTGAACCCTTGGGTGGTCCCCACACCCTCTAACCATGTGCCTAATTTTTCCAAACCCGAAATTGGGTTATTTTGGGCATTTTTAGGGACCCCTTTTTAGTTTGGGAGTTCCCTTAACATAAAAATGAGCCCTTGGACCCTACCTAATGGGTAGGGGGCTTATTTCCAAGGCTAGAGGGAGTTTTCCCTCCCTTTTTGCCTCTTGTTTGGTCACATCCATGTAAGGGGTGTGGATTGGAGTGCTTGTTAAAAGTTGCACTAGATTTGTCTTGTTAACATTTAGAGTAATTTGGGAGAAGAGGGCTAAAAGGTATTTTACCCTTTCTCTCTTTTGTTTTGGCATCTTTGACCTTGAAGGAGGAGAGGGGTGACACATGTCACCCCCTCATTTGTGTGGATTTTTCTTGCTCCTCTTCAAATTCCCCTTCATGGGAAAAGAAGAGAACTTTTTTTTGGAGATTTTTGCTTGGATGCTTGGGGGATTGGGAGCTAGAGATTGCTTGAGTCAAGGAGTGGAGAAGTTGGAAGTTGGAAATATTTTTGGAGAGCTTTCTTTGAGGTAGGCTCTTAAGCTAAATTGTATGTGTTGTATTTTTGTTAGTTGTAGATTTGTTTATATGGAAATGTGGTTGTTGTATGTGGATTTTTATTTATGGTTAATTGTTTTTTTCTCCTCCATCATATGGTATGATGGAGTTTTGGAGTTTGTGGGGAAGAGAGGGATTTTTTTCTCTCAATCCTCAAGGCTTGATGGACAAGCCTTGTAGGGTCTTAGTGTTTCCCCTCAAATTATTGAGGTGGGAAATTTGATTCATTTGGCTTGAATCTCCTTCCCCATTCTTGGTAAGGAAACCCCTTTGGGGTTTGAAAATCCTTCCAAGAAGGACTTGGAGAAAGGGTGGAGGAATAAGGAGGGTTTAAATGATATAGGAGCAATAAGGAGGGTATGGAGGTCTTGTTATTGTGCTTATAATCTTGGTAACAACTTTTGGAGAACTCCTCTCCTCTCTTCCCCATTGTTTTAGAGGTAGAACTTGGGTTCTCCTCTTTGCCACCTTGTAAAATTTTGAGTCTTGTCTTGGTTTTTGTCCTATTTTTGTGTGGTTGTATCATTGTTAGTTCACCCTCATTCTTGTGCAAGTTGTGGATGGTAGTCCTCTTTCCCATGGGCTTGGGGGAGGCTAGCATGCATCCCAACCTTGGGAGAGGCATGTAATGATGCCTATGGTTGGGTGGCAAACAAGCCTCTTCTCCTTGTTGGTTTTCTTGAAGGCATGAAGGTTGTATCTCAAGCTTGGAATCTCTTGTCATCTTGGTGCTCATTGTCTCCTTCACTTTGTTGGCATTTCTCTCTTTGTGACTCTAAGATATGGCTATTTGAAGGGTATTCTTATTTTGTAAAGTATCCTCCTTGTGATTTGGAATCACTTGTAAGATTGGTAGTCCTTTGTATTTGAAGACTTTCTTTCAACCTTGGAAAGGAAGTTGTTGGATTGTTATCTTGTGTATTTAGCATGTATGTAATATGAAGTATTGAGTTTTTGAGAGATTGAGCAAAAGAAGAAATGTAAGATATTGTATTTCTTTAAAATACATCTAATAGAAGTATTCTTTTTACATCTCTTTAACAAGCCTTGTTCTTGGAATTTTATCGACAAAAGGGATTGTTATTTGAAATGAAATCTATGTTGCTATATGGAGTTTATAGTTAAAATTGGAAGAAAAACTATTATTATTTTGGAATGTACATCTCTTTGTAAACTATCATGGATTTAGAAAACAAAGTGAGACTAGTTTTAAAATTATTGCTACCACCATGTGTTTTTTTTTATTTTTTTAAAAAAATCTGGAATATGTATTTTACTTAGGGTATTAGAAATGAAAATATTCTCATTGAGCAATATGTTTTCTCTTGTAATTTTTTTGTAATATTAGTAAATGAAAAGAAAGTAGATTCCTTTTGTTTCTTCTCTTGTGTAGTTAAGAAATTGATTTTCTTTTTAGTACATTTTAAAATAAAAGGGATAATTATACCTATTATTGGTTTTATATATATATATATATATATATATATATATATATATATCCTTTGTCAATTTAATACATAAATATTATTATATATAAGATCGATATGGTTTTATTAACTAGTATTCATTCTAATATTTGTTTACTGATTAAATTTATAAGATCAAGGTGTAGGTGTGTGTGTGTGTGTGTGTGTGTGTGTGTAGATAATAAATTTAAATAAGAAATAGTAAACAAAAAAAAAAAAAGATAAATTTTAAGCGGTCTGCTTTTTTTATGGATGTTTGCATTGTTTGGTGGGGGAAAGGGCCAAACCTTGCCCCGCACCCATGGCCGCATCGCTGCCCACACCCCGCCCCAAAGCACTTTGGCCATACGGCCCCTCCCCACGGCTACACCCCCACACGCCGCCCTTCCTCCTCCCTACCACAGATAACCCTCTCCTCCGCCACCCCATGCAACCACGCCTCCACGCAACCTCCTCACACAATCCCCTCGCAAAAAAAAAAAAAATCTTCCCCACACTTCAAAATAACAATAAATAATAAATATAAATATACATATATATATATATATATATATATATATATATATATATATATGTATATATATATATATATATATATATATATATATATATATATATATATATATATATATATATATATATATATATATATATATATATGTATATGTACATATATATATATATATATATGTATATGTACATATATATATATATATGTACATATATATATATATATATATATATATATATATATATATATATATATATATATATATATATATATATATATCTATATGTATGTATGTATGTATGTATGTATGTATGTATGTATGTATTCATCCCATAACAAAGAACAATACAATAATGGTATACAAAAAAAGAATAAACTCCATAGCTTCTCCCAACAACCCACAAATAAGAGAAAAGAGAACAAAATGAGGAAAAGAGAAAAGAAAAGGAACATAAGGAAATTTTAGGGCATCTTTAGGGAAAACTTAGATCAAGGGCTTGAGATAGCTTCTATCCTATGGCTCACAATTAACCCTACATTCTTTTGGAGCCAAGTGTATTTTAAATGTGAATGGGAAAATAAAGTTTAAGGGGCTTGTGTGTGGGTAGATAAAATAAAAGGAGGGGGAAATCTAATTAACTAAAAAGGGGTGTAGACTCATACTAGGGTGTCCCTAATAAATCTAATAATAATTAATTAAATGAAAATTGTTTCGGGCTAGTGGTTGAGAAATTGGGTTAATCAATTTAGTTAAAATAATTAATTTCGGGAATCAGTTTGTATCATTAGTTTTAGTATTGTTAGTAATCACTTTCAAAAAAAAATTCCTAAACTTTAGTTACACTTGGGTGTGGGTTACGGTGTTACCAAAGATGGGCATGATAATAAGAACTTTAGTTTTTACACTTATAAGGATGGACCCATGCTAAACGGACAACACATTGACATAATCATTGGTGTATATCATAAGTTTTGATTGATTTCAGGTAAAGGGATGAAATGTTGATAAATTGAAATTAAAATGTTGGGTTCTAAATGAACTTACTTCAATGGATTTGAATTTGACGATCACCTATGCCTATCGAATAATTTATTAGTGAAGGTAATTTTTAATGTTTTCTTTAAAATATTTGAAACGATACTAATAATATAACATTGATAAATTATTAAAAATAATTTTATTTATTTTTAAAATGTCTAATGTATATAAATTTATTATTAAGAATGGAAGGCATAACTGGCACCCATATTGGCTTTTAGTTTTTATTATCTTGGTGTAACATGTATGTTATTTTATATTGGGGTTTTAAAATCTTTTTCTATACTTTTTTACTTTATTTTGGTTACTATTACAACAACTCTATTTAAATATCTCTTTGTGATTTTGGGGTTAGCTATATCTTTCTTTGTAAGAGAACGTATTTAATTTAATTCAATATAAGAGTAATAACATAAAACTATTGATGTTTAAATGAGTCACTTCAAGGGGGAAACCTCTCAAAATCATATAACAAAGATATAATTCATAATTTGATGATTTGGGGAGACATGCTCATACATATATACAGACATAACTATGAAGGGTCATGACCCTTCATCCACACTCATTTATTAAATATAAGTTGACATACTTTAATAAATAACTAATGAATGTAAATATTAGTGATAAGTGTTCCTTAGGTCATCCCCCGACACATGTGTGTGTGTGTGTGTGTGTGTGTGTGTGTGTGTGTGTGTGTGTGTGTGTGTGTGTGTGTGATATATTAATTGCCTATGATTTTGGTTCCCTTTTAAACAACATTTCCCTCAATGTTGAAAAAATCAAGATGCTACTATAGAAAATGTTCATCCTCCTAGGTTGCATCCTTTCAGGGGGGAAGATTCTTCCACTTTAATAGATACTCCTTGATTTCTTGCATTCATATTCATTTAGTACAGATTTGAATAATTGTCTTGGGTTCCAAAATTTTCCTACCTTCATCATCTAATTTAGGCAACTCTTTTTGTGCGAGATATATGTTTTTCAATGACCTTCTTCGAGAAATAAATGTGCCAGACTAGATGTATGCGAGTTGATTGGGTAGCTCCAACTTATATGAAAAACTTCTAATTTTTTGTATGATTTGATAAGGGATATAATATTTAGGAGATATTTTGTTATCATTTTTTCTTTCTTGAGGTACAATTATCAATCTAGTTAGACGAGTAAAAATACATGATCATCTACTTCAAAATTCCTCTCACTATGATGTTTATTTTCTTGCTAATTCATTCGACTATGGTCCATTTCTAAATTCTCTTTGAGATTAACTAGGACCTCTTTCTGGTAATTAATTTTTTCTTCAAATACATGAAATTTAGGTTGGACCTACAAGGATGAGGTGATCGAGGGGGCTCATTCCCATAAAGTACCACAAATAGAGACTATTGGAGCTCAAAATTACGCCCTACTCTGAATCATGAAAGATCCAAAATTTTGAGGCAACATGGGAATGTATCCAAGTGTGGGACCTTTCTTCTTAAGAAAAACCTTTGGAGAAGTATAGATTCCTCTACCTATTCCTAATGCTAAAATTACTCGTATAACTGAAAACATAATTATTCAAGCATAATCTAAAAATTCCAATGGACCAAGGTTAGAAAGAGATGTGCATAGAAGGGAAATACTAAAATAAACATAGGTGATAGTACCAATAAAATTGGGGAAGATACTCTCAATGAGTGAAAATGGGAAGAATTGGAGGAGAGGGAAAATAGTTATGCCACAAAACGAAAACAACATTTAATCATCCCTTTTCACACAATTCACAAGATATATAGAACCTAAAATTTATAAAATACAAGCACAACACATCAAAAGAGTAATAAATAGGAAATATTGTAAATTTAAAAAATAGGGTAGAGAAATAACCGTAAAACTAGATGTTATTGCTTGAAGTATGCACAAACCATTACAATGGGTGTGAAGAAGGCACAAAACACTTTGTAGATCCCAAATCTAAGGATTCCAACTCAAAATGTCTCTACAAACACTTTGAAATGATGCACCTATATTTAGAGGGTGTCAAAACTTTACAAATGTTCAAAATTGCCAATATATAGAAAATGGGAAATGGAGAGGGAAGAAGGAAAAGAGAGAGAAACTAAGATTTTTAGTTTAACCACTAATAATATGCATTAAATCAATAAAAATATGCATGAGAACCATATCAAAACCATTCCCCCATGTCACTTTTCTTGTTGGAGAAGGTATGAGAACCATTCATCACTAATTTTGGTAGTTGAGCTACCTGGAACTACACTTTTTTATTTTTAGACCTATTTTTTCCATTTTTTCCCTCCTAACTCCATCAATTTCTTTATTTTTTGATGTCAAACTAAATTTCATGATGATACCTTTCTAACAAGACCAAATTTGTTGAATTTAGAGTTACAAGGAAGAAGTTATGGCCAGTTGGATTCCATAGGAATTGGAGGAAGCTGTGTGTGCTCCAAACAGTCATGACATACTACTTTAAACATTTTTGCATTGTGTCAAACAAATCAACTAGGAAAATAATAAACTAAATGAGGTAATTTTTCCACCCGTGACCTCTTTTCCTGATGCGGTAATCTAATTTAGTGATTCCCTATCTTCCTCACGTGGAAAAGATGGCCGAGTAGGAAACCCTAGGAATAGAAGAATTTTCCTAAGGTTCCTTACGAACCTGACATACCTAATTACCCCATGATTTGTTGTGAGAGCGGAGGCATGGGGAACTAATGTAGAAGCATCACCGAGACAACAAAAAAATTAATTTTGTATAAGTAAGGGGTGAATAAGGATTTAAAGGTCTTGATAGCTGTTGGTAACTCCTCCTTTGTCTTTTTAAGAACTTCTTTATGTGTTAGATGAGACATTTGAGTTTCCCTCCAAAAAGTGAATGTTTGAAATTTAAATTTGAAAGTTTATCTTAGAAGGTGTAATGTTGAAAATAATGACATTATATGTTATAAAAGGTCAGTTTAGACCTTAGGTGAGGAAAACAAAGTGTCTACACCTTGGTGTAAGAGTTACATGAGGCATAGATAGATTTACCTTAGTTAGGTTAGGGTAAGTTGAGAAACTACTTAGAAACTATGAACATATAAGTGAAAATTAAAATTATATGAGTTGAAGAGGAGAGGAAAATAGAGAGATAGGGTGTATCATCTCTGTAATGAGTCATTAGGATCTTGAAGCTATGCATGCATAAAAAGATTTATCAATGAAATAAGGCTTCTTTATGTGTGAAATTGAGAAAAGGGGTATACTTATGATGTTGAGTAATAAATTGTTAAAATAGTAAGCTTGAATCAATGAATATGATTGTATATTTTTTCATGGGTTTTTGGAGGATGGTATAGACCTTCAAATAACTTAAGAGGTTTGTGGATGAGAAAAATCAAGAAAGGACTAACATCTAAAGGTTCTAAAAACTATGTGCAGCTTTGAGGTAAGAATGTGCTTGACAAGAAGGAATTAACTATTCAATGAAATGGTTCCTTGATAGTCAAGTATAATAATGGTTTATAGACATGTAGGAAAGGATGAGGGATCCCTAACAATGTAATGATGTTTAATGAATTGAATAAAACTACTTATCAATTATATAACCTTTGTCTCAGGTGATGAAAGGCCATAATCTCTATAATAGACTTAATAAATTCATAAATTCTTGTGTAATGAAGTGTTGTATGTTAATAACATGTTAAGGAGAAATGTGGGATGTTTTAAAATCCCTTAGCAACAAAATTGATGGCCTCTAAGTGTTACAAGGAGAAATCAACCTTAAAAAACCTCATACCGACTTACATACCCGTCTCAAGGGTTTGAATATGAGTTTAAACATTAAATCATGAAATTAGTCTTTAAACTAATTTTGATGGATGATTTGAGTGGAATAGATAATTTTCAAGAAAAAATGAGGTTATAAATTTCATGAATAAGAAGAACTTTATGGGAAACAATGAAGCTAAAGGCTAAAACGAGTCAAGTTTAAGAGCAAAACAATGAGTACCAATTTTGATTTGTCTTTGTTCCCGAATAGAGGGATTTGATAGAAAATTCCTTCATTAATATGTTGTAACCTTAGTTTTTGATAAATTTTAGGATTTTGAAGAAATAAATGAAAGCTAATGTGTATTATAAACCATTGAAAAAAGTATGAAAGGGTCTTTGTTACCTATGCCACTCTGTTTTAGAAATGTGCATTCAGAGTATTAAATGTTTATAGTTGATCTTTATCTAAACCAAGGATTGTAAACCTCATCCAAGTTGAATTAAGCAATGATAAAGTCTAGAGGTACTATTATAAGGAAATATATGGGGGAGAAATTCAAAATTGGAAATATGTGGAAAAGGAATTCTCAAAACTCGAGTTAAAGACAAACGAGTGTGAGTATTAAGTACATAAACAACTTAAGAGACCTACATCAATATATTTATTAAGAATTAAGTAGTTAGTGAAATTTGATAATATAGGTTATCAATGTTATGAAAGAAGGTTGAAGCTATTACGGTCTTGGCAAAGAAGTGTCCATTTAAACAAAGGAAGGAAGTTAAACCTAGGCGCATATACCGAGTATGAAAAGTGAATGAGATCACCATGGTAAGGAGAAAATGAGGCATGGTATGATTCATGAGAGAGATATAATTAACTCTAGGGAATGATGAAAAGACCTTAAGGATTCTAGGAGAAGTGTGATCTGATGGGAAGAGAATTGTAGGTATCTTGAGCAAACTTGAAGGTCGAGAAACTAGTATGTGTCTTAAGATGAAAGATAAAGTTTTGATGGAATTGGTATGAATATGAGGATAAGGAGGTGAAATAAATTGAATAGGTTTTTATAATAATCCCCAAAAAAACAAAAGGTTGAAGCGAGTAAAATTTGAGCATTGAGAGCCATTAGAGCTTAAGAGCAAGAGAAGGCCTAAGAATGACAAATATGAGAAAAGAGCATAATTAGAGTAAAAGGATAATTTGGGAATGTGGAATAACATGAAAAGAGTATATATGAGTGGGAAAAGGTGATACAAGTGTTGAAAACCAAATGCAAACATAAAAACCCTACCAAGCTACTATAAAACCCTAGAAGATACCTAGTGGTCTAGTGAAGGAACGATGAACGTGTGGGTTGGGAAGAATAGGTGAGGAGTTAAGAAATAAAAAATTTCGTGAACTAAGAAGGCCAAATGGGTACTTGCAAAGGTATAAAACTTTTTCTAAATGTTTACAGTTGTTCTGGACACTAGAATTTGTCAATTTTGAGGGTTAATTGCAAGATTTGGGCTAAAATGGTAATTGTAGAATACAAGAAAATGGGCTCAGAGTGAGAGTGTGAAAATTTTCATCTTACTAATGGGCCTAAAGGGTATCTTAAAACCTTATCATTCAAGGGAAGTTCATCCTATTTTTTTAATTTCATGGGAAAATGCTTTGAATTACTGAGGCTACAAGCATAAAGAAGGTCTAAATGGAAAGTGAAGAAAATTGAAGGTAATATAATTTGAAGATTATATGATCATGATTATATGAGATGAATAAGCATGTTTTAAGTGAATTTAACCTTGAGTTAATTTTTATATCATTCTTGGTATTTGAGAAAGTTTTGGGCCTCTTGAAGAAACGAGTTCTTGGATTGATCTTGAGGATTACTCTTGGTTCATGTGTGTTGACTTGTTGATGATCATATTTGCATCAAGAAAAATAGTAATAATGGAACAATTCCTCTTGTTCATTCAAAATCTAATTTGGCTTGAAGTTCCTAATTTGAACCCAATTTTTACCAAGTTCTAACCCATTTGACTTTGCTAACACTTCCCTAGTCCGCGATAGAAATGTAATTTACCCAAATATCCCATGGGAGGTATTTTGGGAAAAACACTTACAACTCAATGGGGGTATCTTCCTACTAGATAGAATCTTAGTGGCATTTTTAGTATCCATTGGGCATGGAATCATCCTAAAAACTTGAAAACTGATCTACGACTTTTATATTTTACCCTTGAATCAAGTATAAAGTTCTATATGGACCTAAAGCATTGTAATGGAATTACCTTGTTTGATCTTGAAGATTATTTTGGGGGTTATAAATATGATTTGTCAAGTTGTCCCAAAAACATAAATTATGAGCAAGGAAGGTGCATTGAGGACTTGATTTCATATGATTTTTTGGGGCTGAGTTGAATGCACTTTGATGATTTGCACTAAAATATGATTTCTAATAGGGAAAGGGAACTAAATAACTCAATGTTTACATTGTATTTAAGGATGGAGTGAATGCACCTTGGATCTTTCCCAAACACATTGTTTCCACTATGAAACATGCTCTCAAATGGACTTTGTAGAAAATTATAAAGGACACAAAAATTATATACAAACATAAAAGATCATACATTCCCCAAATTGAGTATGCATAGTGTGCACAAGAATTTGTGTTACAATAAAAAAAACTTAATATAATCATATTATAACCAAAGGAAAAGGAATCTAAACAAAACCTACAATATTTTGGGAGAAATAAATCCTATTCATCACAAAATTATACCATGTAACTGATTTGGAAAAGAACATGGTCTTTAATGAGAGTGGAAAATTATCCTGAAATTGATTTCCCTTATCACAAACAAAGGAAAGGAGTAAAAATACACGTGTCTAATATTCATTAGGGTTTGAGAGGTTTCATTGTTTATCCTAAAAATTTCTAAGCTATTCCTCATGTTCGAAGAAAACATGACAGTTTCAACTCCCTTTTGGCTCTAAATTAGAGAAACATTTGATTGGGCATGGGATGCTACTTTGATTTTTCCCATCTTTTGTTCTTGAAACTTCATGAATGGAGTTGTTATATAACTTGTCTTCTCTATCATTATAGTTATTTGAAAACAAATTTGTTCCATGTTCTTTCACAAATAATATTATCTCTTCTAGGATCTCATTATTATCCATACTAGAATGTTCCTCTTCTTCATCAAACAAAAGGTTGAGGGGCTCAAACTAATCATCCTCTTCAACATTAACCATGTTTGTAAACTAATTTGTGTGTTTCCTAGATTCTACAAAAATTATTACCCTACTTTGATGGATTCTAATTTAGAAATGGGATCATCATTCTCCTTGTCTTCAGCCTCAAACATGAATTTAGGCATGCCACAATCACCCTCAAGCTCCTCATGAAAACAGATTTAGGAAACAAGTTTTTCTTTATGATTTCCATCTAAAAATAATTTATCCTCCTCCAAATATGATTTGGAAAGCTGTGATAAATCATCAACATCTAGGAATGTGGTGCCATCATACACCATTGCATTCGAGTAGATATATTGTTGATCATCTTCCTCTTGTGCTTGTTTTTTCACAAAATCAACATATGCCTTGTGCTCATCAATCCTAGCCTTTGTTGTAGGTTTTAACAGTTACGAGGTTTGTATAGAGTGTAACTTTGAGCCCTATTATTTCATGTTTTGCATATACTTTTCCCTATTTGAATCTTCCATGGGAAGCCTCTCTAATGCTTATTATACATATTCTTTCCCAAAATAATGAATAACATTTCCACAAAATTTCAGCTTCTTATTTGGAAAGTATTGGTCGATGGGATAACCAACTAATTGGCCATCTAGGTTATTAGATGGTCTACAATTCTTCATGGTTTTAGTATGATTTTGTATGAGGATCGGGAACATAATAATTTGGGTTTAGGAAGTGAGGGAAGGATTACACTTTAGGATTATCCTACAATGTTTCAAATGATGTAGGAGACACAAAAGTTTGTTGTAGTGGAGGATAAGGGGTGGTATGAGGGCTCTTGCGAAGGTTAAAGTACATGATAATGTGGTTGAGTATTTACGGGTTGGAAAAAATGAATGGAAAATTTATTTGGTGGTGGTAAAGGATTACCCCATTGACATGGTTCCTCATTACTATATTTATCATCTTTCCGTTTGTCAACTTCCCGCAACAATATGTTCAAAGTTTCAACCATTACATTTAGAGTTTTAATCAATACTGTAGTTTCTGTTGAGGGTTGTACCAACTTGGAAGAGGTCTCCCCACACAAAGGGTTCACTAAAACCAAGTATTTTAGTTATCATGATGTTGCATTCCTCCTCTCCCTGAAGCAATATTTCCTCCATCTCTTGAATCTACAATAGAGGATCAACATCAGGTGTGAAATTTCCTTCACAATCATCATATCCCTATTCTCGGAAAGAACCATGATTAATAGGATAACCATAATTATAAAAAGGGTTTTATTGATATGCATAATATTCATGACAAGGCTCATAATATTGATCTAGATGAGGATTTTGAATGTATGAAGGTGTATTTTAATGGTATTATTTCTAAAAATGATAATTCCATTGAGGAAACAAAGTCATGGTTACAAAACTTCATGGAAAAGAGAACCGAAATGATGAAAAGATGGTTTGCTATATGATAAAATGGGTTGTTTGAAATAGTGGAGTCACCATATGTGCTGATTTGAAGCCTATAAAGGTTGGATATCATCAAGAACATCAATATTGTAGATATAATATTGTAAAGCTCGCTCTATCTACAAAGAAACACCAAAAAAAAAAAATCTTTCAAAATTTGTCCTAACGTGCATGACGAAACTATTGGAGCTAAAAATTTCACCCCTACTCTTAATCATGAAAGATCCGAATTTTGAGGCAACATGGGAATTTCCTCAAGTGTATGACATTGATAATTGAGACAAACGTCCAGAGAAGACTAACTTCCTCAACCTATTCCTAATGTTTAAATTACTCCTAGAAATGAAAAAAAAACTATATAATCTGAATCTATAATTTCTAAGGGACCAAGTTTAGAAAGATAGGTGCATGGAAGGGAAATCCTAAGATAAACATAGGTGATAACACCATGAAAAGGGGGAATACACTCTCAATGAGGGAAAATGGGAAGAAATGAAGGAGGAGAGGTCAAATAGCTATGTCACTGACCAAAGAAACATTAAATCTTCCCTTTTCACATAATGCACAATAAATATGGAACCTTCACAGGATAAAAGGCATGCACACACACCATAAGTAGTCATAAAGATGTAATATTGTAAATAAAAATAAGTTAGGGTAGAGAAATAACCACAAAACCATATTTTATTGCTTGAAGTATGCACAAACTATTGCAATGGAGTGGAACAAGTCAAAAAACAATTTATAGATCCCAAATCTAAGGCCTGAAACTCACAAATACCTCTACAATCAAGTTTACATGATGCACTGTATTCTAAAAGGGTCCAACCTTTATAAATGTGCACAAATTTACAATATATAGAAAATGGGAGAGAGAAATGAGGGAAAAGAAAGAGAAAATAATATTTTGATTTCAACCACCTACAAGATGCATTAAATCACTAAAATAGGTATGAGAACCCCTGTCAAAACCATTACCCCATGTCACTTTTATTGTTGGAGAATGTATGGGTAGGATTCATCATTTATTATGGTAGTTGAGATAACTATGAATACACTTTTTTATTATTGGGAATTTTTCCCCTTTTATACCCTCCTAAATCTATCAATTTATTCATTTTTCAATGCCAAACTAGAGTTCCTAACTATACCTTTCCAAAGAGACAAGTTTTTTCAAATTTGGAGTTACAGGGGAAGAAGTTATGGCTAGGTGGATTCTAGAGGAAATGGAGGAATTGGATGAGTTCCACGTGGATCATAGTACATCACTATAAAAATTTATACATTAGATCAAACAAATCAGTTGGGTGGAGAAAAATTGAATGAATGGATTGTTCCACCCATGTATTCTTATCCCGATGTGGCCGAGTAAAGTCGCCAATGCCATATCTTCCTATTGTGAAAAAGTTGGTTAAGCGGGGAACTTTAAGAACTGAAGAAAGGTTCCCAAGGTGCCTTATGAACAATACCCGATTACCCCATGTTGTGTAGTGAGTTTGGATAAACATGGAGTAGGAGGAAAAATTTAAACATCTCCTCTTGTTCCTTCAAAATTTGTTATGGCTTCAAGTGCCCAATTTGAACTTAATTTTGACCAAGTTCTGACATGTTTGACTTTGCTAACAATTCCTTATTCCAAGATGGAAATGAAAGTTTCCAAATATCTCGAGGGAGGTATTTTGGGCAACAGAGAAATCTTAGAAGATGTATGGAATAAATTTTTATACCATCATTCAGCACAAGGGTATCCAATTAATCCATCTATATTGTTTATCTAATGTGAAACAATGAAGATAAGCTTCTAGTAATTTTTGACTATTTTCATTTTCCCATCATATTAAGGATGAAAAATGAGCTATGACCTAACTTAGTACCCAAACAGAAAATAAATCAGTCTATAAATTACTAGTAAAATTATATCATGATCACTTATGATGATCATAGGGTATCTGGTAGCTTTAGAACAATGTCCTTGAAAAGAAACAACTATTGTTCGGTTGTAAATGGATGTGATAAGGGAAAAAATGGGAATATTGTGTGATCCTATCGACTATTACTATGATGAATTTTTTTACCAGATGACCTAGGTAATCCTATTATGAAATCCATAGAGACCTCCTCTTACCTACGAACAGAATAGAAAAGGGTTGAATAACACCTAGTCTTAATTATTTCCTCCTTGTTTTTTTTGGCACACCTTTGTACATTCCACCACCAATTTCTATATATCTCCTTTGATTCCTTCCTAGAATAAATATTTCTTGATTCGATGATAATTTTCAAAAATCCAACATTCCCCCTATTGGAGATGCATGAAACTATGTGAGGATATTGTGCGTTAAGGAAGAATTCTTACACATGTATAGCCGATATTTATACCATAGGAATTTCATTTCCATTTAAATTTTTATTATACATTAGAATCTTGCTGGATATTTTAAATCAAATCCTATGTATCGTGTTCATTTTCCCATTAATATCTTATCTCATCCATCTAATTTACCTACCAAATAGTCATGGCATATAATAATGCCTCTATGGATTCATCCTTCCTAGATAGTGTGTCTTTTACCATTTTTAACCTTTTTAATATATGATTTCAAATTCATATCCCAATATTTTAGTCACCCATTTCTATTGTCCTTTACATAATAATTGTCACACCCCACAATTAAATGGTTTTTTGTCGATTATTGGTGGTTGATGACTTAATTAATTATAAAAGTCAATTTAATAGCTATATGTATATTATTATAAATACAAATATATACATATATGTATATGTGAAAACATCTACAAATGTACATATATAAATGCATATATGTATATGTGTGCAACTATTACATTGTACATTATTATTTTGTTTTAATAAGTCATCTTCTAGATTGAATTAATTGTGTGACATTGATTTTGGATCTATTAGACTCTCGATTCTAGTTAATATCGTTACATGATAATGATTATTGACTTCGTTATCGATTCTGTAAGTGTTGTCGATATTTGGAAAAGGCTTAAATGTAAATGTTATTGTAACTTGGTCATGGACCATATTTCATTATTCTCAATTCATGTTTATGACCCCTCATTTGCATCGTAAACATGGTCATGGACCATTGACAAGGTAATAAGTGTATTGTTGTTGATTATTTGTTTATTTCTATTGTTGATTGATCATAGACCACATTATTGGGCATTGAAAAAGTTTAAAAAATTAGTGTTTAATGATTAATGTTTATATGGTCATTGACCATAGTTTAGCATGTAAATTTTTTTGAGGCTATCAAAAATCCATAGCCATCGACCACATCTCAAGGTAAAAGGATAAGTTAGAAAAAATTAATGATTAAATGTTGGAATGATCATAGACCATGGGCAAGGTAGATTATGATGTTGTAATTTTATTAATATCGTCACAAACCATACACACCTGCAAGAAGTATTTAGATATTTTGGAGGGAATGTCAAGTGGACTTTTAGTTATTAAATGCATTTAATAAAGCATATTTTTGCAAAAATTGGAAGCTTTTAAGCAATCCAAGGCATGCATTCATCCTTCCCATACAATTTTTTTGGTTTTGGTTATTTGTTTTGCTTGTGGAATTTTCATGAGAGTTTGATGGAGAAAATAAAGGGAGTCTATTTTAGGTGATTGCATGCATGAAGGAGCTATGTTCAAATAGAAAATATGGTCTTATTCTTGCTATTGTGGAAATTTTGGGAGACTTTTCTTGAAATGCGATTTGCGGCTTTGTGGAGAAAAGAGGAAAAATAAAGAACAAGGAAAACATTTTAGGAGTGAATTATTCTTTCTCACATTTTTGTTGTTTTATGTATAAATATGGATATGTATTTTGGTTTCCTACTCGATTTTAAAGCAAAAAATAATGGGTATTTGTAAAATAAACTATTTGCTGGTTTATTTGGAAATAAAATTTTATAGAGTTTTATGGGTCTATTATTGCCTTGCTGGAAAATGTGCGTAAATATTTTTATATTTATTAACAAATCGTTTAAGATTGATGGAGGTCGATTTGGAAATAAGATTTTTGCATGAGATATTGCTATTTGAAACTGATGTTATTTCTCTTATTTTAATACAAAATATTGTTATAAAAACTAAGAAGAAATTGAAGGAAAAGAAATGGGATTTCAAGAATGTTGAGGATATTGGATTTTGCTTTGTTTTAGTATCTCGGGTTGTGTTTTTGAATATATAATATGAACGTTGTTTCCATTTGGAAATCATTCCTAAGATTGATGGTCGTCCACTTGTAAAAGTTACGAGTTTTTTTTACTTTTGTTGATAGTTCGGTTATCTTGTATAAAATATATATTTATATAGATTTTATTATTTCATATAACTTGTATATAGCTTAATTCTAGTTGATTTGATAGTATGATAATTGTTAGACTTGTTTCTTTAAAAACTAAAATTGTTCCTTTGATTTGATATGAAAAAATCTTGATGAAAATGGAGAAGAGATTATGTTCGGGTTTGTGGTTCTTGGGATGTTGTATTAAACTATAACTAGTAACCCTATAGTGTAGGGTTTTTCCGATTTTGTTTTAAGCTGAAATGGTCATTGATCATTGAGTTATTGTATGAGATTATTGTTTTTATCCCATTACGGGAATAATTGTTAAATTTATACCAACTTGTAGGAGTTTTCCTTTGATGGTTGTAGTATCATGTTATTTAATAAATCTCTCAAAGAGTTGGGTCAATATTAGTGTTTATATAGAATCCAATATTGTATGATGTTGAGTGCAAATGTTTTTTTTTTTTTGACTTGATGATATCCATTTCTTATAAGTACCGAATTTTTCCTTTCATTTAATGATGATCTTGACTGTTGAGATTCTCTATTAGAGAATAAAATGTTCTCATTTTTGGGCATTAAATCATTGATAGATTACAATAAAGGCAAAAATGCATATCAAGTGTTTGATGCTAAGTTCCTTGAGAACCATTCATGTTGATAATTATTGTAACTAATTAATGTTAGATAAAAATGGAATTTGGAAAGGTATTGGAAGTGTGTGAATTCTTGTAACAGTGATTTTGTTCCATCTTCTTTGTATTATTTACAAGAATGATAATATTTTGTAAAGACTTATTAAGTATTCATTTTTGTGACTAAGGATTGTTTAATTAAACAATTTAATTGATCAATTATTATGAAAGAGAATGATGAGTTATATAAGTTCATATATTGGATTATAATTGCTGTACTTGGATGAAGCACATCAAGTCAATATTATTTTTGTAATATAGTCTAAAGAGTTGTTTATTTCTAATATAAAATTCTGATTTGGTTTATTGTTTTAATAAATTGCATTGTAAGTTATTTAAACCATCTAAAGGACATTAATATCGGTTGGTTTATTGGTTATCTTGGGAACATATCTTACACTATGAAGTATCATTTCATTTGATTAATGATATTTCTAGATTATAAATGTATTACAAATATGATGAGTTATCAGTTAGGATAACCTTAACATATTCTTGTAGTTCAATTTAATATATCAAGAATATGAGTTGGATAACTCATGTCGATTCATAGAACTAACTATGTCTACATTTCTCTCTCCTACAATGTGTAGGATGGATTAATATTATGAAGTGAAGAACCGGTTTATATATGCATGATTTCTCATTTATATTGTTTAAAAATTTGTTCAAGATCATTGTATTTAATTTAAATGTGAATTATTATTTTCACAAGTTGGTTGTGGAATTTTCTTATTGTGTACTATTCGAAATATTGTATATGATTATTTTGAAAAAATAAAGAATTATCCTTATGAAGTTTAAATAAAATTTCTTCTTGCTTCATGTCACTTTTTGTGAGTTATAAAGGTATTTTTAATGTTTTTTTATAGCAGGGTATGAATGAAGTTAATTAAATTTATTGATGAAATTATATTTGGTTTAATAATTCATCTTGAATGAATGAATTTGACGATTGACAAACCTAGTATGATATGGAAATAAGTACAACAAAAACAACACTTATATCCTTTTGTACCTTATTAAAATGAAAATGTTTAAGTGCTGATTTTAACAACAGGGTATAAATATAAGTTAATGATTTTGTTAAGTAATCATAACTAATTTTATGGTTCCATTTGGAAGACCAATTGTGTCATTGAAAAAAAAAGTACGTTATAAGAAAACAATGCAACATAAACTATGTTATATTAATATTATACCTTACTAAATAAGTTGAACAATTTGTATCAAATGAGATTAAGTGAACCTTTCATAATGAATTATAAACTTATGATATTAAGACCAATACTAATTAGGATTGATTGGGTCATTTAAATACAATATATAGTTAAACTAATCCATTTTGAATGACAACACTAAGTTGTGTTAAATCAATAAGAGGTACCTATAAATTATAGTAACTCAATGCATTATTATAATCCTCTATTGTGAAAAGGATAATGTGTTATGATACCTAATATCCTATCGTGAAAATGAACCTAGTACTAAACTCTACTAGGTATTTAATCATGTAAATAAATTATGGGTATTATGACTCATCGTTCCATTCGATAAAATCCCACTCGTACCATCTTAGTATGGTTACGGGAATGGTAGTGAATAATTAATGATGGAATTCATTATTTCATCACTATATTTCCCATAGGGATAATAAGATGGGAATAATAACTTCCTCGAAATAGAATAGTGATTCATAGTTCCTACTTCTTTGAAATGAAACTAAATCTCTTAAATAATGAAATGATATATATATATATATAACTATGTAGAGATTGTTTTGAGGTGGTGGAGATACATTTTGTTCACTTGTGTGTAGTCACGAGACTAATCTTGCATGTATCTCTTGATAATTTGGCCAAATAGTATAGTTATCTTATTACATTGTCTGCTCACCATACCCTAACTATCTATGTTAGATACTAGATGGAATGTAGCTTGTCTAATTTCAAACTTGACACTTTAGAGTCCCACATAGTTCTCAAGACTTGTTAAAAAGATTTAACCAAAAGTATACAAGTTATACACACTCAATTCAAGTGCATTAAGGGGGATTGGGTTGATCCAGTTGATCCTTACAATTGCACAAGGTTATCATTTGTTATCAGACGGATTGTAAACATTTAATTATGTTTGATTTTAATTGTTGAAAGATAAATATCATTGAAGTTATTAATTGTGATTAAGGGGTTTATTTTTTTAAAAATCCTTGAATTTGGATGAAGTATAACTTTGGTGTTACATTTTGGTATCGTAGCTGAAGGTTTTCAGCTCTTGGAATTAATGGGCTCATACAATCGACATAACATCATATTCTTTTTAACATAATATGCTAGTTAGGAGAAGGGAAAACAACGAGGCCAAAAGGATAATATCCCAAAAGCTAGATGAAATCCTAGTAGTCCTTCAGACACTCAAAACCTGTGTAGCTACCTTGGAGCAATAGGTTGTGGGTGAGAATGAAGAAGAATAACTTGAGGTTGAAAAACATGTAGTAAATGAAGAAGAACAACCTAATGTTGTAAATCAGCCAAGAAATAAAATATCTCACTTGGTAGTTGAACTATTAAGAGATATCAAGCAGATTAGTCCACCCAAGTTTGATGGAACAACCTTGGGAGATGGAGCTGAGAACTAGTTGAGTGAAATGGAAAAATATTTCAAGATAAGATACTTTTATGAAGAAACCAAGGTAATTTGAGGTTCTTTTCAGATCTCCAATGAAGCATCTTTGTGATGGGACAACTGCAAGATGGATTTAGGAGTTGATATAACTAGTATCACTTGGGAAAATTTAAATTATTATTTCGCCAACGATGGTTACCATAACTACACTTTGACTAGAAAATGTCTGAGTTCCAAAACCTAACTCAAGGTAGGCTGCCTATGACTAAATATTGGGAAAAAATCACCAAATTGTTGAAGTATGTACCATAGTATCAAAAGGATGAGAAATTTAGAATACATAAATTCATTATGGGGTTAAACCCAATCATTGGGGAGAAGTATATGTGCATGGTCATTCTACTATGGAATATGTATTCCGAAGGCCTTTAGGAAAGATCATAAGCTACAAGTAATTTCCACTCATATAGATGAAAAGTGAAATATGAGATTCATCTCACCTTCAAAATTAACACCTAAAAAGACAAGGTGGAAGAAGGTGGGAAACAAAACAAAGAATGTCGAAATAATAAAGCAACTAAACCTTTTGTGAATGCAAGTAAAAATGGGCAGGATATTGTTATAAAGAAATGATAATAAATTTAAAAAGAAAGGACCATTTGTTGGATGTTTCAAATGTGGTGGTGACAACTATGATAATAATTATCTCGGAAGAATAAAGGGAACAATCAACAAAGTAGAAGATTGATGCTATAGTGGTTAATTTACAACCCGAGAAATAAGCTATGGCACAATGTAGAAGTTATATGGACTTCCTGTTACTATTTTATTTGACATGGGTGTAACCAAGTGCTTCATTTCTAGGAAATTAGCTGAAATTTCAAACAAGAAAGGTAAATATATGAAAAACAAAAGGAAAGTACAATATGGGAATAATTTTGTTCAAGTCATAGATCAATCTCTGCTTTGACGCAGATTGGAATTACCTAACTCTACCAAAGAACTAGACCTATATGTAGCTCCTTTAGGGTCTTATGACATTATTATTGGTGTAAATTGGTTGTCCCAACATAAAGTAATAGTTGACTATTTTGAAAAATGAATAGAATTCCTAGATGACATGTAGAAAAACAATAAGCATACAAGGCATTAAAAGGAATGTTTAAGTAAGGAAACTTTCTACCATTCATCTTTAAAAAGATAAGAGCAAGGGTTACATGTTATATGTGATTAAAAGAATGTTTAAGGAAAATTTCTACCATTCATCTTTAAAAAGATAAGAGCAAGGGTTACTTGTTATATGCGATTAAAAGTTATGATTTTAGTGAGGAAGGTAATAATTCTAATAAGGATTATCCATTGTTATAAAAGTACAGGATGTATTTTTGGAGGAATTACCTGGACTTCCTCCTAGACGTGAGTTTGATTTTACTATTGATATCGAATCGGGAACTAAAATGATATCCAAAGCACCATACGAATAACAACAACTATATTAGTAAAACGAAAGTAGAACTTCATGAGCTATTGTCTAAGGGAATAATTCAACCGAGTGTGTATCCTTGGGAAGAATTGGTTATGTTCGTTAATAAGAAGGATTGCACATTAAGATTATGCATCGATTATCACATACTTAACAAGGCCACAATAAAGAATAGGCATCCTTTGCAGAGGAATAATGAACTTTTCAATCAAATGTGAGATGCATCTGTCATTTAAATATTGATTTATGATCAAGATATCATCATCTTAGGATGAAGGGGGAATACATTCATAAGACATCGTTTATAAAAAATACAGGCATTATGAGTTTACAGTGTTACCTTTTGGACTCACTAATGCACTAGTTGCATTCATGAACTTAATAAACAATATTTTTAGGAATATCTAGATAAATTTGTGCTAGTTTTCTTAGATGACATTCTAATTTATTCTAAGAACTTGGAATAACACAACAAAAGATTGATAATAGTGTTGGATGTGCTTAGGAAAATAAAATTTTATGGTAAAATTTCAAAGATTTTTGTTATTAGAATGAAGTGCGAGTACCTTTGGTACATTATCAATAAATATGGGATTTCATTTCACCCATAAAAATCAAATTCATAACTGAATGGCCAATACCTAAGAATGTACGTAAATTTAGAATCTTCATGGCATTAGCTATTTATTACTTAAACTTTGTGAAACATTTCTCTAGAGTGGATGCACCAATAACCTCTTTCAGAGAAAAAGACAATAACTTCCTATGGATTAATAAGTGTGAAATAGAATTTGATATGTTAAAGGAAAAATTACTACAACACCTATTTTGAAGGTTTTGGATCCCAAAATAAGCTTTATTGTGGTAATTGATGCCTCCAATGAAGGTTTGGGTGGAATACTTCTGTAAAATGATCATGTAATTGTCTATGAGAGAAGAAAGTTAAAGGTGTGTGAGAATAACTATGTTCCCCATGAATTATAACTTGTTTCCATAGTTCATGACTTACAAGTTTGGAGGAATTACATACCAGAAATCTATTCAAATTGAAAATAGATCACTGGTGCTGAAATATATCTTTACGCAACCTAATTTGAATGCAAGAAAGCGTAGGTGGCTTGAATTTTTCTCAATATGATTTCAACATTAGCTATATCAAATAAAAGAGAATCGTGTGGCTGATGTGTTGAGTCGTAGGAAGCATGTTTCCACTATTTTAAGCATATTCACACAATTTAAATATGAAGTAATGAAAAAATGTAAAATAATCCTTATTATCTTTGTAGACACCCTAATTTCACATCCGTCCTAAATCGCTTAATTCCCCTACCTCATTTCCCACAAAAATACACTTCCAATTAATCAAATATAATTTGATTAATTATCCATTTTAAATCCAAAAACAACCCAATCCTCACCACATGTCATTATTCTCCATGTTTTTCTACTATTGAATTAAAAATTCAAAATCAAATCCCCACCCACTCTTCGTGGTCCCCACTCACCTAAAATCCTCCACTTTTAATTAAAAGTCCAAAATCAAATCCTCACCCATTCTTCATGGTCCCCACTCACCTAATCTTTCCCACATTTTCAAACTATGATTACTTAAATTAATCTAAGTTAATCATTTCCATGGGCTATAAATACAACCTTACCCTCCCCTCTAAGACATGGAGAATAAGCTTGAATGTCATGTCTAAGTTCTTGCATCCTTTAAGAAAAGAACATCCTTCTACCTCATGTAATGCTCAAATAGCCTCATCTTGAAGAAACCCAAATCCATAATCCTTTTACCCATTTGGTGCAAAGTAAGTGGATCATTATTGTAGGAAGGCCTTTCTCCGTCTTGAAGAAAAAAACCTACATATCATGCAATCAGGGATTAATCCATGTTTCCTAGCCCATTTTGAGGTTTGCTATGGAACAAAAAGGAGGAGGTATTATTGTTAGTATTTTACTTCCTTGTTAGTAGTGTATTTTTCCTAGCTCACATTCTAGCACACTCGGTGGCTTTTGATCTGTTACCATTGATTTCCCAATTAGTGGTTTTTATCCATTCTTTGTTTATTATTTTTCATTATTATTTCCCTTTTCGTGCCTTATGGCCTTCTTTGGTTAACATTCATGCTATGGGAAGTACTTTTTTTGTGTGGTGTCTTATGGTGTATATGTAGGTTGTAGAAACAATGACATTACGATGCTCGTCATCTCTTTGATCTCCACAGGCTCGATGTCCGGGAGAAAAACATTCATCCCCGCTCTAGCTACTTGTGGGTCATCGTGGACAACAATTTTGGACCTTTAATAGTAAAGGACCTTTTCGAACCTTTCCCACCGACATTATTGGTTTCACATTCCTAGTCATCTTTTTGCACACTAGAGGCCACTCGACCTCCGCAAAACAAAAAAATGCCTTACATTCCAATTTTCCATGACGACACTTCTGGTAACATTTTTAACGCTCTTCTTTCATTGTTTTTATTTTCTTTGTGAAGATAATCATTATTACTATTTCACAATCACGATTAATTGCGTAATACTTATTAAAAAAATTAACAAAATCTATTCCAATTGTATCTCGTGTATGCTCTTTTCCTACGCCTTGAAGTGATCTGGAAAATCATAAATGGTTGTGATTGTTTAGTTTTTTGTTCTAACATTACAGGATCCATTTCCTTATTATTTTATGTTTCTAGCTATCATCTCAATAAATTTTATTTCATCGCACTATTGATATTTGTTCGGTCGTTAGTTGTGTATGCTCTTTTCCGCGGCTTCAAGCGATCTCGGAAAATTAAAAAAACCACCATTTTTTTTCTTCCTAACATTTTTTCTGCAGGATAACTACTAATATGTTTTCTGTAGGACCACGCATTGCTAGAATATTGTCAAAAATGCAAAACAAAAAAAAATCCCACAAAACTACCACCATTTAAAAGAAAATTGCTGAAATAAAAAAACAATAACGCTCGGTGTATGCAATTATTTTCCACCAGTGATTTATTTCAAGTTTGAAAGAACCTTGCATTTAATCACTTCATTATTTTGTTTTTACACATAGTCAAGGTGTATTTCATCACCACCAAAGCTACACCAGTGACATGGAATTGACTACCATGCACCAACAACATTCGTATTTGCATTGAACTTTGAGATGTAGTCTCATCACAATGTTTGGTATTTACCTCGCCCATGCTCTTCACTTACGAGGTAATGATGTCGCGTGCAAATGCGCATACGAGTCATGCCTAAATAGATGTAACAATGAAGCATGGGAATCATCCTTGTAAATATTTGGGGAGTTATAAGGACACCATACACATTCATCCCCCATCACCTTCCACCTTTTCAAAAACCTATTTTGGACGCGGTGATTCACTCCAAAGTAGGCAACTAAGAATTGGTGAGTCTCCTCCAAAGGTTTCTAAGGGTTCCCTATACCAATTTTGTCCCCGTACGTCAACTAGGTATATCATAGGATGCATCTTTTTGGAGTAATAAGAGCTCGCATCCATTATTCCACAACATACTTGTATGATTGCATGAAACAATGATCATTCTTGAAGAATTTACCTCCTGAGCCAAAACAATTTGATACACATGACTGCTTGTTGATTGTCAACAAAATAATTTAGTATTATTTTTATCATAATAATTGGTTGATATCGATATTTTCATTGTAAAAGTTTAACCCCAAGTTTTGTTCCACAAAAAACCATTTCTCGACCAATTAAATACCAAGCAAGACATCCAAGCAATCCACCAAAAAATACCAAAACATTAGCTTGCTTCAGTCAATCCTCCACAACATGTTTTCAAGCTATATCAAACTGACATTAGGAGACTTGTTTGGGTTCACTCCTTATTTCATCAACTTTCGAGTTTATCAAAATTACATCCAACAAAAATCCCTTTAGATCTCATTTTGAGTTCACAACTATGTTGAGTCACTTGTTTGAGTTACTCTTCCTATCAACAATCCAAAGCTTGTTTAATACAAATCAATCAATATATTCATCATAGCTTATTTGAGCTATATCCCACTTGTATCAAGTACCTTGTTTGAGTGTACTCCTTACATTGTCATCTGTTAAGCTTTTTTAAGCCAAATCTAAACCATTTTCATTATAGCTTGTTTGAGCTATCTCATATTTATCTTGAGTATCTTGTTTAAGCTTACTCCTTATAGCCTTATTAAAACTCGATTGAGCCAAAACAAAGATCACAATCAATAGGTTGAGTTCTTCATCACACCTTTCTTTGTTCTCCTCTCTTTCAAACACGATGAATTCATGAAAAACATCACACAATGAGCTATTAGAAAAAATTAATAATATGACAACACAACTCTCTCATATGGCTACCCAAATCAGTGAACGATCACCCAAAAAGCCAATCATACAACCTAATGAAGACATCACTTTGCGTAAAGTCCAATGTTAGTTTACCCCCTTAGAGAAAGTATCTCTAGTGTTTTTCATCAACTAAAAGAGGCTAAACTAATAAGATATCCAATTACAAAACCCTTTTTCGAAGGGGAATCTAAGCCATGTTGGTACAAACCTAACACATACTGTGAATTTCATCGCATTGATGGTCATCACATAGATAAATGTGTGTGATTTAAGAATTACGTCCAAGACTTAATTAATGATGACATCATCTCTATAGAACTTGATGACAATGTTCTTGTAGCCAATGACACATCCAATACCAAAATTTCAATGAAGAGCTTACTACTGTCGAAAATTCTATACATACTAAAATTCTATGAGATCATGATGACAAAATTCAAGACTCTCTAATTCCAGACCAATCCATATCTTCTTCAAATTTTATTCTATTAGTTCAAACATACATTGAACATGTTCGGACAAAAAAATTCTTCCAAAATCTACTAAGAACTTGAACTTATTTCAAGACTCTCTTTCAACCCAAACATACGTTGAACTGTTTTGGATAGCAACATTCTTCCAAAATCTACCGAGAGCTTGAACTTATTTTAAGACTCTCTTTCAACTCAAACATACATTGAACCTGTTTTAGACAACGACATTCTTCCAACATCTACCGAGCACTTGAGCCTATTTCAAGACTCTCTTTCAACCCAACCATACATTGAACTCGTATTGACAACAAAATTCTTCCAACATCTACTAAGAATTTGAACTTATTTCAAGACTCTCTTTCAACCCAAACATACATTGAACCTGTTTTGGGTGACAACATTCTTCCAACATCTAATGAGATCTTGACCTCACTTCAAGACTCCCTTTCAACCCTTGATATTACTGTAGACACTACAGAAGAGGTTCCATCAACAAGTACCATTGAGCTTGATTTTATTATTCTAATATGGGCTTATATTCATAACATCTCTAGCCTTGTTGTCAAAACACAACCACATCAAGTTTGGACACTTGCGACAATGCAACATGTTGTGTCCATTATGCTTTCAATGATCAATCTTATAGGCATCTCATCACCGATGATTCCCACCTATCAAGACTTATACGTGCATACATTATACGAGGTACGTATACCTAGGAATATCCTTACACAACCTTTTCCATATTTAATTTTGAATTTATCCTCAAATTAATCAATTAATGGACAAACAAAAGCAACAAACCAAATAATACAAACCATCATTTTCAACACACATGGAAGTTATTGGCTTAACCAAATCTATCCCACTCTTTGGGCTTACCACACATCTTATCACACACCTACTAGAGCCACTCCCTTCTCCTTTGTTTATGGTTGGGAAGCTATTTTACATGTCAAGGTTGAATTTATGTCCTTCTTAATTTCCCTCAAAGATGTAATCAATAAATATTATTATCGACACTCACGCCTTAATGAACTCAAGATTCTTGATGAAAAATGACTTAATGCCCTAGATCATCTTCAATTCTATCAAAATCAACTACGGCGTAGCTACCATAAAAAATTCAAACCTAGAAAATTTAAGGTCAATGATCTCATTCTCAAAGAAAATCGAAAGAACACACCCAAAGAATGAGACAAACAAGACAAATTTGAGCCCAACGTAATCATAGATAATTTTAGGTTTGGAGCTTATAAATTGGCCATTGACACAAGGCCAATTCTTGATGAACCCATGAATGTAATCCATCTAAAGAAATTTTATCCTTAAGGCATTCACTATTCTTGGAAACAACGATGTGTACATTGTTCCTTCTTGTCTAGCTTATCTCCAAATAATTTCAAGTTATTCATTTCCATTAGCAAATATTTTCATTATCAAAATCACATCTTCATTTTTATCATCATGAGACAAAATATAGATCCTATTAAGTTTGTGAGCGTAATAATTCTTATAATATCTCCCATTTTTAGTCGCTTTCACCTATAGTCATACCTAGAAGCTTACCGATGGTAAATTCCCTTTAACAACATTCTCTCTTTCATAACAAAGATCTAAACTTTTTTACCTAATTTTTTTATCATCCATTTGTCTTTCGTGTTGAACTCACATCCTACTAGCCATGTGGGGCTGAGATTAGGGGTAAATTTTCCTTCCCAAATACAAAACACTATTGTAAATTCTATCAATTCAATAAATTATGAATAATTGATTGTCACATCTTTCGCCTTTCATAGTCTTTGGTGTTGAGCCCACACTTCTTACTTGTAATGTGAGATTGGGAATGGAGGAAGGTGCCCTTACTCATCTACGTCTTATCTTCAAAGTGATAAACCCTTGCCTCTTACAGTGGCATGGGGCAAAACATAGAAGGTTATTATCATAAAAGCATAAAAATATTACAAAAAAATGCAAAAGTTCAAAAATAAAATACATTCAAAAAAAAAAAAAAGGGGATTTCACTCGCCTATGTTTCGCTTTTCGGTGATGAGCCCTTGCTTCTCATTGGTAGCATGGGGTAAAGCATAAGGAGTCATTTCAAGAACAAAAAATCTTACAGTGTTTTGCCATTATAGAATCCCTAAAAAAGTAATTTAGATGCCTAAGTGAAAAGAGAACTATCCCTTAACCTCATATCTTACCAATCAGAGGCCATATAACTACCTAATTCTAAAGCACGTGAATCATAAAGTGAAAGCCATTCTTGAAACCAATTCAAGTAACATTAAGAATAATTGAGTCACAATTTCTCAAAGGAATTGTTTTTAGCATTTGTCTCTATATTCATTATCTACCTCATATGTCCTTGATTTTTGGTGATGAGCCCTTGCATCTTACTAGTTGTGTGGAGTTAAGAATGGAGCTGGACTTCTTTTCATTATATCATCACCAACATATCCTACCAATGGAATGAGAATTTTTGTTATTCCAAACATAAGTTACCACGAGGAACATGGTACATGTGGAAAATATCTTGTTTTATCACCTCTCAAAATAAGTCTACACTTTGGTCCATCAATTGCTAATAACAGTGTAAAAATCCAAGAATCCAAAACATTCAAAAATCCAAACAACATTAGAAAATATCCAAACAATATATATATATAATAAACAACAATAAAAATATTATAAACTCCAAAAATTGCAAAAACTCTAAAAATCCAACACAATTCATCCTTTGAACTATTATCCCCAACGAATGATCCAAACACCTTATAACTACCAAATTCAAACAACTTCTCCTCACATGAATCCTCGCTTGGGGAAAATCCCACTCTCATTGTTTCCTTGTTTAAGGAAAATGACTCCATCCTATTTAATGTCCTTATACCCTTGCTTGGGAGCACATCCGATTAATCCTCACTTTGGAACACGTTAGGGACATGTTTATTGGTTCTTGTGTTGCATTACTAGTTACAAATTATTAATTTTTAGCTTGTATCTTGATTCTATGTATCCTGGTGTTCTCTCTAATATACTTATGTTATCTAATTGCATATCATACTAGGGCATCATACTTTATGAATGGCCTTTTCTATGCTCGCTTCCACTTGTATATCATACTAAGGCATCAAACCTTTTTGTTGGCCCCTCGTCTATGTTATCATGCATATTACAGTCTATTCATCCTAATCTTTTATGTCATGTTGCATCCCATTGTGTGCTATATCAAAATTAAGATTCTTTTCGTAATGTGAGTATCTTCCTACATGATCAACATCTTAATTTGCACCCCATCCATTCACCTGCACTAATACATTCCCAGTTTGGGAATCATACTTGATCACCGATTGCGGTTTGCAAATCCTACTTGAAGATATTTCTCAAATAGCATTCACTATCCATCAGCTCCTCCTCCCCCACCATGATCACCATGTATTTGATCCATTCATCCTCACTCCTCATTTCTACTCCTCTACCACTTATCCCCATATTATCCTTCTCACCATTCCTATCCCCTCTCACCCATGTGTATTCTTTCCTTTCACTCTTCGCTTCTCGGTTGACAATCTTACTTAATAACCTCTTCTATATGGGATACTTGGTGGAGTTTTACCCTCTCCCTAAGATCTTCCTATTGTAGAAGCTTCTTCACCACCTCCCCTCTCATCAAACAACAATCACCACCACACACATCTTCCCATTCCACCTCTTCTACTTCTCATTCTTGCATCATTACTCTCACCGTACGAGAATCCCAATTAAGGATTCCCTTACACTCTCTTCTCTCCATTACATATATTCCTTCATCCATTCATGTTACACTCATTTGTTTCCTTTCTTCCTTGTTATCACCTCATCTTGTATCCTCTTCCGCTTAGGCATACATCACTCATTATTTTCTCATCCTTCCCCAAATCATCTTATGCCCGGTCATCCTACTTACACACTATCGTAGTATGGAAAATTCACTTGAGGGTTCCCCTTCAAGTATATATTTTTCATACCCTATTCCCACCAACTCTATCATCATTCTTCTTCTTCTTCAGCTTGGCGATCTTACTTAGCAAATCCTGGATGCATGACAATCTTACTTAAGAATTCCTCTTAAGGTTGATCTGCCCTATGGCCTCCCCCATCCCATCATATTTCCCCCATCTTATTTCTCCTACCTCTCGTCATGATCATATTCTTCAACAAACCATTCCACCCCTATACCCAATACAATTTTTGTCTTTCTCCTTGCATATCATCCTGTCGGTTTGGCGATCTTATGAAACCACTCCAACGGCATGACGATCTTACTTAAGAGACTCTCTTAAGCATGACATGTCATCTTGCACTCGCCATCACTCTACATTATCACCATCCATAATTCCTCTTCATTCCCCATCTTCACGTCTTTTTACCACCGCTATCATCATCCTCTACTTGGCAATCTTACTTAACCACTCACATGACATGTCAATCTCACTTAAGAGTACCTCTTAAGGATGATCTATCTTCTTTCCTTTCCCCATCACTACACATCCTTCACCCTTCACTTTTTCTCGGCATTCCCCATTATCACATCCTCTCACTTCCTATTCCATTCTCGAAAACATTGCTTCTTTCTTGCCCACTTGTCATCTCAAAGTCACTCATTTGGAAATCTTACTTAACCACTTCCATCACATGAAAGTCTTACATCAAGGTCCTCCCTATGCTAAACTCGTCATTATAAAATTTTCCATCACCTCATTCTTTATTCACTTTGTTGATCGCTTCTTCGCCTAGTCTCTCCTACCAACCACATTTTCCTCCTACCATTATCCTTTCTCCACCTATCATCTTATAACATACATCTAATATCTTCTGCCTACAATCATGTTCTTTTCCCCCATTTTCCTCTTCTTGATCCATCATCCTTCATATCGTTTATTCCATTTCTTTTCATGGCTTGTTTTTTCATCCTCACCTCCTTCATCCTCATCTCCTACATCATCTCCTTGCTTTCATCTAGTCCGAACTCATCCCTCCCATTTTATTTACTCTTTCCACTTCATATTCTCAAATTCTCCCACATTTATACCCACACACTTGTTTCGCCATTGTTGTTAACATTCCTCTATCATTATTTCATCATCATCTTCTATTATCACGCTAATAATTGTTAGTGAAATGTCCCTAAAAATCATCAATCCTCATTTCGCATGACCTCGTTCACTCCCTTGGACCTTCTAGATTTTCCCTTCATTCCTTCCTTCCTCTAAGCCCACCACTCATTGTTGGTGGGATTTCCCTAATGTCCCTTCATTGGTGTTACCCTTTCTAATCCTTATTACCTTTCTCCTTTTCTTCATTTTTTCTCTCACCCTTCCTCACCACTCATTGTTAGTGGACTTTCCCTAACGTCCCCTCATTAGCATTGCCTCTTCTATCCCCCATTCTCTTTTATCTCCTATTATTTTCCCCCACTCCCACCCTTTTTGTTGCTTCTTCCCCATCTCTCCATCTTCCCTTCACCCTCTTCAATATCTTTACTATCTTCATCATACATCCTTTGTCTATTTTCTCATAATCCTAGTATCCTCATTTCATGCATCTCCGCATCTTTTCCAATTTGTGTCATTCCTCCCATCTTTCTTCTCTTTACATTCCTCATATAGTTCACTTTCCACTTATTATCCCCTTTTCGTATTCCCTTTGTTCTACATCATTTTCTCTCGTTATCCTCTTCTCTCTCACACCCCTCATCTTATTTCCCTTCCCCTTTTTACATCATGTTTACTCCTTACTTCCCCATTGATAACCTCGGCTCTTTAGTGTTGTCCTATATTTTTATCATCCCACCCTCCACATGCATCTCCATACGGTTTGTTCCATATTATTTTCCTTGCTCTTCCTCACAACGAAATGGTTCCTTCAATCTTCTCTTTGTATTTGCTCTATCTTCCTTTCCTTTCCCTAATTTTCACATTTCTTGACCACTTCTCCTTTTGTCTACCACCCCTACCTTTTCATTCATTTTGTACATGTTTCTTTTCTTTTTCTACTCATTTTCACACTTTCCTCGTCCCCATAGTTTCTTTTTTCTCTCGCTTCTTTCAATTTTTTTCGTCAATTTTACCCCCTACTCCCACCTTATCTTCTCCTTCTTATTTATCCTTCCCTATTTCATGTTTTTCTCATCTCTATCATTTCTTTCACTTTTATGCATCCCTCTTTATTTTCTTTGTTACTTCCTTCATTTGGCACATCTCTCTATTTCATAACTTCACCCTCTACTTTTTCATTTTTTTGTTTTCTTCTTGTTTGTCCTTCATCATTCCCTTCTTCCCCTATCATCCTCTCTCTTATTCTTTCATTATTATTTTTCCCTCCCCTATCTCATTTAATTTTTAACTTTCTTACTCTTCTCATAATCAACCCCCAATCCTATCCATCCTCTTATATCTTTCTAATTTCATCTTCCCAAACACCCTCACACCTAGCATTCAAAGCCGATTGAATCCTTTCTCCATTTGCATCATGTGGTCATTATAGTATCTTCCACTCCATTATCATCCTCTTCTCCACATAATTCATCTCTCTTATTTTCATGAGCTCTATCATAAATTCTATTCTCATCAGCCCTCTCGAGGGGGCATAATCACATCTATCCATAATCACATCTTCTCATGAAATTTTTTTCTTGGAGGATACCATGACATCCATCACTCACCACCTTCTATTCTACCCAACAAACATACACTCTACTTTTTACTTAAGAAAAGTAGATTGAATTCTTCCCTCGTCTCATCTACTTTCTTTGAAAGGACACTACTTTCATAGTACCCTTCCAAAGAGGGGAAAATGTAGACACCCTAATTTCACATATGTACTAAATCAATTAATTCCCCTACCTCATTTCCCACAAAAATACACTTCCAATTAATCAAATATAATTTGATTAATTATTCATTTCAAATCCAAAAATAACCCAATTCTCACCACATGTCATTATTCTCCATATTTTTCTACTATTGAAATAAAAATTTAAAATCCAATCCTCACCCACTCTTCACGGTGCCCACTCACCTAAAATCCTCCACTTATGAATTAAAAATCTAAAACCAAATCCTCACCCATTCTTCATGGTCCCCACTCACCTAATCTTGCCCATATTTTCAAACCATGATTACTTAAATTAATCTAATTTAATCATTTCCCAGCTATAAATGCAGCCTTACCCTCCCTCTAAGAAAAAAAGAATAAGCATGAATTCCCTTTCTAAGTTCTTACATCCTTTCGAGAGCAAAGACCATCCTTCTACCTTGTCCTAATGCTTAAATAGCCTCATATTGAAGCACCCCAAATCCATAATTATTTTACCCATTTGGTGTAAAGTAAGTGGATTGTTGTTGCAAGATGGCCTTGCTCCATCTTGAAGAAAAACACCTACATATCATGCAATCGGGGCTCAATCTATGTTTCCTTGCCCATTTCGAGGTTTCACAGAACACGGAGGAGGAGGTATTATTGTTAGTATTTTACTTCCTTGTTAGTAGTGTATTTTTCCTATCTTGCAATCTTCTTGTAAAAATTATGTTAGTAGCATATTTGAATGATAGGAGGTATGAAGGTTTTAATTTTTATAATGAAGGAGTTTTGAAATACAAAAACAAATTTTATGTACCTTTGAGAAATGACCTTAGAATGAAATTCATGAAGGATTTTCATGATGCTCCTTATTCCTAACATCCAAGACCAATAAAACTATTGAATGATGTAAAACAACAATATTTTTGGAAGGGAATCAAGAAAGACATGACGAATTATGCTCCTAATTGTCTAGAATTTCAATGTGTTAAGGTAGATCACATACATCCTACTGGTCTGTTATACCCTCATAACATCCCACATTATAAATGGAAATTAGTTAGCATTCATGCAAGGGCTACCATTGTCTAAAAACAAACATTACATGATATTATTAGTGGTTATAAATTTGACTACAGTAGCTCACTTCATACCGAATAATATAAAGGATAATTCACCTGTACTTACAAAATGGTTTGCGTATGAATTTTTCAGATTGCAGAGAGTTCTAGAATTGATTTTTTCTAGTAGGTATCCTAGAATGACCTCTCAATTTTGGAAAACTTTAAACTCGGCTTTGGGAATAAAACTAAACTTTAGTTAATCTTACCATCCAAAAATTGATTATCAAACAAAAATAGTTAACCAGGTTATGGAGGATATTCTCATAATTTATCAAAGGATCAATAATATAGATGGAAAGAATATTTTCCATTGGTTTAATTTACCTATAATAACAATTATCATTCTTCACTAAAAATGTCACCATTTGAAGTGTTGTATGGGAGAAGGTGTATAACTCCTATCAGTTGGGATAACACAAAGGATAGAGAGGTAGAGACCTAGAAATGTTAATAGGAATGGAAAAGCAAGCGAAGATCACTCTTGAGCGGTTGAAGGAAGAAGCCAATAGGCATAAAAGCTATGTAGTTCTGAAAATAACTGATAGGAAATTTGAGGAAGGATATAAAGTCTTCTTCAGGGTAAAACCCAAAAATATCTCAATTACATTTGGTAAGTCTCAGTAAAATTATCACCTAGATATGTGGGACCTTTTGAAATTCTAGAAGTTATAAGTCCATTGGCATACCAACTAGCATTACCTCCCACATTGTCTAGAATGCATGATATTTTTCATATTTTATTTCTTAAAAATTATGTATCAAATATAACACATGTCATAAATTAGAACTCTTTATAGGTTTAGGACCCAAAATCATCATGGTTGAACCTATACAAGTGCTAGAAACTCATAGGTTGCATCTTAGAAATCGATATATTTCGCAATGTAAGGTCCAATGGGACCAATATTATGAAGATAACGCAACTTGGGAGAATCTAGATGAAATAAAAACAACATTTCCTTATCTATTTCAATGATAAAAATTATTATTTGACTATCTACTATTGATATATTATATAGTACTTGATAATAATGTTGATCTAATGGAAAATTGTTGTTATATTGCTGATTGTTTTAAAATATTTGTTGTTTTGAGGCTGTTACAACCAATATTTATGAGTTATGATTGATTGAAATTATAGAAAAAATCTCAAGTTTTTATGAAAATGTGATCTTTTTTTGTTACAAGAATGTCTAGACTATTTTCTAATTAATATGTTTTATAGTGATAAGTTAAATCATAAGGACAATTTCTTCAAGGGGGGAATTATGTCACACCCCAAAATTAAATGGTTTTTTTGTCATTTTGATTGATATTTGAATTAATTAATTATAAAATTTGATTTAATAACTATACATATATTATTATACATGCAAATATATACATATATGTATATGCAAAAACATATACACATACTTATATAAATGCATATATAAGCATATATGTATATGTGTGCAACTATTACATTGTATGATTGTTTTGTTTTGATAAGTCATCTTCTGGATTACATTAATTGTGCGATGTTGATTGTTGGATCTATTAGACTATCACTTTTGGTTAATATCATTACATGATAATGATTTCCATAATAACTTCATTACCGAAACAGAAACGTTGTTGAAATTTAGAAAATAAAAAAATGTAAATGTTATTGTAACCTGATCATGGACCATATTGGATTATTCTCGATTCATGTTTATGACCCCTCCGACATCGTGAACGTGGTCATGGACCATTAACAAGGTAATAAGTGTAATGTTATTGATTATTGATTTATTTCAAATGTTGATAGTCATAGACCACATTATTGGGCATTAGTAAAGTTAATTTTTTTTAATGTTTATATGGTCATTGACCATAGTTTGGCATGTAAAATTGTTATAAGATATTAAAAGCCATGACAATTGAAAGTGTCTCAAGGTAAAAGGATAAGTTCAAAAGTTGTAATTATTAGCGGTATTTTTCATTGATGTCAAAAGAGTGATGTTGTAAGTGTTTCCATTGATTTTTGATGGATCATTGATGTCAAAATAGGTAAGAAACGTGAAATTTGATTGGTAAAGTCAATAGAGTTGCTTGGTCTTGATGATTTCTCATGGTGTCTTAAGTCAAGTATGATGTCTTGTAGTGACTTTGCAGAGCTATTAAAGTGTTGTGGTGATGTTTTTGAGATGGCATGCAATGTGTTGAAGGTTCTTATAGGTTAGTAAGGATGGAAATGTGATAAGATGGTCAGTTTTGGTGAAGTAAACATGTTCTAGGTGCTTGTTCTTGAGGCCTAGTTAGCAAAATAAGGTATGACATGATGAAGTGAGATACTTAGCAGTTGGTTATTCATTTTAAAATAATGGAGAGCATGATAATGAAGTGTTAGGACACTCAAAAGTTTCTCGGGGTGCATGTGTGAGGTTTTTCCATGGTTTCTAGGTATGCTCCTAGACCTATTATTACTTCTAGGTGGCCAAATGAGGTGACTTGGATGGATTTCAGCATGGTGATGGAAAATTGAGCATTTTGGAAGGTTAAGTAGGTTTTTCTAGTTGTGTGGTTCACATTTCAGGTGCTAGTTTGTAATTTTGAGAAATTTATGTGATTTTTCCCTTATCAAGTTATTAGAATTGAAATACCAAGGTCAATTTGGACTTTCTGATGTTCATTGGCATGTGTACACTCGCATGGTGGAACAATATCTTTATGGTAGTTAGGTAAGGGTCCCTGAGATAAAATTTAGATATTAGTTCAGAATTTAATGCCCCAAGATTTATGAACAATCATTAAGAAGCTAATGAGATTTAAAATCCTCTCCAAACCCTAGTTTAAAATAGATGATCGAAAATAATCAATTTTTATCTACCTAGTCTCAAACCCTTGTAGGCTTTAAATATTTGCCGAAATATTTCTCCTTTTAAGTAATAAATTTAAAATTAATGCAAGACAATAAAGATAATTGGACAATGATTGATTACAGAGTTTGGAAATTACCTACGTCTTTGGGTTCTTTCAAACCACTCCACTAGTCAAAACTTGTAAGTTACAATAGTACTTTCATAAGAAAACCTAATGGAATTTCACTTTCCTATCAACATTCTAGTTCTTTGAAGAATTTTTGATGATCAGTCAAATTGTTCTTCACCTTCATGATGCACAATCTTCTTTGGATTCGATTGGCCTTCTTCGACGCTTATCAATCGCCCTCCAAGACTTCGATCGACAATCCAGCTTTTTAAGTGATTAGTGTAGCTCAATGGGCCTATTGGGTAGTTTACATTTTACTCCCAATCACAAATATTCCATCTACTATTGCCTAAAATAATAGGCCAATAAACAATATTTGTCTATAGTAATTTTAGGAATTTAATATAGTTTACAAAACTATATTAAAATTTCCTTATTACTAATTCTCCACATCCCACAAATAAGCTTTAACAAAATAATAAGCTTCTCGGGATAATGTGTGTCTACAATGACATGGGTTCCCTATTTATACAAAAATAGGGCCCTTAAAATAATGCCTCAAATATTATCTAAGGCTAATATTAGCATAGCCCATAGCAAAATAAATGGGATTATTTCCCATAGTGGCGGATTTGCATTTGAAAAGGGATAAAATCCCACATTTTGTGGGTTTGATAATGTTTGAGGCTTTAATAATCCTTTCCCCAGTAAACATAGTGGTCTTGGGACCACTTGAGGCTAACCACCCCCACCTCCTTCTCACGTGGAAGCTTCCACCATGGACTTTGCCCCCCAACACCACTTCATCCTCCCATCCCCATGTGGACTTAGCAAAAGATATGGGGTTGGTGGTTTATGTGGGTTTGGAGGATTATGTGGGTTGTACACTTCACATTAATACATGGTTTCAAAATAAAACCTACCCACTTAGACATGTGGCATGTAAATTGGTTTGTAAGTGGACTTACCTAGTTAATATAAATTCGACCCATACAATGTGGTATAGAAAATAATTAACTTGGTCCATAGCATATAGTCCACTTATCGTCTCTCGATAGGAAAATAGAGCGAATTTGATTCATGGTGGCAAGCCACGTGGTGGCTTGTGGACCCACCACGTTGGCGATAATACCATAGTCCACACGATGGTCGGGCTCCCCTTCGTAACAAAAAGTTGAGCCTCTTATTCCGATGAGAAATATTTTTACGACCGTCAAAGACCAGAGATCAAAAACCAACAAATGAATCCCTTTTCCTTTTCACCACATGTCATAGTGCCATTGGTCTAATATCGACCAATTGACCGTGAGTTGACTTTTCCGTTGAGTGAACTTTGACCAGACATATCTAGAGCTCCCGATGTCCATTTGTCACGTTCTCGAGTCATTGGAAAATGATATTTTGCAATGACATGATTTAGGGATGTTTAGGGAACTTTAAAAATGATCCCCTGATCATACCTCCCCACTAAGAAAGGCTTTTGTCCCAAAAATATTATATTGGAACATTTTTCCATCCCTTCCGAATCTGGAAACTCTCGAGACCTCGAAAGTTCTGCTATAGTAGACCCTTGGGTCTCTTCCTTTCTTTACCTCCTCATTTCGACAACTTGGTTCCTATCCTAGGACCTATGGGTTATGGGCCCATGATGCTTCTGCTGCGCCACTCTTATATCTGAAGAAGACCTCCACACCTCCATTATATGGTGCTAAGTTTATGAATGAAACCTCAATGCTCCTATTGTGCAAAGTCTTAAGCTTCCGAAATATGACAATAAGGATATTATTTTACCCTATAACATAGCTCCTATCTCTAAGTTGATTCCGCAAAATCCAAACTGGTGAAGGAACTCCATGTTACTTAGATCTATGATTGATCCAATGTTGATAATGGATAATGACTTGTCCCTTTTCAGATCTCAATGCCTCCGATGTGTGGTGTTAAGTATTTTGTAGACCTCAACACCTCCGTTATGCAAAGCTAAGTCTCTTACATACCTCAACGCCTCCACTGTGTAATGCTAAGTCTTTCCGTGCCAATGGTGCCATTAATTGGTGAGTGTTGGGTCAGAAATAGCCTTTCTCTTCTTCTCCATCCACATAGGCCTTATCTCTCGGGTGCAAAACCTAGCATTACTTAGTATCATACCCTTTTCCATAATGATGACACATGACCGATTATGGTGAAGGTTGCCTCTCCAAGTGGTGCTTCGAAGATGACTAGCTTCAACCCTTTTCCAAGTGGAGCATCCAGATTCTTTCGCAACTCTACTATGTGTTGTTTTTGTTGGCGTTGATGTTCTCAAACAAGAGCTGTGTGGGTTTGTAACTCCATCATCTAGTGATCATGTTCTTGATGTTGACCGATAATCACTCATACCATGGTACCTAATAAGACAAGCATAAATAGAACCGGAAGAAGATGTATAGATCCATTTCTACAAAACCAGCTATGATACCAAACTTGATCCGAAAATAATCAAGTTTTTATCTACATGATCTCGAACCCTTGTAGGCTTTAAATATTTGCTGACAATTTACTCCTTTTAAGTAATCAATTTAAAATTAATGCAAGACAATAAAGACAATTGCACAATGATTGATTATGGAGTTCGCAATTGCCTATGTCTCCGGGTTCTTTTGAACCATTCCACTAGTCAAAACTTGTAAGTTACAATATTACTTTCACAAGAAAACCTAATGGAATTTCACTTTCCTATTAGTGCTCCAGTTCTTCGAAGAATTTCCAATGATCAATCAAATTGTTCTTCACCTTCCTAATGCACAACCTCCTTCAGCTTCGATCGGCCTTCCTAAAGCTATCAATGTGCCCTCCAAAGACTCTAGTCGACAATCCAATCTTTGAAAGTGATTAGTGTGGCTCAATAGGCCTATTAGGTAGTTTACATTTTACTCCCAATCACAAATATTCCATCTACTATTTCCTATAATAATAGGCCAATAAACAATATTTGTCTATATTAATTTTAGGAATTTAATATAGTTTACAAAACTATATTAAAATTTCCTTATTACTAATTCTCCACATCCCACAAATAAGCTTTAACAAAATAATAAGCTTCTCAGAAAATGTGTGTCTACAATGACATGGATTCCCTATTTATACAAAAATAAGGCCCTTAAAATAATGCCTCAAATATTATCTAAGGCTAATATTAGCATAAAGACGTCATAAAAAAAATGGGATTAATTTCCCATAGTGGTGGATTTGCATTTGAAAAGGGATAAAATCCCACATTTGGTGGGTTTGATAATGTTTGAGGCTTTAATAAGCCTTTCCCCATGCAAACATAGTGGTCTTGGGACCACTTGAGGCTAACCTCCCCCACCTCCTTCTCACGTGGAAGCTTCCACCATGGACTTTTCCCCCCAACACCGCTTCATCCTCCCATCCCCACGTGGACTTAGCAAAAGATATGGGGTTGGTGGTTTATGTGGGTTTGGAGGATTATGTGGGTTGTACACTTCGCATTAATACATGGTTTCAAAATAAAACCCGCCCACTTAGACATGTGGCATGTAAATTGGTTTGTAAGTGGACTTACCTAGTTAATATAAATTCGACCCATACAATGTGGTATAGAAAATAATTAACTCGGTCCATAGCATATAGTCCACTTGTCATCTCTCGATAGGAAAATTGAGTGAATTCGATTCGTGGTGGCTTGTGGACCCACCATGTCGGTAATAATACCATAGTCCACACAATGTTGGGCTCCCCTTCAGTAACAAAAGTTGAGCCTCTTGTTCTCGACAATGACAATCTTTTTACAACCCTCAAAGACCGTAGAGATCAAAATCCAACAAACGAATCCCTTTTCCTTTTTTCCACATGTCACAGTGTCATTGGTCTAATATTGACCAATTGACTAGAGTTGACTTTCCTGTTGAGTGAACTTTGACCAGAGATATCTGGAGCTCCCGATGTTTTTTTGTCGCATTCTCACGTCGTTGGAAATCTCTCGTAAGGATCTTCGCACCGACACAATTTAGGCATGTTTAGGGAACTTATCATCTCTTGATAAATAGATGTTGAAGATATTGTTCCAAGTGGCCCATAATGGATTATTTGTGAGAGTTTTATGATTGGATGTTTTAGAGGACTCCTCAAGATTTCTACAAGTGGTATTTAAGTGTTTTGATAGTATAAGTGCCCCACTAAAATTGGAATGTTTCTAAATATTTTGATATTGCTCTCAATTTTTACATTGGACCATGTAAATAAATTGATTTTAGAGGAATTATGGGATCTATGATTGATTTATGGAGAGGTTTCAGATCAATTTTGAGCCCTTATAAGGTATTTTGAAGTATATTTTATGAGATTGGTTTTGGGGCGTTTTGGGCGTTTCATGTGACTGGTCAGTTGTAGAGGAATTTTTGAGGTTATTTAGTATTATTTGTGGTATTGTTGTAATTTTATGATGAACCTAAGGTCATGATATTTCTAATGTTACATTACACTTGAATATTTGAAGATATTTGATGAGGTTTTGGCTTCAATCTTTGAAGACTAGTTTTGTAGGTCTTAGACCTAATGAAGAAGGTTACTCTAAATGGCGGTGTATTTGCATGAGTTGATGTTTTAGGGTGATTCAATGTTTATTAAGGGTTTTTTTGGTATTATAAAACATGTCTAAGTGCTTTATTTTGTGTTTATTGAAGGTGGGTTTTAGACTATATTTGGCAAGAAGGTGATTAACTAAAATGTGGAATTATTCTAGGTTAATCTAATATAACTAACAACAATAAATAAATATAGAAACATAAATTCCGCTTTTGTAATATTATTTCTAAAAGCACACAAATCACTCTCATCCTTACCATTTCTATTATAATTAGTGATTTCCACTAATTAACTAACGTTTCTTACCATTTCGGTCAATTAGCAACACATTGTTGATTACCTATCCTCTTTCGCATTCAGGATGCTACTCTATGATGAATCGATAAACGTCAAAATCCTCTTCTAAACAAACAATTAGCATTTATTAGCTAATTAATCCTATTTTATTCTTGTTTTAGTCAATATACCCTAGTATTGGCTTAAACCCCTCTTCCAACCACTCAAAATCACTCCACTTCCCTCCACAACATATCGGTAAGATTCAAAATCTTATCTTACCCTCCTAATTAACCCTAAGTGGTTGATTAAGGCTCCTCGCATCTTAATCACTTGTTAATTCACTAATTGTGACTAACAAGCCTTAATCATGATTAACAAGCCTTTAATATTCTTTTTATTTTTAGTCCCACATACACCAAGATACAAGTTTTCCTCAATGGAAAAGCTATAAATAAGACTACGTATTACCTTCCAACATTACACCATGCTTTGATTTGTATATCATATAAGAAATATGAGTAATAGCCAAGCTCAATCCTTTCCTCAAGTCTTCAACATGTTTAGTAGATGGGTATCGAATATGATCTTGTAATCATTGTTGGAGAGACCATGTCACCTTCTTGGAGTAACAACAAACCTCCAATTTTATTTCTCCTAGATCTACTTAGGTCTATGTTAGTTAGGAATAGAACATACTAGTAGGCATTCTTTAGCTAGGTGTTGAATTATATTCATGTTAGTTTTTTCAAGCATTCCATTAAGCTTTTATTATTGATGTAACTATTATTAGATCCCATAAGCATTTGTGAAACTAGGATATTGGTGTTAGTCTTGTTAGTTTAGCTTTACTTGGAAACTTTTAGTTGGCTTCAATAATGATAATTGCATAAAGAAAATGATCCAACAATATAAGTTATGAAAATATGAAACCCTAAGTGCAAGAAGGGTTAGATGAAGCTTAGCTGATTCGATAATACCTCAAGAATGTGTTGAAGAATAAAATATGTGAATATAATGCAAATGTGACCACACGAGAAGATCCGAAGCACAAATCTGGAAATAGTAGGCTAGATTGGGGCACCTAGAGAGAGGCAGGGGGTGCTATGGGCACCGTAGTCAAAGAAATATGTGCCATGGTCTGCAGAAATGACCCAAAACCCTCCTCTAAGGTGTCATAAGTGATTGTCTGTGTTCACTTATTATTGCACTAGTGTCATTGAACTTGGATTTATGTCACTAAAAATCAATGATGAAGATGAGACCTACAAAACCACAAGACAAGCATCAAACCCCTAAAAAAAAATATGCATATGAAGGGGTCAGATTATCCTTAACAGCCACAATGGTGGACTTACTAACTAAACACTACACTACATCTTAGACCTGATGTAGTTCTATGTGTGTGTAATAATGCCTTAGGCGCTCTTGTGTCATTCACACTTTGTGAAAGTAGCGAGAAATAACTATGTGTATAAATGTAATAAAATGGTGGATGAAATTGAATAAACTCCTCCTATGCAATGTGATGCATATGAACCATCCTTATGCCTTGTGATGGAGCTATATGGAGGAAAATGGATCCTTTGATGGATGCAACCTTAGGTGATGATAGTATTGCTTAGTGCTTGGTCTCTCATTATGGTCTCATAACTTTATATTTATATGGTTCTCTTGTTCTAATTTCATAATTAACCCGAAAATGTTAGAAAGCTGGAACACTGAGAGGGGGGTGAATCAATATTCAATTCAAATTTTAAAAATCACAAACTTAACCACTTAATCTGAAAAATAATTCAAAAGAGAGCAATCATCAATACACATACACAAGAGACAAGAAATATTAAGTGAGAAACCCAAATAGGGAGAAAACCCACTCAACTAGTGCACTATGTGGCAAAAGGTTACAAATATTTGTTGATATATTGTAGACACCTATAGTTTAATCAATGCACTATTACTCCTAATGTTGCACTCCCTATTCTTCCCTTTGCAAATTGATGGCACACCGCACCAATTGGACCTATCTAACTCCCTTCTCACAACATCCTTTTGGTCGTATTTCCTATTATAAACCACTTAAACAAGCCCTCATAGCCTCATTCTTACTACATTAGCTTCTTATTCCCTTCTAGTTTGCTTCTATTAGCTCTCTGGAAGATCAATCCACTTTGTTGGATTGATTAGGCCTTTAGAACCCCTTTTAGAACCCTAATTACTCTCTAAGAGAGATTAATTAGTCTAACCTAGGTTAACTACCCTAAACATAGTCAAACCTCACTTAGACTTGCTAAAAGTTCTTTTTGGACTTTATCATTTGTCCCACATGCACCCAAATCTCCCATTTTCCCAAACCAAAAACTATAAATAGGGCTATACCCCCTCCCTCTTTTTCTAAGAATTCTCTCTTCTTCCTAGCATAGATTATAGTATTTTGTTTAGGATTTAAATTGTATTTCACTTTCTTCCATCGAGCTATTAGCATTTCCTTTTGTATTTTTTAGCATATTAATGGAGTAAAGGAAGATCCATTAGCCTTAAATCCATTAATGGGGAGATCTCTTTCTCTTAAGCACACAATCAGTGAAGGCTTGGATCCTCTTAGGTTCATTATTTCAAGCTTTTAAAGAATAGAGGTTAACTTCTTTTGTTTAGTTTGCATGTTTACTTCAAATTAATGTATGTAAAGAAGAACAACTTGCTCATTTATCATCACATGGTCCACTGATCAGATTGTTAAAAGCCTTTAGGGTTTCTTTAGAGATTCTTACCCCAAATCCATGGATCTTGAAACTTTTTATTGAACACATTTGGCATGCCCGGTGGGAGAATTATGTCCATCATCCATTAATGGAGGTCTTTTAGGTTTTTCAAAGTTCATTTTCAAGTTTTTGGGTCAAATCACTTGTTATTTCCTCATTTATGTTTCTAACACTAGATAAATGACCTTCATTTACATATATTTTGTGGGTTTGATATAGAAATAGGACACTTTGACTAACAAATAACCTATTTGCTTTTGAAAATTTGAAAATCCATGAGTTTTGTAGGTTTTTCACAGGGTGCACATAGGTTTTTACAAGAGGCACGTACACGTTGAAACCCACACGTCTCTCACAAAACAAGCACGCACTGCCCGGCGGTCCTTATCATTTGTAGGTTTTACCTCTGCAAGGATGTGCATGCATCTCCATCATATGGCACGCATATCCATCTCTCTAGACGTGTATACGTAAATATGGTTGACTATGTAAAAATTGAAAATTTTCTATTTTTGCTTGGACACGTACACGTTAAAACCTAAGCATTCACGTTATTATGCAAGAGTCCTTGTCTATTTACAAGCATCTATGTTTTAATATACTGGGTTTCACTAATTCTTGTCCTGCAGCATATACGCCTGGGTTGGGTGCATACCCCGTTGGTTAGGGAGCACTTGTGTCGGTTTAGGTGCGCAGTGTCTCATGTAAAGATTGAATTTTTTTCTATAAACTACAAAAACCTTTTTCTAATCTTTGCTGCAGATTTCTAGGACAAAAAAGTTAAAAACAAAGTTTTTCTTTGGTCTTTGTTGGCATAGTTAAGTTTTTTCGGTTTTTATCCTAAAACTAAGTTTGTAAAAGGTGTGTATGCTCTCTCCTCGCACCTTAAAAAGTGATCTTGGAGATCAAAAAAACTTATACCAAACTTATATCAAACACTCAAAAAAAACTTATTTTATAAAGGAAGAAGTAAACTTTCATGTGATTTCAGTAGGATTTTTCACATTGTGTATGCTCTTCCTTCACACCTTTTAGCAATCTTAGGAATCAAAATCAAAGTGTAAAGTTATCTTTCTTGACATCAACCTACGAATTGTAAAATTACTAAAAACTTGTTTTTTATAGGACCTAACGCTTGTCAAAGAAGGGTGTCGAAAACAAAAATACAAACTTCTAATACACATGTTTCTTGCAGGTTGCCAAATGGTGTGCTACTTAAAACCACATTAAGCTAAACAAGATTAAAAAAACACACCATATTCAAAACACTGTATTGCAGGTTTCGAAAAAGGGTACGCCCCTCTCCACTTAACTGGAATGTAACCGCTTTAGCATAACGTCTTAAGCTATAACAATGGGGGTGGTACTAGGAACCCTAAATTAATCCACCACTAAGTAACCTCGTGGATGAAACAGGAAGTGCTCCGCTTACCCACTTGACTAGTATGCCTTGTGAGATATAGTTACCGGTTGTCCATATAGCGACCCCAAGGAGAGCACACATGGATGCACTAGTTTCCCTTTGTGCTCAAAGGGGGTAAAGTAAAGCCGAGATACTCCCAATATAGGTAAGGGACTATTTGGGTAAATCACACTCTCTTAAGAAAACTTTGTAACACCTAGTTGAGATAACTTATTAAGGGAACCATTCTATCTTGGAGCCTAATTTACTAGTCCATTATTGCATCAAGCCATCATGAAGTGAAAACTTATCTCGGAATCTAAACCTTGTTTGCCAAACAAGGAAAAGAACCCTTGTGAGTTTAATCTCGAGTGTCTTTCATCACGATACTAAAATACATCCCACTTTCTCTTAGTTTCATTATTTTCTTCTGACAAGGCGAAGCTATGACCAAGTTGCATTTAGTTTTGTTTTCATATTTTTGATCTATACCCTTACATTCTCACCACCCATTGTTCGGGGTGAGAAAGGTACATACATTATGCATTTTTATCGAGATAGTACTCACCACTTTTTTGTCTCTTTACACCCATTCATGTTTACGGTTGGGTTGTTAAACGTCTAAAGTGTGAAGGTTCACTTTTCATATCTTTGATAAAAGTCCTTCCATCTTGATTTCAAGATTGTCTTCATCGTTGTGGGTTTAGTTCATCTTTTATCTCTCCTTGAGTTGATAGTTTTGTTTGCATCCTAGATGCGTAAATCTCGTACTTACATCATATTCTCATTTTGTGAGAAGATGGTATAAGTCCCTTTATTACGCGGTTACGCTGCTCACATGATTAAAAACTCCTTGTTATACTTATCACTTGGTTTCAATTTCGACGTCATCTAAGTCTTCTTGAAAAGTGTCGATAACACCTTATATATATCGTAATAAGGTTGTCATGGTACTAACACCTTGCTTGCTCGTTAATGTATCACGGTGACGTTGTTACGCTATATCTATTTGTGACTTCCATTTTTAGAAGGTTTGGCTTTCATCGGCATTCAAACTAGTTTTAGGTATACCTTGTCAAGAGACTACATCAACATCACATCAGTACTTAGGCCTTGTTAGAGTTCTAACTCAACCCACACATTGGTAAATATTTGTCGCTATTTGTTTTTAAGGCATAGGTTTAGTAATTGAGTGATCATTACATTTAGGTGTGCATATAAGTGTTCCTTGATAAGAATGACTACATAACACTACATCTAGGATACACTGTGGTATAGTCATACACTTAGGGGTCATGCTAGCTACATATAAAACATTTGCTAGTAATGCCTAAAGTAATAAAAATGGAAACCAAATCAAATGAGCATGATATAGGAGAAAACCTTTTCGACACCTTCCCATTTAGTGGCCATAATTTGGCACCTCTCTTTTCTCAAGTCAAAGATACAGAGGCATTAATTGATCATAGTGGAGAAGAGTCAGACTCTTCCAGAGAACAACAAAGGTTAGAACTAAATAGATTTGATGAACTCCTATATTATAATAAAGATCAAGTACTCACAAGAGTCTTAGCATTAGGAGATAAAATTTTGCATGAGCGTGAAGAAGAAACAAAGGTCATTAACCCTAACCTAGGAGAACAAAGATTCATCTTAGACATAGATAACCCTTTTGATGTGGGATATGCTTCCACTTCTAGGAAACATAAGGCCACTGTCGAAGGTGAACCATCACAAAACCTCACTATAAAGCTTCATGTAAAGTGAAAATTGAGCGTAAAGCTTCTCCTCCTTTGAAATTTGATGAAGAAGAGGACCCCCTGGTTGAGGAGGAGATCCTCCAAAAATAGATCTTGAAATTGAGAAAGAAACTAGCAAACCTAGGCTCTTCAAGAAGAAACATATACAAATACAAAGACAAAAACAAACTTAACAAGTTTCAATTTGATCCACATATAGACTATACCTTTAAAGCAAATCAAGTGCAAAGGCTAATGTCACCTACTAAAGAGAAACTCATTCAGGAGGATTTGAAATCTTTGAAAGATATGCTTACTACATTACAACAAGGAAATGTAGGCCAAAATAGAAAATATTTGTATGAAGAACTATTTCCTTACCCCTTTGATAAGGACATGTTACAACAACCTTTCCCAAAAAACTTTACCATTCCCAAGTTTGATAAGTATAAGTGTAAAAGTGATCCTCGTGATCATATAAAATACTTTTACATGGCTTGCCAAGAGGTCGCATATAGTGATAATTTCTTAATACGACTTTTTCCTCGCAACCTAGGAGCCGTGGGATTGGAATGGTTCTATAGCATACCCAAGGGCTCCATTACAACGTGGCCCGCGTTAGCAGAGAAATTTGTAAGGAATTACTCCTATAATATGGAAAGCGACATCACAATGAATGATCTATGCAATACAAAACAAAAACCCAATGAGACATTTGCATGATTTTTACAATGATGGTATGGGTTAGCCTAGTTATTTTCCTTGTGCATTACCAAAAAAATAGTTAGTGAGCATATTTGTTCCTAACTTAAACCCTAAAATAGCCTTTCACTTACAAATGCATTGTGGCTCAAACTTCAAAGAATTCATAGAGAAAGGTAGTCAAATTGAGAAATCCCTCATTGCCAAGGAACACTTAAACCTATCACTAAAAACAAACATGAAGCCAAATCCACAGACAAACCTAAATTATTCAATAAGAATAAGCATGTTGTTGGTGATGGCATTACGAGAATCCAAGAGAGTCCAAGCCGTATAAACAGGCCCACTTTTAAAACTTTCACAAGGACCTCATCCCAAAGCACCTACAAAACATACATTTACATCCTTAACAGAGTCCTTATCTACCATCCTAAAACAATTGGATGATGCAAAAATGGTGGAATATCCAACTACAATAGTACCATACCCAGAGGATGCTCCAAAGCCGTTTGGTTCAAAGATCATGAATATTGCAACTTCCACCGTGTTAAAGGACACAAAACATATAGATGTCTTGAGACTACGCCATTATATACAAGACCTCATCGAAGAAGGAAAGATCGTTGTGGATTCTCCCCCGAGTCCTGGGAAAGGTCCAAATGAAAAAATGGGTATTTACAAGGAACTTTTTCCTAACCATGCGGATAAAAAAAAGAAAACCAGATTGAGGAAAAACCTCCAAGGACTATAGGACTCCTGCCTATGTTTACCCTATAAATGATAGTCCTTATGATTCCCTCATTGGATGTATTAGCTCATCTAATGAACAGATCAACACCATTTGGATTTTAGAAAAGAGTTGTACAATCAGACAAGATGTTCCCGTTTAGTCATACTTGATCATATGCCTATCCCTTAGGAATGTCAGTATAATTTAATACAACAGTTAGAGAAAACACCTACTAGGATATCTATTCTCGATATCCTCAAGATATCTAATGCCCATAAGAACATACTATACAAGACTTTGTAAAATTCAGGGATTTCTACAAATGTAGATCTCAAGAACCTTCAAGCCATGATTGTGTGCCTAGACACCAATGATCATATTACTTTTTATCATACTACAATCCCGCATAACAACCCAGAGCATAACTTACCCTTGTATCTCGAAGTGGTGGTTACCTGTCATAAAATCAAAAGAGTACTTGTAGATGGGGGATCTGGTCTAAATATTTGCACATTGAAGCTGGTCAAGCAGTTAGGTCGTTCGAAATAGAGCTAGGTGCTAAAACTATCATAATCATGGCATATGACAATGAAGAAAGAGAGTCAGCAGGACTATAGTGGTTCCCATGGAGGTAGGACCAATGTGTCATGACACAACGTTCCATGTCCTTGACTTGGACCTTCCATACAACATGCTCTTGGGGTGCCCATGGATCCATGCCATGCAAGCTATTCCATCCAATTTCCATCAGTGCATCAAGTTATGTCATGAAGGGCAAGTGGTTACCATTTTGGGTGACCCAAACCATTCACACATTGTAGGTCATTGCACAGTTTTTCTCATGTAGCTTATGAATGTCCTTCTGCATATGTAGTTTTCCCTTTACAAATAGAGGCTATGAAAAAACAAATAGATTCAAAGTCCATCACACTGTCAATCAAGAATTTCCTTCATTGGTCAACATCAACCAAATATGGCCCAGATAAGCCATTTACTCTAGAATAGGCTTTGTTGATATCAGAATTATTAGTATCCCCTAGGACAAGGGTTAAGCCTTATTTTCATTTCAAGAGAACTCTCAACAATGTCCTAAACCGTTCGAGAAATTTTTCCATAGGGGTCTCCTATCCAAGGAGAAAATGTTAGAAGACCCTACCAAAGCAGAGTGCCAGAAGGCACCATGGCTTCATGCAATCAAGCACCTCAGTACATCAAAGGTCCCCACATGATGTTTTTCATGGGCTATAGCGGGTTTGGATGTGGCATTAATGCACAAGGTCGGTTAGAGCCTATTCCCATCCCTCATTTTAAGTATAATAAACATGGCCTTGGGGTAAAGCCTCATAAAACTCTACCTTCTAAGAATGACACCACCTCTTCTGAATGTGAGGATGTTTCATCTCATTCTGATAGTGACGTAGATTCCTAATGTAGCCTATACGAAGATCTTGCCTCCATAAACCTCTTCCTAGATTCATCGGTCCTTACCTTATCGAATCCACCCCCTTAAACAAATATCCAGTAGCCCTTGTATATCCTGAACTCATAGATTGGGATCAAAAACTTCACATGCCCCTAGATTTCTTTGAAAATGATGAGGCATTTATGGAATTCATGGGACTCAGGGATTTTATTCCGGCTGGGGAACACAAGAAATTATTTAAGATTCAACTAGACACATGTGCTTACTTCAGGGAAGAAGTAGAGATGTGTGGATGATTGAATAAAAAATCTATAACTAAAGGTACACCTACTTCGAGAAACTAGGAAAGAAGGCTAAACGGAGATCCCATAGTGATAAACTCGTATACAAATAGAACAAAGAGTCTAAAGATGAAGTGATTTATCCATTTAAAGATGATCATGAGCTACCATAGGAGGTCAATCTTACTCTTCCCCCTGATCCTACACGGATGGAAGATGCTTCTAAAATGCTTATTGAGGAAATAATCAACGTCAACATTGGCTCAGAGGAGCAACCCAGGATAATAAAGTTGGGAGCTTCACTCTCATCTCAAGAAAAAAATATCTTTGTAGAGCTCTTAAAAGAATACATGGACATATTTGCATGGACATATGCAAATATGCCTAGTTTAGACCAGAGCTAGTTGTGCACAACCTCATTGTGCACCCAGATGCCAGACCAATCAAGCAAAAGTTGAGAAAGATGCATCCTAAGGTAGCACTCTTAGTTAAAGAAGAATTATAAAATTTTTGGCTACTGATTTTACTAAACCTATTGACTATTTGGAATGGATCTCTATGCAGGTCCCAGATCTGAGAAAAATCCCGTGGGCATAAGGATCTACACTCGATTTCCATGACATTAACAAAGCATGTCCAAAAGATGATTTTCCCTTACCTAACATTGACATGATAGTTTATTCCAGAGTTGATTATGAAATGTTGTCCTTAATGGATGGATTTTTAGGTTATAACCAGATACAAATTACGGAAGAAGATTAGCATAAGACAACATTCATCACCCATTGGGGAAAATTTTGCTACAAATTCATGCCCTTCGAGTTAAAGAATGCTTTGGTGCTACTTATCAATGGGCTATGATAGTTATATTCCATGATATGATAAGTGACATCATGGAAGACTATGTTGATGACATCATGGCAAAATCCAAGAGTAGAAAAGAACACCCTGGAGTATTAAGGTGTATTTTTAGCATCTATGAGACTATAAGGTTCGTTTGAACCCTAAGAAATGTGTCTTCGGTGTCTTATCAGGAAAATCCTAGGGTTCATTGTTTCATAAAGAGGGATTGAAGTGGACCCTACAAAGGTTATGGCTATCACGAAATGCCACCACCTACCACTCTCAAGCAACTAAGGAGTCTACAAGGGAAAATTCAGGCAATCCATCACTTTATTTCACAACTTGTGGATAAGTGCCACCCCTTTACCCATTTTCTCAAGAAATATGTCACATTCAATTGGGGACTTGACTATCAGAAAGCCTTTGCATTACTCAAATAGTACTTGGCCAGCCCACCTGTACTCATGCCACCTACCCTAGGTGAACCTCTCCTCTTATACATTTCCACTACCCAATTTGCTATTGGTGCATTGCTTGCCCAATACAACTTAGACCATAAAGAGAGAGCAATTTACTATCTCAGCCACACCTTGATCACATATGAGTTGAATTATCCCCAAATAGAAAAGTCCTGCTTAGCAGTTGTCTTCACATTCCAAAATCTTTGCCATTATCTCCTGAATAATAAAACCAAGCTCATATCCAAAGTTGACTCTCTCAAGTACCTTTTATCCAAACCCACCCTCATAGGTTGAATGGCTAATTGGATCATTCTCCTGAGTGAATTTGATATCAACTTTGTGAATCAGAGTCTTTGAAAGAATAGGTACTTGCTGATCGGTTGGTAAAATATCCCCTCCCAAGAATGGAACCTTTGTGCTTAGATTTACCAGATGCATGTATGATGCATATTGAGGAATCCGTAGAATGGCAGGTCCACTTTGATGGATCTTTTACCTTCCATGGATCCAGAGTAGGAGTAGTCCTCATTACTCCAACAAGAAATGTCATACCATGAGCATTCCGGTTGGGATTCCCGTGTAAAAATAACATTATAGAGTACAAAGCACTCATCACTGGCCTCAAGCTAGCTATTATATGGAATATCAGAAAAGCGTGAGTCATTGGGGACTCTCAACTTATCATAAAACAAGTTAACGATGAATACAAGGTTAAAGATGAGAAGCTTATTTTGTATAAAAATATGGTTGAAACTCGAAGGAATATTTTACACAAGTCATATTTGAACAGAAACCAAGGGCACATAATAGATCCGTAGATGTTATGACTACTATGGGATCTCTCTTACGCATAGCACATGAAGAAAGTAAGATGCCTTTCTTCATAGAGCATTTACAAGTGCCTACTTATGATATGTTGGAGTCATGTTTGGCACTTGAAGTTGTTGGTCCTTTATCCCCTTGGTATGACCCTATCTTTCAATACCTACAAGATGGCACTCTTCTACCTGACATCACCCATTTTGAAAAGAAATCCCTTATTTACCGCATAGCCTGTTATACCCTCCTAGGACCCACCCTTTATCGTCGTGGCTATGACGGGAATCGCTTTGTTGTTTGGATGTTGCTGATTCTATTCACACTATTAAAGAAGTACATGGTGGTATTTTTGAGCGCATACTAGCGGCATGGTCATGGCTGAGAAAATATTGAGGGTGGGCTATTATTGGCCTACCATGGAATCTGATTATTGTAACTTCGTAAAGAAGTGTTAACTATGCCAAAAATATAGAAATTTAATACATGTACTAGCACAAGCCTTACAACCTATTGCAATGCCTTGGCCATTCTCTAAATGGGGCCTAGATCTCATAGGAAGCTCCATCCTTCTTCTTTAGATGGTCATACTCACATCATCATTGCCACCGAATACTTTACCAAATGGGTAGAGGTTGTCCCTCTTACCTATGTCAGTGCGTAGATTTCAAAATTCATCATGAACCACCTCATATGCCGTTACGGGATCCCTTCAGCCATTGTCACTGATAATGGTAAATCCTTCAAAAAAAATGGTTAAAACCATATGCCAACAAGCGTAAGCCACTAATAAGACCCTTGTGCAGATTATGGAGAAAATGGTTAGTAAAACCAGCCGTAATTGGCATCTACAGATACATCCCGCCCTCTGGGCCTATCATACCTCCCTCTGCACTCTTTTGGTGCGACACCATATTAACTTTTCTATGGCACTGAAGCCATCGTACCTTTATAAGTGGAGCTTCCTTCCCTGAGAATATCTCTCAGAGATTATCTTGATAAAGACGAGGACTACAGAGTTGCTCACCTTGCAGAGTTAGAGCTATTAGATGAAAGGCGTATCAGAGTGCTCAATCACCTAAAAGTCTATCAGAATAGAGTGTCTAGAGGATATAACAAATGCATCATTCATCAGGAATTTGATGTAGGAGATCTAGTTCTCAAAGAAAATCAGAAGAACATCATCAAAGATAGAGAAAAGAAAGGAAAGTTTGAGGCTAACTAGTTAGGTCCTTATGTTGTAATTGCAAAATATGGATCAAGAGCCTACAAACTTGCATATTCAGATGGTGAAGAGCTTCTAGAGCCTATAAACACCATGCACCTCAAGTGGTTCTATGCTTAAGCATGGCTAGAATATTCCTCAAGTAGAGTAATAGTGCATTGATCAAACTACAGTTATATTTAAGGGATAAAGCTACTTTCATTTTGCAACGTTATCTTAGGGAAACGTAGACAACAATGAAGATTGTAGCTGTGAAAACTTATCTTTTTAAGATAAACCCAAAAAAATTAGAAAATATATCAATGTTGTCCCGCAAAATCAAGGTAATGCTTTAATTACTTTTAGTTGTTGGTTTGTATAGTTTTGATGTTCTTAGCCTGTTGAATTGTTTATTCTTTGAATAGGTTCATTTGCTTACATTACATTGGATCTTATGTGATTTAATTGTGTAAAGCATTGCACTCATTTAGGAACTTTCATACTTGTAAAAATTGTTGTAGGATTCTTTGCTTATTATGTGTGTTTATTAGAATTCATTGTGCTTGCTTAGATTAGATGCCTTTTTAATCTCTTGTTAGTTTTTGCAGGTGTTTTCATTTAGTTGTATTTTGTTGTGTTGTTTGTATGTGTATATTTGTTTAGTTTTGTTAACTTTTGCTTGTGTGTTTTACACAGTTGTTTGTTATCACATTCTATCATATATCATTTCATCACATTTTTAACATCATTCACTACATCATATATATACAAAAATGCTAAGTATTACATCATGCATGTATGCTAAGCTAATCATCACATATCGTATCATCAATGGGGGCAAGAGGGGTTGTGCATAATCACAAATCTATCCCCCCCACACCAATATCATCTAGTATCATCCCAAGTGCTAGAATAAAAACTCAAAAAGATCTCATAAATCCAAAACATGTGGTGCTATCTACAGATACATCATCAATATGAAAGCATGAAATATACACATTTCTAAATCTAAAGTATGTCACGTACATAAAGAAAAGAGAAAGCATACGTCATAAATCAATCATAGTATGGTATATAAAAACATCCATATATACATGTATAACTGTCTAGATCAATGCTCAAAATATACATCATCGATATAATATGCCATCTAAAAGGGGCATACATAAAAAAGAATCGAGCCTTCATCAAGAGGCATCCTCAAAACAATGGTACATACAACTATACATCAAAATCAGCCTTCATAAGAGGAATGTATACAATAATCTGTATAAAAATAAGCAGTAAAAAGAGCTCAACCACAGCTCTCACCCTCATTGGGGCTCCGGGTTTGTGACTTGGTGAACAAAATAATGGTGGTTTTGATGGACTTGCACTGTGGGTACCACCCTGTCTGTCTATCCGGTCGTTATCCAACTAGCTACCCTAGTATGGGCTACCTAACTAATCTCACTAAATGGCCGATCTCCGTGACACCGGAACCTATCACACTCACATCTAACCGCTAGAATGATACCACTCACCGATTTTCCGTAACTACCCTGAAGTAGACATTCCTATAATACAAGGCCTCACCACCAGATCTCATGGCATCCCATATCAAATCCACATCTCTAGAAGCAAGAGCTTCCTGTAGGGTGGTATCTGGCTAACCTATCAACTTTCCAATATAAACCTGGTTCTGTCTAGAGGCAGTAGTCTCCCAATCCCTATCTGCAGTGATAACTCGCACACTGGGCTCGGGCATGATCCTCTCGTATAAGGTAACCCTTTGACCGTGCATGTGCCTCGATCCCTGCGGGAAACAACCATCTACACCTGAGTCTGGGACTGGTGTAGGAGGCTCAATATCTCGAGCACCCTCTGCGACCATCTCATGAATCCAAATCTACCATGAAGCACTATCATTGCCTCTATGTGGCCTCGAGCTCTAAGCCGATCTCACTCGCTATAAGGGTCTCTGACTCATGCCTCGAGCCACATCTCTCTCTCTCTCTCCGGCCACTCAGTAACTACACAACAATTTCTTCCTATAACTACCTTTGGAGGATAGCCATTGCCCACCACCACCCTCTAACATCGTGGTGGTGGGCCTTTCTCTGGAAGTACCTACTTTGGAGAGGGGTATATATCCCTATTGGAATGCCTAATGGGGAAAATATATGTAAAATGACATGTATAACTGTCTCAACCTATGCCTAGGGCCCTATCCCTATGGTTGTTGTGGTACGGGACCCTGTCTCCTACCTCTGACATACTGGTGTGCGTCGGGCCCACCCTCATCATCATCATCATCGTCACGGCTGTCAAGACCACCAATGGCTCTACCCTCATCACCACTAGGAGGCCCTACATTAGGAGGTCTCACACCAATGTTATATGCCACTCTGGGAATAATCAAAAGGCACGGAAGCACACCATGATACCATGGCCCATACTCCGGCATAGTGCTCAAATCTCTAATCTACCTCAGTGGTACCCACATACAGGTACCACCTGTCAAAAATTGGCTAGTGCTCTATCATGGGAAATTTGTGGACCCATATCAAAATGCTCTCTGGCTCTGCGAGCATACCATCTGTCTAGCCTAGGAACATCTTGGGTAAGGCTAAAATACCTCTAGCAACGATCTACTCTGATAGCTCCCGCATATAGCTGCGGCTTCCTAAGATAAAATTCTCAACGGTAGTAGTGTTGAGCTCTAAACCATCCTCTGGCCACTGGAAATGTCTATAAGGCCTCCATACAATGGAAGCCTGTCGTAGCTCATCCAACTCGCGCCGGTAGTGGTATGTAACTCCCATAAATGGTCGCACATCGTCCCTCGCTGGGACTATCGACATTAAAATTTTCCTTCGTAATTTCTATTTTATTATGTATGTATTAGGAATAGGATGTTGTTAAGTATTATTAGTAGTGGCATTTGATAGAAGATAATGGCGCGTCAAGATAGTGCCGCCAATAAAGTAGAGTACTGCAGAATGTTAAAGTACAATAAAAATGTTGTAAAAAGTAAATATTTGTCGTAAGTGGTCCAGTAATGTTAAAATGTCAAAGTTGGGGTAAGTGGAAAAGTAGGGTCTACATGATTAGGAATTAGAAATATTATATTTGTAATAAGGACAAAGAGTAATGTCATAAATATTTTGTGTATTTTATTTGTGGAAAAGTCTAAAAATGTGGAACCCATATGAGATGATAAGGTTTATCTTATCTTAGAAGATAGGCCTACATGTAAAGGAAAGAGTTTAGGCATGGAATATGATTTTCCGGAAGAGATTTCCTATCCTATCTTATAGATAGGGTGGATAAGCCCAATTCCTATAAATAAAGAGGCCACCCCCTCATTTGGCATAGAAGGAAGTAGTAAGAAATATTGTATGAGTAAGTGTGTAAAGGAAGCCATCATTTAGAAGGTGTGTTAAAGAATCCATTGTGAAGTTTCTCCCATAGTTATTGTTGGAAGGCAAGTGAAGTCAAGTAACACTTGAAGTACCTCATGGGTGAAATTGTAACAATTGCATGTTGATATTATAATTTACACTTATATTTCAAATTTTTCATAATTCCTTCATATCATAGTCTTTGGTATTCTTGTGGTATGTTTGTTGTTTTGTTTCCATATTACATCCAACAAACTAAAGGTCTGGCATTAGTAAATAATCATAGCATGAGGAGTTCCCAGGTGGAGAATTATCATAGTGCCGATTGTTGTTAAAATTTTGGTTCCATCAAGCGAGACCATTCCTCGTTGGTGGATTTTCTAAAGAAATATTCCCACTTAGTCAAAATCCATTTGGAGGGTAACCTTGTTTTTACTATGCATAGTAGTTACCATGTTAAAGTCACTTTTTGCCATGAATAGTATTTACCACACAGTACCTTTAATTTTTATTGTAAATAGTATTTACCACAGTAACTTCACTTTTTACCGTAAATAGTGTTTACCAAAGTAAAGTCAATTTTTACCACAGTAAGTCAAGTTTTACCATAGTTTACCGTGGTCTTTCCTATTTTACTGTAGAAAGGTGTAAAGTCACTTTCTATTGTAGTGAGTCCAATTATTTGTGCACATAAGTCTTACTGATTGTACTTGTGAGTTGGTATTTCACTGTGGTTACTTTTTAAAATGGGGAAGATTCTTGTTTTTCAACCCAATATAATGAATATGCTTCCTCTTTCATTCAAGAGTTTAAATGATCTTGTATTTGTAATGGCCTCATAAGAAGGAAACAATGGATTGAATTTTTTCCTACCTTTTTGGATGGTTCCCTTAGGTGGTTTGAAACACTAGGTGATAATGTGAAAAATCATGGGATTTATTAATCGAAAGTTTTCTTGAAGAATTTGGTGAACAACAGAAATATGTAGATCTCATGATTGATATCACAAAGCTATCCCAAGGAGAGAAGGAAAAGATAAGGGATTATCATGCTCGTGTTCTAGAGCTAAGGAGGAAGCTTGATGCCTAGATCCAAAAGGAAGGATTAGCGGATGGGTTGATGAATGACATGGATAATCTCCTCTGTAAGCACTTCATTCTTGGGATGAAGCCAGAGATCAGAAAACAAGTGAAGTATGACCACCTAACTACCATTGAACAAGCAAAGGAGATTGCAAGAAGGCAAGAAGAAAGCATGGAAGAGGAGCCCAAAGAAATTGCTGCTAAGGTAGAGCCTACACCAACACCTTTGGTCCAGAATCCACAACCACTCTCAATGAGCACAAATATTTTCCCTAGTACATCTACTGAGTATGAAGATCTTCTCAAGAAGATGGGTCAGTTAACTATTAATCTTCTTCAAGGAAAGGAATTTAGTTCTCAAGGAGGAGATAGAGGTCCAAAAAGAAATATAACTGAAGTTGTATGTTATGGTTGTCATAAAAAGGGTCATTATAAGTATAATTGTCCAGATAGAGCTTCTACATCTGGTACAAGAGATAATGATAAAGGAAAATCACCTATGAATTCTTTTGATGTAGTAGATAGGAGCATAAATAATGAAGCAGATGTGTTTGTAACAAAAAGAAAGAAAGAAAAAGATAACCAAGATGGAAATGATCCTAAGAAGATGAAAGGAGAAACTAGTAAGAAACATAGGAGAAGAAAGTTGGGTGTGTAGGATTTTCTAATTTCACAGGGACAAGGACCATACTCCATCTTAGAAGATATGTCCAAAAGGCTTGCAAATATTACATATGGTCAACTTCTGGCTATGTCTTCTGAGAAGAGGTGGGAGCTACGAAGTGGACTCAATGCTCGATGAAGTAAGGAGGTTGAGGTACCTGTTTTAGAGGTAGAGGCGGATCCTTACGCTCCACAAGCTGAGGTATTATGTAATGGTATTTCAATTCATGATGTCTTAGTTGATGGAGGTGTTGTAGTTAATGTAATGACCGAGTTTGTAATAAATATTTTGGGTTTAAAAATTGATCGCCCCTCAACACTTATGTTAAGGTCATTAAATAAGGGAAAATATAAACCGAGAAGGTGTTGTTTCAAATGTGACAATATACATTATGGGTGTTATATATGTGGTAGATTTTTAGGTGATGAAAAATGGTATCTTACACGTACCCAATGTTATTGGGAAGGCCATGGCTAAGGATATTTCATGTAAGAAGATACTTGGAATGAAGGCTTCATGAAACTTGGTGTTTCGCACGGAATGTTTCGGCTCTCTGAGAATAGAATTGCTTCATCCTATCATTCCTTTGAGAAACAGATAAGGGTTAGGGCTAGGAGGAATACCTATTGAATGTTGAGATGGTGTGCGCATACCGTAGAGAAAGATCAGATCGACTGCGAAGAACTCCTTTTTGTCTTGGAAGGACTACCTGCAAGTAAGAATACAGGACCACCAGATTTTAATTAGACAATAAATGAGGGAGCTGCCTTAGGCCCAGGAAATATAAAACTTCCTTTCGAAGGTGGTCAGTTCCCCTTTTAATACGAATTAACACAAATGATAACAAAGAAAGCTATTGCAAAATCACGATTTAGGTATCTCGTTACAAAGCAATAGAAGCTAAATTATCAATAATAAAGCGTCACGTTGTTTGTTTGGTTACTGGTCGTTGATACATTCAGGTTGAGTTATAGGGATAAACCAGACTGGATCTGAGGTTGTTAGGTGGAAAATAGGTGAGAAAAAGGTTTTGGGGTATAAGTCACAGTGACCGACGCCGGTCACTGGATAACCGACCACGCGGTTAGAGAAACTGCTCGGTGGGGATAAGCGATACACCGATAGGGTCAGCAATCTAAGTGCTTCTGGATAGAGGTTGGTTGTAAGGTGATTGTGGGGTTATTAAGATTGGTGGATGGCTGAGGGGAATGATGGGAGGACAAGGAAGACTCAGAGTGTGGTAAAATGGCCTTCTGGGCAATATCAGGATATATGGGTGAAGGTTAAGTGCAGTATGTTGCTGGTAGTAGATCTAGGAATAAACTTATGATTACTATTAATCAACAGGCTCAAGAAAATGGTGCTTAGAAACATATAAAACACTACTTACTCATCACGATGAAGATGCGAGGTTCAGGATTTGTGATGATGAAGATAGGACCAAGTTGGATGATCGACAATCAAGATGAGTTATCTCCTCTTTGATGCTCGGATGAGTATTCTTGAGCTCGGTTATTGGTTGCGATCTTGGACTTGATGTCCTTCTCTGCAAACTCTTCCTGTTTCTTCACTTGTCTCTGCTCGGCCAAGCAAATCTGGATTCTCTCAATGATTTCTCTTTCTTTTTCGATCTAATGAAAATCCGATCCTTTGTTTTTGGTTGGAAGTGGTCATTTCTGAGGCGATGGTGGTTACTGTGCAACCAATGGCGGTCGAGTAGGAACGGTATCGGTCGAGTCAAAGTGGGCTATTTTTGGTAAAATAGCCAGCTTTCCCTCCTTTTCTCCTGAGGGATTAGTTGCGGGCTTGGTCAAGTCATTATGAGGTCGGTTTTGGGTGCGGGTGAGGAGTAATTAGTCATAGGTGTGGATGTAGACCAAGTTATAGGTCTTAATTAGGTTAGTTTAGGGTTAAGACTAGGTCATGATGAGGTGGCAAAATGAGGTGGCAGGTATGGCGATGTGGATTTATTAATTATAAGGTAATTAATAAATAATTGTGTAAGGTTTAGGTGATGAGGTTAGGTTGTGAAATGAGATGCGAGGCACAGGGTGTCGTAAGACACAAATTTGGTGTCTACATTTAGCCCCTTGTTGTCGTGTAGCTTGTCTTTGTTAAAGCTGCACGGACAATAATAAGAAGTGGTTACCCCTGTTAAGGGTATAGGTAATCCCCCTCAAATCTATCACAGATTGAGGTAGCGTGAAATCAGGGATAGGGTTGATAAAGGGTAAATGGTGTTGAGATAATGGTAAGATGGTGGGGTAGGTCCAAGGAAGCAGACGCACGTTGACATGCAGTAGTGCGACCAGGGTACATGATTTGAAGAGAAAACAAGCAATTCATAGGCAAAGGTCGATAGTTTATCCAAACAAGGGTGATATAATCCTGGTATCCAAGGCATAGGAAGTAGCTCGGGGGATATAACGGGTAAGGTACAGGAGCGTTTAGGCATGTTCGGCGGTACAAATGGTTGGTTTGGTTGAGATAAACGTCACGGTCTCTGGTCAGGCAAAGTTGGTTGGTGATCAAGTCAAGGACCCTAATCATGCTAAAACACGAAGCAGGTGAGCTCGATTGAACAAAAAAGGTACATGATGGATGGATAAAATAAAATGTTGATTGTGGGTATGGTATTTAATTGGTGCGGCCTTAGGTCGGGCCAAATGGTTGGAGTGCGGCCTTGGGTCGGGCCAAATGGTTGGTTCGGCCTTGGGTGGGCGAATGGTTGGTTCTGACCTTGGGTCGGGCCAAATGGTCGGGGTTGCGGCCTTGGGTCGGGCCAAATGGTTGGTTGACGGCCTTGGGTCGGGCAAATAGGTTGGTTCGGCCTTGGGTCGGGCCAAATGGTTGTCGGCCTTAGGTCGGGCAAATGGCCATGGGTCGGGCCAAATGGTAGGTTATGGCCTTAGGTGGGCCAAATGGTGGGTTAGGTCGGGCCAAATGGTTGGTTCGGCCTTGGGTCGGGCCAAATAGGTTGGTTGCATGGGCCGTGGGTCGGGCCAAATGGTTGGTTACGGCCTTGGGTCGGCCAATGAAGTTAACAAAGGGTTTCGATGAAGGTGGATATAGGCGATGTTGGTAGAAAGGGCTATTAGTAAATAAGGGCGAAATTGGGGTAGAGGTGAGATAAAAGCGATATCGATTATGTATGACCGATATCGGTTAGATGGCAAATCGGTTCTTAGGCACAATAAAACCGATATCGGTTATAGGTCAAAAACCTATAAAAAGAAAAAATATGGCTGTCATTGTCACATTGTCAATTTGAAAACCAATTGGAGTTGTCTGAGGTGGATTGTTGAGATTGGAGCATTTGTTGGTTGAGGTGGCACTATTTGAGTGGAGAAGTGAGTGATTAGTGGGCCCGAGTGAGTAGGAGGCAGCAGTTGATTGGTGGAGGACCCAGCAGAGGAGAGGTGGAGCTATGGCACGGCCGAGAGAGAGCGGGAGGCTGGACCAGCTGGACCACCACCACCCATCCCACCACGATGATGTGTCGTCATACCGGTAGGTTCGAAACCCCTCATTGTGTGAATTTGATTGTATTATGTTGTATTTGGGTTTTGGGTAGGAATGCTAGATTTTGATAAAATAATTAATAAATGGAAGTTATTTGAAAAAAGGAGAGGGTAGATAGGTTAAATAGGCCAAGGCGGCTGGGTGGGTAGGTTTTTAGGGTGTTTGGGTGGGTATAGAGGGAGAAATAGGAAAAAAAAGGGAATGGGGTAGCCGCGTCGGGTTCGGCTCGGGTATTTTCCAGTGACCGATGCCGGTCACTAAGCGACCGGCATCGGTCGCAGAAATTCTTGGGTAGGTCGGGTTTGTGGGTGACCGGTGTCGGTCGGGAGTTGACCGGCGTCGGTGGAAAGGGGACCGGGGGTCGGTTAAGGTGTGCCGTATCGGTCCACAGAGCGTAGGATTTCTATTTTGTTGCGTCGTTTTGTGGTGGTTTTGGGTGTTAAGTTCTTGTTGGGGATGGCGTGTTGGGTTGTGTGGTGTTGTTTATGATTGGGTTTTGTGTGTTGGGTGTGAAGATGTTGGGGGATATTGTAGAATATAGGTGGGTAGAGGGGTTTGTTAGAGAGTCGGGGTGTGGTCGGGGGGATAAAAAAGGGGGTATAGAGGGGATAAGTAGATGTTGTGATAGAGAGTAGGGCTAATGTAGTGAGTTGGTTTTGCAGGCACGTCAGCAGCTGACGATGCGGGATAGGATGCCCCCCTGTTGAGACGGATGCGGCCACACGTGTCCGCAGCGCAGTGGGGTATCATGCGCGAGGTGGGACTCGGCGGAGTCAGTGAGTACTGAAGCGATCAGGGATCACGGTTTGATGGTCGCCCTCATCGAGAGATGGGATCGGCGACAATGTGTTCCATCTCGATTGGAGAGATGACCATTACATTGGAGGATGTGTATCGCATCCTTCGATTACCGATTGATGGAGGCGAGTCTTTCGGTGGGCGAGAGATAGCCATGGACAACATCCTACACGTATTGGGATGCGCCCGCTGCGCGTATCACAGCGTGAGCATCGCGTATGGGGATATGTCACGGGCCTGCCGAGCATGAGACACGGCTTGCCGTGTGTGATGATGATCGGGATCACTGCTTCGCCCTCCCGGACTCGGAGGAGGCCGCTTTCCATGGGCGCTTGATGGGGTTTTACATGAGATGGTCGAGGAGCATACATGTTATGCTTGGCACCAATATACAGTGCGAGTTATATCGAGAGTTGTGGGGCTATCGCCGGATGAGGCGATTCGGGATTTGCTCTACGTTTTTGTTACACTGTTGGGCATATGAGCATATCATATGCATTAGACCAGTAGGGCTGCCCAGCAGCCAGGGCCACAGGTGATCTACAGATATGGCTTCCAGAGGTGGTTGGGGGTCGTGGGCCGCCACGGCAGTTCGCGGGCGAGATGTGGCATATTACCGGCATGTATTAGAGGGCTTGACAGCGTTAGATATTGTATGGAGACCTTATAGAGGTCATCACCCCCGCGGAGGAGCCCGAGCACAGTTGCAGTGGATCCAGTATACATTTTGGATAGCGGGGCGGAGGCGGGGAGAATGCAGCGGATACCCCTGGAGAGAATGCGGCAGCTTAGGCTACGGCAGGATGAGCCACCTCCCTTCCCTCGATACTGGAGGAGGATGATGTAGAAAGCTCCATTGCACTACACCACATCCTATGGACCCAATTAGGGTAGAGAGAGGCGAGGCGAGCGATGATGGATGGCCGGTTATGCAGGAGCATTTTTGGTATGGTGGGCAGGAGAGAGAGCTGCGAGGAGCAGGCACTGCCCCTTGCGCCAGACTTAGCGGCTATTAGAGCGAGAGAGGACCAGCTCGAGGGTAGAGTACGGTTATTACGAGGCGCAGCTTTGCTGCTGCACGAGCACGAATAGGTGTCTTACGAGGCGGTAGCCGAGCTCGTGCAGTACGAGGCACGAGGCACAGTATGCACGAGCAGTGAGCACCACCACCGGCCAGAGCCACCAGTGCCACCGGCATGCAGCATGCACCAGTGCCACCCACGGCACCACCACCGCGGCCAGCGCGGCCAGCCTGCACGAGCACGAGGGGCCTTTGGTATTAGGAGTCGGGGACCAGCCCAGCGGCTACGGTGGCATGGTAGCGGGACCGTATATGGAGGCGAGAGCGGAGGCCCGGTACTATCAGGATGTTCTTGATGGTACCAGGGCTGACTATCAGCCATATGCGGCACATAGAGCAGAGACCTCTCGGAGTCAGAGATCTCAGGGAGGTGCAGCCACAGCCGGTGGAGTACATTACGGTAGGAGGCGAGGGAGGCGGCACGGGGACCAGCGAGGAGAGAGGCTTGAGGGCGGTGGGGAGAGCTGAGGGATCCCTGCATATTTTTGTGTTTGTACATTGGATATGGGCACCGGTCTGCGAACCGGTTATGTGTATAGAGGCCTGCGTGCCCTCATATGATTTATTCATTCATTTATTGATTCATTTATTGTATATACGGCTGCGAGCGATACAGGTTATCTGATTGATAATCTGGCCTGCGAGCGAGCCGAGTATTTTTTTATGATACGAGAGAGCGGCTGCTGAGGCGAGTCGAGATATATGCAGATTATTGCGGCCTGCGTGCCGGCTTTGTTGTATTATGAGATCACAGAGGCCCCTATGTAGGACACATTGTACATTTGAAACTTTGGATATATAGATATGATGATTTGACCCACATGTTGTGTTTAAAATGTTTTTAAGTGTTTTGTCGATGGTTTGTGATATAGAATGTATGATGAGTTTGATCCACATGGTTTATATATTGATGGTGTTGATGTCTTTTGTTGATGGGATGTATGTATATATATAGATGATGAGTTTAATTGACATGTTGTGTTATGAAATGTTGTATGTTTTGTCATTTGGTTTGTGAAATAATGTATGTTTAGCTTGTTGATTTGGATTCAAATGGTGTATAGATTGATGGTTTTTGATATCGTTTGTTGATGGCTTGGTTGTTTTTGTAAGATAGATAGATGATGTTGATGAAATTGTGATGAGATATGGATTTAATGAAAAATATGGATAATGGTGTTGTTCATGCAGGAAAAAGGGGCGGGCGCCACAAAAATTTGTAAAAATGAAAAAAAAGGCTTAGGTTTAAGCAACAGGGGACATGACCGATATCGGTTATGTAACCGATGTCGGTAGCTATATGACCGATATCGGTTATGTAACCGATATCGGTTATGAAAGAATTATTTTCCTAAAAATAGAAGCTGCTTTGGGTTGTGACTTAAGTTCTTATTTTTAGCATTCTTATTTTAGAGTCATGAAACCACAAGTTAAATATGCGAATGCGCGTTATTTGTTTGACAAGCTGCTACGAGGTAATTGCATGAAAGAATTTGAGTGATAAGGAGGAAAAGAGGCAGGTGAAGTGAGCGTGGGCTGAGATTCAGAAGGCAGAAAGACAAGTTATATTTGAAGAGGGTGGTGAACATGGCTGAACGAGGAGAAGCATCCAGCAGGCAGGGACGAGGGGAAGACATGTTCCGCCCCAAGCTGCTGCATCCCGAGAGGTAAACTGTTTGGTTGTAATTTGATTCTTGCATGTGTTGTAAATAGGATGAAAGAAGTGTAAGTGGGTAAAGATGAGAAAAAAAAGGTGATAGGCAAGGGTTGGGGATGGGTGAGTGCTACGGGGTAGGTAAACAGGGTGGGCATGTATGTTTTTAGGTATAAATAGGAGTAAACGGGCAAAATAATTATCGTAGGTGTATGTTTTAAGCAGGGTAGGTATATTTTTGACAGTGACCAGTATCGTTTGGAAGTAACCGGTATCGGTTTGCAAACCGGTATCGGTTATTCATAACCGATATCGGTCACTGTATGAGTTTCCAGAATTTGAGAAAAAACCCGTGGAGATTTGTTCTTTTGAATAATTATGTGTCGTTTTGATGTATGCAGGCAGAAGCAGGGTTAAGGATGAATGATACTTTGTGCAGCGTTGTTGTCACGAATCAGCGGATGTAACACCAGCTGAATGGGCATTGATAAATCGGTTGGGGTTAAGTGGAATCTGCTATTATTCAAGAATCACGCGTAACCATGCTATGTTGCAGGCGTTGATTGAGAGATGGAATCCAGAAAAGAATACCTTCTATATCGCCAGCGAGGAGATGCGGTGACTTTGGAAGATGTGTTCCATATTTTGAGACTCCCAATGATAGGAAAAATAGTGTATCAGGCGTTGCCCATGCAGGGCGGGCAGCGATAACAACAGTATTTGGGTCAGCTGCACGAGATTTGACACAGCGAGGTTTATCATTTACGTATGGTACAATGTATGCAACACACCCACTGAAACAAGGTTGGCCGTGCTATTAATGATAGCGGTGGGGTATTATGCATTACCGAGGGCGGAAGGTGGAAGATTTCCCAAAGCATTGATGAGTGTTATTTGGGAAATGATAGAAATGAGCGTGACATTCGCATGGGCACCCGCATATCTGGCAGAGTTATATAGGGGTTTATGGGCATGCAAGCGAAAACACGAGGCGACACTTTGGATTGTTCGTACTTATTACATTGTTGGGCCTATGAGCATATTGTTTGTGTGTGTCAATAGGCCGACCCATTGAAGTCGGGAGAGGCGGGAGTGCAAAGGTTGGGATTGAGACGATGGGTCAGACGAGAACAAGCGAGATCCCGAGGCCGTGATAGATGACATCGAGTATTATAGACAGTATGGGAGATGGTGACGATTGCGGATATTTTTGGAGGCCGTACGGGAACTATATGGTGACAGAGCACATAGGCGAGGAGTTGAGGGTGTAGAGCGATTGAGGTGGATCGCGGGGGCATAGGCGGGTGAGTATGAGAGGATTCCTCTAGATCGCGTGCGGTGACAATTTGGGTTCGTTCGGGATATACCTATGACATATAGACCATACATGAGGATCGGCGCGAGGGCATTCTCACCTCCCGGCCTACACCCTCGAGAAGGCCGAGAAGAGATAGATAGCGGCCGATCGTAGGGTTATGGATGCGGGAGAAGCAGAGAGGCTATAGAGTATGGTGGGTAGCGAGCTGCGAGGTGCACGTGAGTGCCTGACATAGACATTTGTGATTACAGCGGAGAGAGATCATCTGCAAGATTTGGCTGCTTGTTCAAACACGAGTGAATGAGACAATGGGATTGTTAGAGGCTTCACGATTCTGAGTGGAGAAGGCTGGAGGCAAGATTCCTCCACGCGAGAGGGCGTATTCGTATGTTACGAGGAGATGTTGGCGGATCAATGGGAGGAACCAATGGCGTAGTGGCACCTTTGAGGATGGAGAGGCCAGCCCGAGGGGCATCGACGATCACGATCACCACCTGATTCGGGAGGAGGTGCAAGGGTCTAAGTGAATTTTATAGGAATATAAGAATAAATAAGGATGCCGACCTGCGAGTCGATGATAGAGAAGATGTATTTGTTTAACATCTAAAATAAAACTAAAGATGTATGTGGTTTTGAGTGATGATAATAATAAGAATGGTTGTGTTTTAAATGTTGTTTTTGTTTGTTTTGAAAAAGGATAAAGATGAATGTTGGCAAATAGAAATACACAAAAAATATTTATATTGACAACACATGATAGGGTATGGTAGGGGATGGTCGAGCTAACCTTGGGAGACCCCATGTCTCCTAAGTGCTGCCTACATAGCCCATTGCACAAAGCAAGGAAGGGCCTCAGACCGATGTAGTTCTCCCTTAGGATCAGGGAGAGGTGAATTCAGGCAATTTGGTTGTGGTTAGGCAATTTGTTGGTTGGTAAAAATTTGATGTTGGTAGGGTAATGTTGTTGGTGTTGGTAGGGTAAAGTGAAAGTTAGCATACCCAAGTAGTAGGGAATCGTGTCCTGATTAAGGTCAACACACAATCCTAGAGCCGAGCAAAAGAGGCAAGAGTGTCCCGTAGTTGAGAAGAGCTAAACAAACCACATATTAATGTAGGATGAGCTTGAATCCCTAGGTACCTTGCATAGGCGAGAAGTCGATAGGTGAAAAGAGTGGTATAATCACAATATATCGGATATACGTCACGTCCCTTGAGTTTTGTTGCTTTTGACAAATGGTGAGGTGAGGTGGTTGATGTGGCGAGGAGTGCGAGAGAACTTATTATAAGATGATTATCGACAAAAAAAAACCAAACCTAAATAGACAAGTCCATGACTCAAAAGTGTTTTGAAATCTTTGCTTTTATTTTTATTTTATTTTTTGGATATAGGTGATCGATGTGGGAAGTCTACATGGGATATGTATTTTGTTGTTCTTGAGGTCTTCACGAAGCTGATCAATGCGAGAAGCTTCGATAAAGGCTGACTATGTATAAATTTGTCCTTGAGGAGCGATCTATTTATATAGTAGCGAATGCGGTGTTTATGTATAAATTTGTCCTTCGGAGAGCGATCTATATATAATAGTAGCAATAGTTTGGCATATATTTGTCCTTGAGGAGCAGTCTATTGTATAATTTAGAGTCTAGATGTCCGTTGGGCATAAAGCATCTAGTTTTGTAGGAAGTTTGACTCAAGAAAATCCCATAAGTGTTTTAATTAAGAATGTGTCATTTTGATACTTTGAAGTCATGGACTAGACTAAAAAGGGAAGGCATCTTTTAAAGGAGGTGATAATCAAACCATGTGAGCTTGATTTGATTTTGAGATGTAAGAAACAAAGTGTATGCGGTGGTAAATGAGCTCAAGGGACGAGCGTAAGGTAGATAAGAAGTGATATAACACTAATTTCAACGAGTAGAATGGTGAAGATCACGAGGCATTAAGGGGCTCGAGCTCGGGTTTACCATTAAGCGAAGCTAAGCGATAAGTGCACGATCCATAAGTGTGAGTGATAATGTAAGGCCCAATCGATTAGGAGCAAATTTTCCACGTTTGCTCTTTTCTAGTTTGGTTACATGTTGATTCTCTTTGAGGACAAGATCACCAACCTTAAAAAAGTACGCTCATGAAGTCGTTTATCATAAGCACGCTTGATGCGTTTTTGGTAGATTTGAAGGTGATCAAGAGCCGTAAAGGCGGCGCTCGTCAAGAAGCTCTAATTGGGCTAACCGCTCTTGGCGGAAATCATCATTGGTGAGAATATCTGAAGAGATATTACGAGGAGGGTATTTGTATTTCGAGAGGCAAGACAGCCTCGGTACCATATACGAAAAGAAAATGGTGTGGCATTAGTGGAGAGTACGAATGCTAGTACGATAAGCCCAAAGGGCAAAGGGAATGTGATCATGCGGTTTCTTCGGACTCATTGACAACTTTCATGAGGATTTTGGTTAGGGTTTTATTAGAAGATTCAGCCTGACCATTGGCCTGCGGATAGTAAGGTGATGAGAAACTAAGTTTGATACCAAAGTTGTCACAAAGGTCTTGTAACAACTTATTTTTAAAAGATTTACCATTATACATTATTAGGCGATGAGGAATACCAAAAGCGGCGAGATAATGTGATGGTTAATGAATTCGACAATTTTTTCTTTTTGATTGAAATGAGTGGAATGGCCTCCACCCATTTTGTGTAATATTCGGTTCTTTGTGATTATCCAATGGTGGCGTTGCGAAGAGGTGGGTGATCTCACGATAAGGTCTAAACCCCATTGTGAGAAAGGCCAAAGATCTCGTGCGACACTGTAGCGGATGGCTAGGAGTATGTTGAAGGTTGGCATGTTGTTGACACATAACACAACGCTTAACATATTCGTAGCGATCGTTATTAAGTAGGCCAATAATAACCTAGGCGAAGGATTCGTTTAGCCACGCAGCGAAAGCCACTAAAATGTCCACCACAAATACCGTCATGGACTTGTTGGATGGTATAGGTGACCTCGCGTGCGGTTAGACATCGAAGGAGGATGCCATCAAAGCCACGTTTATAGAGAGTCCCCCCATGACAACATAACGAGAAACACTTTTAAGAAAAGCACGTTTTCCGTTACTAGTAAGGTCGGTGGGGAAGCAGAGGTTGTAAGGTAGTCGTGAAATTGGTGGTACAGGTATCCTGTGAATTAGCGAGACACATTATTTATCATACAAACAACCGGGAAATTTGAGTAGGATGGGGCAAAAAGTTGTTGGACCAAGGCGAATATGTCGAGTCGATTGGTGAGGCGGGAATTTGCGAGGCTAAGCAAGCCATAGTATCCATAAATTTGTTAGTGGAGCGGGAATGGTGCGGATAGAATACTTGAGTAAATGAGGTCAAAAGTGAATCCACGTAATGTTTGTACTTTTGAAGTTCCTCATTCTTACATTGGTAGATGCCCATAACTTGATTGACTACCAATTGAGAGTCACCAAAAATATTAATAGATTTGACACCTAAGTGTAATGCATGACTTTGGAGACCCAAAACAAGGGCCTCGTATTCCCATTTGTATTATTAGTGCGGGGAAATCGAGCGGAATGAAAGAGGCATAGGTTCAGCGTCGAGAGGAATGAGAACAACACCGGCTCCCTCCCTGGCTTTGGCATTTGGATCCATCGAAGAAAGAGGTCATTTGATATGACTCTTCCACTGAGTGAAAGAGTGGCGATGAGTTCGTCGGGAAATTAAAATTGGTGAATTGTTCCCGGGTAAAGGGGCCTCTGCATGAAGTTGGTCATGCAATAGTTTGTCCTTTGATTGACTTTTGTACAAACTCAAGGTCGAGGTCAGCGAGGAGCATAAGCCATCGGGCGATGCGTTGGTTTAGATGTGGTTTGGCATACATATAATGAATGGGGTCCGTGTTGGTGATGACAAAAGTTTTATGATTCAGGAGGTAGTGTCGGAGTTTGGTGGCTACGAATGATAGGGCTAGGCACAATTTTTCTACATGTGTATACCTAGTCTCGTAATCCACGAGTACGACTTATATAATAAGCGGCTTGTTCTCGATGTGCGAGTCCCGATGTGCGAGCATGGCTCCTATAGCATGGTCAGTGGCAGAAAGGTAAAGGTAGAAAGGGTGATCATCCTGAGGTGGAATAAGCACGGGTGGCTGCGAGAGATAGGCTTTGAGAGCTTCAAAGGCTTGGTGACACTCTTCACTCCATTGAAAGGCAATGTCCTTTTTAAGAAGGTGATGGAAAGGTTGACATCGATCGAGAGTTGGGAGATGAAAGCGCCGGATGGATTGAAGTTTACCTGCAAACTACGTAATTGTTTGAGGTTTTGGGTGGGGGCATTTCTAGGATAGCTTTGACTTTAGATGGATCGACCTCAATGCCCACGAAAAGAGCGATAAAGCCAAGAATTTTCCCGAAAGAACACAAAGACACATTTCTTTGGTTGAAGCCGGACTGAATATTGTAGCGCAGGTGATCGAAAATAATGGTTAAAACATCGAGATGTTCAACTGCGATGTTTAGATTTGCCAAGAAGATCATCGACATAATCCTCGAGGATAGTGTGCATAATGTCATGAAAAATGTAAGTCATAGCCAGCCCGATAGGTCGCACCCAGCATTCTTAAGGCCAAATGGCATGACACGATACGAGAAGGTTCCCGAGGAGTTATGAAGGTAGTTTTATGTTGATCGTAGGGGCTACAAAATTTGATTGTATCGAAAAGCCATCCATGAGAGAAAGCATTTCATGGCCGCTTGTGAGATCAACAAGTTGATCAATACTTGGGAGGAAGTCATCCTTGGGGCAAGCGAGGTTAAGGTCTCGGAAATCCGTGCATATCAGAAGTCCCCGTCGCTTTAGTGCCAGTGCGATGTTAGAAATCCATTGAGGATAGTCGATAGGCAAGATGAAGGAAACAGAAAGAAGTCGTTGAAGCTCTTCTTTGACCAAGAGGGCAATGCGTGGATGCATTTTCTCGGTTTTGTTTGACTGGTTTGGAATCGGGGTTTAGGGTGATGTTATGGACAGCAATGGTAGGATCAATTCTGGCATGTCGGCGTAGGACAAGCGAAAGCTTGGTTGCGGAGTACGGAGAAAGGTAGTAAAGGCGGCTTGTTACGATGTGTTAAGGGATTGTCGATCTTCACAATGTGAGATCCTCCTCTGTGTGGATGTTGATTTCTATAGTCGACTCATTGACATGGTTTGAGTTTGAGACGGTAAGGCGCGTTGAATATAGGAGTAGGAGTCATCGCCCAAGAGTAAGTGAGGATGGAGTCGTCATCTGGCACTCAACAACATTAATCGAAGGTGAATCCTCTTCGATCATGCTACGGATCGAAGGGAAGAGAAGATGGGTCCTCATTATCGCGTTGATAAGTGAGAGGACCTATGAAGATAGCATTTATGAAAAAAAAAAGTTAGGAGGGATAGATTCAGGGTCTATCGACTCTGTGGGTGATGATGGCAAAGTGGGTGATGATGGTTTGGTAGGGGTGGCGTCGTCATCCTCCAGGATACAACTGACACGAGGTTTCTCCGGTGTAGGTGTTTCAGGAAAACCGAGACCACTGCGATCATTGTGTTTGCGTGTAGTCACGGGAATGAGTGTATGTCGGCCTTGTTCATAAAGACCAAAACCAAAGCCTTTCCAAGCACAGCGAGTCAAGAAGGTGAGGGCAAAACGACGATTTGTCAAGTATTGAAAATCGGATTGGAAGGGAACCACACCAAGAGGAGGTTCAGGGGTAACGGAGGATGCGTCAACACCCCCATACGTTAGGTTGGTGCGGTAATGGGGTGGTCCGTAAGAGATTACCTCCCCCACGCGACGGTCGTAGGTGGGATGTGCATGTAACTGTCCGTACTCCTGCGGGGTATGGAAAGAGCTAACGTTATATAGGCGGTACTCCCCCAGCGTAAGGCGTTGAAAAACATCTACTAAGGGGTCGGAGGTTGGGATGTTATCTGCGGGAAAGGAAGTAATATTTGTAACGGCGGTTTCATTGGTTGAAGGTGTAGGTGCGTTGGAAGTGGATGGCTGGGTTGGATGAATGGGTGTCTTGACTGGTACAAGCACATCATTAGGGCGATACAACATATTGCAAGTTTTGAAGGGGGGAGGATCAGCTTTTACGGTGTAGGACTTCCCCTCGTACTCAAATTTTATGCATCTATGTAAGGTGGAGGGAACGCATCCCATAGCCGGATCGAGGCGGCTAACAACATATTGTATTGGAACTCTCCCTCGAGGACATAGAAGAGTTCGGGTAAAGTACGTGGTCCTACACGAATGTTAAGGATCACGGTGCCTAAAGTAGAAGTAATAGCATCATTGAATGATCGCAACATGATGGGGTTGGCACACATGCAACTAGAAGGGATATTCATTTGTTGGAAGGCTTTTGAAGAGATGATGTTTAGGCTAGCGCCCCCGTCAATCATAACACGGCGTACCCGAATATCCGAGCGTCGGCTTTGAGATGAAAAAAGCGAGTCGGGATCTTGGCACCAAAGTCGATAATTTCATCTTCGGAGAAAGCAGCGGTGGCTTGCATACGAGAGCGAAGTGGTTGGGGAGATAGATTGTTTGGTGAGTGAAGCAACGTGATTGGGTGTTAGAATAGAAGTATCAGGCAAGGTTTCATTAGGTAAAACCTCTATCCCTTGAAGGATTTCAATGAGAGCTTGTCGATGAGATTCAGAAGTCTGAATGAGATCATACAGTGTCATTTTTACAGGTGATTGGTGAAGCTGTTTGATCATAGTTCGGTGGGCAATGCCATTAGAGACGGGATAGGCGGGTCCGCGAATAACCACTTTAGGTGGTGGTGCAATCGGGATGGTGGACGGAGAAAGAGATGCCGCAGGTGTGTTTTCTTTCGCTTTCCCATTGTTTTTCTGCCCTCGAGTAGCAACACTAATCATATTGATCTCGTGAATACGAGAGGAGGAAGATGGTAGGGATAGGTCATGGTTTTGAGAGGTGGGGCTGTAATAATGATAGATCTTGGTGAGGCGGGGACGAGGTGGTATAGGAGAGGGTGAAGCTAAAGGTCTCTCTCTTCGTAAGTTGTCTTTCTTAACTTTTCTATACGAGAGAGGTGGCCCGGATGAAGTATGGCTTTCAACGCTTTGCATCCCCTACGTCATGTCTGGTGTGCGGTGGTAAGCAGATTTTAGACTCATCGTAACCTATAGGTCGAGGTTTAGATGGATCATAAGGTCTAAGTGGGGGTAGGGAAATGGTCGCATTCTCTACCAACATAGCAAGGATTTTGGCGTAAGACCCTTTGAGTGGGTCAAAGTCAGAGGAAGATGAGGGTATTGGTTGGGTGGGTTTTGGTGATGACGTGGTATGGTTGGTTTGTATGGGTGGTGGTTTAGCCAAGGAGTTTTGATAATGGGTTTTAACTAAACGTGGCTTCTTTGGCGTAGAAGCTATGTTTAGCTGGTTGGATGATGAGGCCACAGATGATGTGGTATCAGAAAACAACCACGGAGAAATAGGAGTGACAGAAAACAAATCTTTTGATGATGGAATTTGTTTAGGGTTGATAGGTGGACAGGATACGCGGGGTGCGGTGTTCTTTATACCCTTGGATTTTGTATGGGTGCGAAGGCGTAGGTCGCTTTAAAAAAACGCGGGAGGTATGATATATTGATGTAAGGTAGAGGATGGGGTCCCCAATATGGAAGGTAGGTGTGCGAGCGAGGGTTTTAGTTGTGTTAGCGGCATAGATTGAGGAGATTGAGTTTGTCTCCTAATGGGATGGGCGGCTTTATTTTAGATAAATCAAGCCGCTTAGGTGGGTGTGTTAGACTAGGTATGGGTGAGGTCCCAGCGTAGGGGAAGATTTGGTTAGGTTAATAGAAGTGGATGAGGTATTTGGTAGAGATGAGGGGGTGAAGATGAGGACATAGGCATTTTAAGCACGTAAACACTTCGGGTATATGGTAGAGGCATCGGGATCGGTCATTTGCATTTGAGTAGAATATGGCGTACTCAAAGCGTTCCCATAGGACTGTCATCTTACGGGAATGATAGTCCTCACGTGTGAATAGGAACTTTTGTATGGAAGAAAGGTGGGTTGTGATTCCGGTCCCTTTGTGGGTGTGATCTGGGGGTATATGAGGCCTTGTATCGATAGGCGTTAAGAGGTCAACCGGTTCTTTGAAAAGATTTAGGTGATGAAGGACTAATAGGTAGGAGGGCGTGTTTGAGAGGATCTGTCATGTTTAAAGAATGTGGTGATGTCGGTTCAAGAGGTTTTTCGTCTAAGGATGACAAAAGAAGTGGCGAGCCTTCCTCTTGTACAACAAGAATGGTAGAAGGAGACGTTTGGGAAATAGATAAATTAGATAACATCCGCTCACAGTCTTGCAAGGATGTGGTGTAAGAAGGCTCATTTGTGAGAAGGGAACTCTGGGCAGTTAATTCCTTGATGGGTAAAGGAACGGCAAGGATTTCAGTTTGTCTTGATGGCGAGGAAGGGGTTCGATTTCCTGCGTTAGTGAAGAGGTTTGATTGAGAATTTGTTCGATAGAGGTCTTTGGCTGGGAATCGAAGACTGCATGGATCTCATGAACACTCTCCTCGGCTAAGATATCTTGGTTTAGATTATTGTTAGAAGAATGATTCGGGAATGGTTTGTTGAATATTTTCAAATTTCGGTTAGCAGGGGCGTTAGGATTATCGAGGGCTATATCCCCGCATCAACCATTTCTGCACTATGTTTTTCAACATCTTGCGAGTTCTCATATTTGTGTCCCTTCACGCGGTGGAAGTTACAGAAGTCATTTTCTTTGTACCAAGAAGGTATGGCGCGAGTGGAATCAAACCCGGAGTGAGGTTTAACAGGAGGTAAGGTAATGGCTCCTGCTTTAAGCAATTTTTCCAATATCACACCATATGTTTCTCCCAAGGGAGTGTAGTTGATGGGCTCTGCTTTATACTTATAGGTGGTTTTTGGCGGGGTATTAGACGGTGGTTGGGATTTGACCATCACCGCGTGCACGGCCCCTTTTGATTTCGAAGCGGTCGATGGGTGAGGATTGGTGGTGTTAGGTTTGTTGGTGGAATCTTGGGTTCGGAAAGTGGGGTTTTGTTTTGTGACCATAATTTCTCTTCCTCTAAGGCTCGAATCTCTAGTTTTGAGCCATAGTAAAAACCTCGTCAAATGTACGGAAAGTTTGAATTTGGAGGGTAGGAGAGATGTGCTTAGCGAGGCCCGCGTAAATGATTCGATAAGTTGGTGCGAGGCAAGGCATACGTAAGTTGGTTGATAAGGCCCCGCCATCGTCAGCGAAATCTGCGATAGATTCGTCTTCATTGTCGGATGGCATAGAGTCGGTGATAGATACTTTCTTGGCAATGTTAATGGAGAAATGATCCAAGAAAGATTGGGCTAGCTGGTTAAAAGAGAAGATTGAGTCTTTGGGTTAAAGCACTTTGTACCACTCAGCGGGTCTGATAAGGACATGGGAAAGGTGCGGAGTAGTAAAGCGTCGTCGTGAGCAATCGGATAGCGAGGCATGTCTAAATGATCGCGAAGTGTTGTTGAGGTCCTCCTTACTTGTTAAAGCGGGTAAACTTTGGTAATTCCCATTGAGGAGGATATGAATGAAGGGGGTGAAGGGTGGATAGGCTCTGACAAACTTGCTCGTATGTCAGCGCTACGACTTCACTGAAGCGAAGCCTCAGATTTTGCATTTTGTCCATCATTTGTTTAATTAAATCGGTAGTTGGATGAGATGATGGTGTGGTTGTGGTAAATGGAGGCAAATTGGGCCAAGGGCCACCATTGAGACAATGGTGGGGTTAAATGTTGATAAGGTATGGAGGACGAATGTGTTGAGGCAACCGAATAGGGATGTCCTATATAATTTGTTGAGGTTCTAGGATATGTGTGTGGAAATGAAAAGGTGGCGGAGCTTGAGAAGGAAAGCTCGTGTGGATAGGTGGCGAGAGCAAGTCATGAGCGGAGCATCTGCAGAGAGAGACGAGGTAGGAGCAGTCGGCGGTAATGACATGTTGGGCCCAAGATTAACCAAAGGAAAGCCAATCTATGCCGTATGGACCCCTGAAGCTGCTGAGGTAGGCGACGGGACTAAGGATGCGGAAGGCAAAGTGGAGTTATCAGGCGGAGAAGGGGCTAAATGAGCAGCTATACTGATAGGCATGCCAACAAGGAGTTGACCGTCGGGTGTACGGTCAAGGGCATGAGACAAATAGTATTGTACAGCGCTAGGATTAGCATCCAGAAATTTGGCAAATTCTTTATCTCCCACAGGAATTTTAGGAACCTCGCTGGTGTCCGTAGGATTCCCCACAGAATGTGAAGGGGGTGATTCGGGAAAGGCACAGAGCAAGCATGTGAAACCATGGCGGCGGCTTGCTTTCGAGTGATAACAACCATGGACAGGAGTACACAGTAGGGTTTGATCTATCGAGAGCAGAAAGCAGACTCGAGAATGGTGAAATTGGTAGGTTCTTTGGTTTGTCGGGAAGCGTAAAAAGCGATGGCGATATCGGTCGATAACGATGTCGGTTAGACTATAGCAGCGTCGGTCGATTAACCGATGTCGGTGTAATAAACTAGTATAAGAAAATATAAGAAAGCTCTTGATTTGATTGTTAACAACGCTTAGTACATTTATCAAATTGTTCTAAGGTGATCACAGAAGATAGTGTATAACAGAGAAAACAGAACTGAAAACAAGCAAGATGCACACGCAAATCCAGAGACTAACCCTAGGGTTAATTTTAATTATTGTGGGCTTATGCCTTTAGACGCGGAATGATGTCAATCCTAAACAAAAGACTTAGGGGAAATGTCAAGTTTGTTTTGGCTTATAAGGTTACCTCAATCGGGCGGAGGAATACCGCGGAAAAGGGGGGATGTTTTGAGCTGTTGTGTTAATTATGAAGTGATTCGGTATGTGTTGTGCAGTGAAAGTAAGATTAATTTCCTGTCAATACCGTGGAAATCACCCCCACGTGTACGACCTGTTACTTAGTCTATGTTCACTAGAATTGAAAACAACAAGCAAGAATGTAATGCACGTGTTTTAAACCCAAATCGAAAATGATATTCGATGAAGCAAATAAGATGACTTTCACTAATGCGAAACTAGGAAAGCAAGACAAATTCTTTACTAAATATAACAAAAACAGCAACAGCAAGTATGCTTCCTAAAACGAAAGCAAGCGAGAAAGCAGAAACCGAAATGGGTCCCATAAAGTCGTGCCAAAATGTTTCACACGGAATGTTTGCTCTCTGAGAATAGACTTGCTTCTATCCTATCATTCCTTTGAGAAAGCAGATAATAAGGGTTAGGGCTAGGAGGAATACTGTTGAATGTTGAGATGGTGTGCGCGTACCGTAGAGAAAGATCGGATCATTGCGAAGAACTCCTTTTTGTCTTGGAAGGACTACTGCAAGTAAGAATACGAGGACCACAGATTTTAATTAGACAATAAATGGGGAGCTGCCTTAGGCCGGGAAATATAAAACTTCCTTTGAAGGTGGTGAGTTCCCCTTTTAATACGAATTAACACAAATGATAACAAAGAAAGCTATTGCAAAATCACGATTTAGGTATCTCGTTCAAAGCAATAGAAGCTAAATTATCAATAATAAAGCGTCACGTTGTTTGTTCGGTTACTAGTCGTTGATACGTTCAGGTTGAGTTATAGGGATAAACCAGAGTGGATCTGAGGTTGTTAGGTGGCAAATAGGTGAGAAAAAGGTTTTGGGGTATAAGTCACGGTGGCCGCGCGGTCCTTTGGAGGTGGATAACCACCACGGTTAGAGAACCCATTTGCCGGTAGGGGATAAGCGATACCGGTAGGGTCAGCAATCTAAGTGCTTACGGATAGAGGTTGGTTGTAAGGTGATTGTGGGGTTATTAAGATTGGTGGATGGGTGGGGAATGATGGGAGGATAGGAAGACTCGAGTGTGGTAAAATGGCCTTGGGCAATATCAGGATGTATGGGTGAAGGTTAAGTGTAGTATGTCGCTGGTAGTAGATCTAGGAATAAACTTATGATTACTATTAATCAACAGGCTCAAGAAAATGGTGCTTAGAAACATATAAGACACTACTTACTCGTCACGATGAGATGCGAGAGTTTCGGGACTGTGATGATGAAGAAGGAGGACCCAAGTTGGATGATCGACAATCAAGATGAGTTATCTCCTCTTCGATGCTCGGATGAGTGTATTCTTGGGCTCTGGTTATTCAGTTGCAGTCTTGGGCTTGATGTCCTTCTCTGCAATCTCTTCTGTTTCTTCACTTGTCTCTGCTCGGCCAGAAAGCAAATCGGATCCTTTCGATGATTCTCTTTCTTTTTCGATCAAATGAAAATCGATCCTTTGTTTTTGGTTGGAAGTGGTCATTTACGAGGCCGATGGTGGTTACTGCAACCGCGGCGGTCGAGTAGGAACCGGTATCGGTCGAGGTCAAAGTGGGCTATTTTTGGTAAAATAGCCGGCTTTCCCTCCTTTCTCTCCCGAGGGATTAGTTGCGGGCTTGGTCAAGTCATTATGAAGTTGGTTTTAGGTGCGGTGAGGAGTAATTAGTCATAGGTGTGGATGTGGACCAAGTTATAGGTCTTAATTAGGTTAGTTTAGGGTTAAGACTAGGTCATGATGAGGTGGCGAAATGAGGGTGAAGTGAACACAAAAGATGAAGAAAGTGAGGTTGATGTTTTGGTCATGGATATCCTTCCGGTCACACCGACTCATGAACCTATAAGATTATCGAAGAAGAAATTGTTGATCATCTCCAACAAATAAATATTGGTGATGTTGTGATGGAGAGTGAGAAAGAATCCTACCTCCGGCTCTTTCGAAGGTACATACACCTATTCACTTTTGATTACAAGGAACTCCATCATGTAAGTTGGGTAGAACATGCTATTGAGCTAGTAGATGGTGTTAAGCCCATAAAGCAAATGCCATATAGAATGAATCCTAATTTTTCTAAGACTGTAAAAGAAGAAATAGATAAGTTGCTTGATGTAAGATTCATATTTGTTGTGGAGAATTCAGAATGGGTTTCTCCCATTGTGATCTTAATTAAAAATAATTGGAAGCTATGCATTTGTGTTGATTATAAGAAGCTCAACAAGGCAATAAAGAATGATCATTACCCTCTTCCATTCTCAGATAAAATCTTAGACAAAGTAGCTAGCCAAGAGTGTTATAGTTTTGCTTATGGATATAACGGATACAACCAAGTTTGTATAGAGAAAGATCAGTGAAGACCACATTCACCACTCCTTGGAGAATGTTTTCTTATAGAGTTATGCCTTTGGGTTATGTAATGCTCGAAACATTACAATGCTTGATGAATAGGGTGTTTGAACCCTACATTGGAAACTTCATCAGAGTATTTCTAGATGATTTTTGCATCTATGGGAGTAAGATGGACCACCTACACTAGATGGAGATAGCATTTCAAAGGTTAGATGAAGCAAAAGCCTCACTAAACCCTACACGGTGTGTCTTTGGATGTTCTAAAGGCATTTTGTTAGGGCATGTTGTATCCGAGAGATGGTATTAGTGCGATCACGATAAAGTTTCAAAAATCAAAGAGTTACCATTTCCTATGAATAGAAGTAAGTTGAGATCATTTTTAGGCCATGTGGATTACTATAGAAGGTTCATCAAGAATTTCTCAAAGATTGCACAGCCACTAACCTAATTCTTGAAGAAGGATGTTACTTATGAACCAGGAAATAAGGCGCATGAAGATTTTGAACAACTGAAGGAAGCTTTGGTGTCTTCACCTATTTTAAAGAATCTAGATTGGAGCAAGCCATTCATTGTGTATATTAATGCCTCAGATGCAGCACTAGGAAGTACTCTGAGCCAAAAGGATGAAAATGGGAATGATCATCTAGTTTACTTTGGGAGTAGATAAATGAGTAGTGCTGAGGTAAATTATACTGTAACTAAAAAAGAGGCTCTAGCTATCATTTTTGCTATAAAGAAGTTTAGAAATTACTTGCTAGGGTAGAAATTTATAGTTGTAACAGACCATCAGGCTCTAAAATATATTGTAAATAAGCCTAACCCATCAGGGAGGATAGCAAGATGGATAATTTTGCTACAAGAATTTGAATTTGATATTATAGATAGGGAAAGAAGCATGTCAATGCAGATGCACTATCTCGAGCCTATGATGGTTTAGGTTCATCTTGTGATGATGATGGTTTGCGGATGCAACATTGTTATCCCTTGACATGATCCCTAGTGAATACATAGATATTTGGAATTATCGAATGAATTTAATTTTCTGATGGTGCCAATGCAAATACTAAGAGGAAGATTACTCAAGCGGTGGTCCATATTCTATTCTCGCATGGAGTATTATTTCAAATAAGACCTAATGGATAGTACTGATAGGGTAGTTGGGCATGATCAAGGGAAGGAGCTAATATAATAATTCCATAATGGTGCATGTGGAGGACACTTCTCTAGATAACTTACAGCAAGAAGGATCTTGGATGCGAGTTATCACAGCCCAATCTTTTTAGAGATTGTTATAATTATTGTAAGACATGTGATATTTTTCAAACACATGGTAAGCTGTAAGACTTCATTAGCTCCATTATGCCCTACTCTTCCACTTGGCCCCTTTGAAAAGTGGGGAATAGATATTGTAGGTCCACTTCTAACTACCCCATGCCAAAATAAGTATATTGTAGTTGCCAAAGAATATTTAACCAAGTGGGTTGAAGCTAGGCCATTGAAAACAACTTCCATGGATGAAGTGGAAAGGTTCATATATGACGCATTGTCACGATTTGGTTGCCCATTAGAAATTGTAACAGATCAAGGAATCCACTTCATTAATGAGGTGGTAAAATCCCTAGTCAACAAGTTTTATATTAAGCACAGGAAGGCAACAACATACAATCCAAGCACAAATGGACGGGTGGAGCGAACAAATTTTGTGTTGTGTCAAATTCTAGCAAAAGATGCATCCTTGCATGTACATAAGTGGGATAAAAGGATTCATGCAACATTGTCGGAATATAGGGCAACATCAAAGTCAGCAATAGGACACTCCCCATTTTATTTGGCTTATGGCATTGATCCAATTCTTCCTATTGAGTTTGATATTCCCACTGTGAGAGTTATGAAAAATGAAAGGATGGATGAAAGTGATTAGTAAAATAAAGGTTGGTGCATCTTCATTTGCTAGAGGAAATGAGGGAAATAGCGAAGGATACAAACTATAAGAAGAAAATGAAGTAGAAGGAATACTTTGATCAAAAGATCCGTTGGTCTCCATTTCATGTGAATGACTTGGTTCTAGTATATGATTCCATATACAAAAAAAAGAAGGCAGAGAAAATTTCTTCCCAAATGGATGGGGCCCTACAAAATAGTAGTTGTGCATGAAAATGGTACATATCGACTGGAGGAATTGGATGGCACTCCCATTACGAAATGGGTCAACCACGACAAGTTAAATATTTTCCAAGCACCAAAATAGTCTACTCCGAGGATGGAGTAGAAGCTAGGAAGGGGGAAATGTTGACATTAAAATTTTCCTCCGTAATTTCTATTTTATTATGTATGTATTAGGAATAGGATGTTGTTAAGTATGATTAGTAGTGGCATCTGATAGAAGATAATGGTGCTTCGTTAGTACGGTGCCGCCAATAAAGTAGAGTACAGTAATAGTCAAAGTACAATAGGAATGTTGTAAAAAGTAAATATTTGTCGTAAGTGGTTTGGTAATGTTAAAATGTCAAAGTTGGGGTAAGTAGAGAAGTAGGGTCTACATGATTAGGAATTAGAAATATTATATTTGTAATAAGGACAAAGAGTGATGTCATAAATATTTTGTGTATTTTATTTGTGGAAAATTCTAAAAAGGTGGAACCCATATGAGATGATAAGGTTTATCTTATCTTAGAAGATAAGCCTACATGTAAAGGCAAGAGTTTAGGCATGGAATATGATTTTCCGGAAGATATTTCCTATCCTATCTTAGAGATAGGGTGGATAAGCCTGAATTCCTATAAATAAAGAGGCCACCCCCTCATTTGGCATAGAAGGAAGTAATGAGAAATATTGTATGAGTAAGTGTGTAAAGGAAGCCATTATTTAGAAGGTGTGTTAAAGAATCCATTATGAAGTTTCTCCCATAGTTATTGTTGGAAGGAAAGTGAAGTCAGTAACACTTGAAGTACCTCATGGGTGAGATTGTAACAATTTCATGTTGATATTATAATTTACACTTATATTTCAGATTTGTCATCATTCCTTCGTATCATAGTCTATGGTATTCTTGTGTTATGTTTGTTGTTCTATTTCCAGATTACATCCACCAAACTAAAGGTTGTGCATTAGTAAATAATCATAGCATGAGGAGTTCCTGGTGGAGAATTATCATAGTGCCAGATTGGTGTTCACAAGACCCAGCCCATTATAGAAGGCTCGTCGGGATCTTGAACTCTCAAAACACCTACGGGGTAACCAATAGCAATGTGGTCCCACACCCAAATCTGTAGCAAGTGGGCTGGCCCTACCATCTTCTGATAGTATTAGGTGATCAAGTGAAGGTCCCAGTATAAATGCGCTAAAATGCACTAACCTCAGTAGTAGGTTTCTCCCTCCACCAAACCGTGTATCACCCCAAGGAGGCCAAGCAGAAAAGAAGCACCAGCCTTTTCGGGCAAAGAAGACTCAATGACAAAGGCCATCATGTAGACCACTACTCACTCTAGCTCTGGATCATAAATACATCGTTATAATCTAATAGACATCCCATGTCATGGTATTGTGGGGATTCCAAAAAACTCTATATATGAATATCGGTCCCAACGGCTCATAGTTTTGTCGCCACAATTGGGAGGAGGTGAAAGTCCTCTAGTGTAATAATCTTATAATCTAATAGACATCCCATGTCAGTGGTATTGCATCTGCCACATGAGTCAATCATGGGATTCCAAGGTCGCTCTATCATTGTCATCAAATTGGGCCTCTATCATTGCTAACCAACCATAGCGCTTGTGAGTCTGAAGAATGGGTAGTATACATTGCAAAATCAACACGAGTGTTAGGCACTTACCTTTTCCTATATATTTTTCTAAGGAAAAATAATTCTTTAAAAAACATCTAACTTACTAATTATTCCTTTATTCTAATCTACTCTAGTCTAAATTCTTCTATACTTGGCTATTTTTCTAGCCATGGTTTGTTCGCACCTTCTTTCTAACACCTGTACACCTCTTCTGATACATGTGTACCCCATTCAATGCATACACGCCCTCACCGATTCATATGTGCCCCGGTCTATTTCCCCCTTGACCGCATGAAGCCACTCAATACGCCTATGCGCCTAGTATGACTCCTACATGCACGACTTTACGCGCATGCATGCACGTGTCTGTTCTAACTCCATCAATACATACGTGCCCCTTTAGCACTAATCACCTTTTCAACGGGTATGCGTGTGCGTATCCACCTTTTTATGGGTACGCACATGCGTCCTATCTCTATCTAGTATGGATGCGCGTGCATGTCCATGTCTATTTTGATGCATGCACGTGCACATACCTATCAAACCAATGCATACGCCCACACACATGCATCAAATTTCATCCTACCTACCCTAGAAGAGCCCTAAAAATGTAATAAATGTGTAATTAATAGGAAGGATAGGCCACTCATGAAAGGTCCATTCGTTGGGTCCCGTATGAACTCTTGGATTCGATCCGCACGTCTTGTCCTCCTTGGTATTCTTGCCATCTCACTCTAGGGCTGTCACTTTCACTCGTGGTAAAAATTTGCAAAATATTTGGTAGAAATGAATTGGTCGTGATTGTTTTACCAATCCGGGTGGGTATATTAACCCGTCACGATGCCGTTGGGACTGTTTTCTCCGCCGTGGTCATTTTAGACCTTCTTCTATCCGTTGTGATAATTATTTTTGTATAAAAAAAAAAATTCTCACACGTTGCGGCTTTTCGTGCGACCTACTATTACTTCTCCGTCGCTTTGAAATAGTTTACGAACTTTTCAGTGCATTTTTTCACCTTTTCCTCTCTTTTTCATCTATTTTCCCCGTCATGCTAATTATTTATTTTAAATAAATTATTCTTGACCCATTTTTCTTCTTGTGGGAATATATTTTGGCTTTCTGACAACCCTTCCTTCCCACTATCGCCCTTGCGCATACTTTTAGAAGATCTTTGATCTTTTGAAATTCTTTTGACCAATTCAAAAATTCAAAAAATTAAAAAAATTCAAATACTTCAAAAATGCCTCAAAATTGGTTAAACCATTCATCTACGGCTGAAATCTGTGTCTCTCACATGGCACTCATCCCAGATCTTGTTGACATTTTCAAATAATTTGAAACAACGACTCGTGCATCACCAAAATTTTCAATCACCTACACAAGCTATGTTGCTTACTTCGTTTGTACTCTGGGGCACTATCAGTTGCCTGGTACTATTTTCATCGTGTGCATTTATTTTTCGTAGGACCCAAGTGTCCTCCATCTTTCCCCTTACATAATACACCTTGCTTGAAGCATCATTCTTCACCCTTGTCATTTATCAGAACATTTGGGACTTCATCTTGATAACAAAATATTTGTGCAACTATCTTGAACATTGCTTGTTTGAGTGTGTGTGATTGTACATATTTCCTTGTTATATAAGTTTGATTTCTTCTCGTATTGCATTGCATTTGTGTATGTTGCATGGAGTTGGTCATTTTTAGCACAGGACAGTTATTTGTACCTTGGCTTTTCATGTCATTTTACGCTTCCATCGCATGCTCACATTTTAATAATAATCCATGAGGAGGATCCTAAGCATTATGATGATTAAATATTAATAAGCGATTGATTTGCGAGATAGCTCAATATCCCTTTTTCTTCTAGTTTCTCGTCTTCTCTATATATTTTTCTTTTCGATCGTCAATCGAGTTTCTTCATCACCCCATCGACACTCGAGGGGGAATTTGTCATCCTTCATCCTATTAATTTTTCTTCTACCCCTTCAAAATTTTTCTACTCGTTTGCGTTTGTCTACTTTATTTGAAGTGACGTAGCTTACGTCACCCCAAAGAGGGGAAAATGTAGACACCTATAGTTTGATCAATGCACTATTACTCCTAATGTTGCACTCCTTATTCTTCCCTTTGCAAATTGATGGCACACTGCCAATTGGACCTATCTAACTCCCTTCTCACGACATCCTTTTGGTCGTATTTCCTCTTATAAACCACTTAAACAAGCCCTCATAGTCTCATTCTAACTACATTAGCTTCTTATTCCTTTCTAGTTTGCTTATTAGCTCTCTGGAAGATCAATCCAATTCATTGGATTGATTAGGCCTTCAGAACCCTAATTACTCCCTAAGAGAGATTAATTAGTATAACCTAGGTTAATTACCTAAACATAGTCAAACCTCACTTAGACTTGCTAAAAGTGATTTTCGGACTTTAGCATTTGTCCCTGCATGCACCCAAATCTCCCATTTTCCCAAACAAAAACTATAAATAGGGATATACCCCCTCCCTTCTTTTTCTAAGAATTCTCTCTTCTTCCTAGCATAGATTATAGTATTTTGTTTAGGCTTTAGATTGTATTTCACCTTCTTCCATCGAGTTATTAGCATTTCATTTTGTATTTTGTAGTATAGTAATGGAGTAAAAGGGAAGATCCATTGGACTTGAAGCCATTAATGGGAGATCTCTTTCTCTTAAGCACACTGTTGAAGGCTTAGATCCTCTTAGGTTCATTATTTCAAGCTTTTAAAGAATAGAGCTTAACTTCTTTTGTTTAGTTTACATGTTTACTTCAAATTAATGTATGCAAAGAAGAAAACCTTGCTCATTTCTTAACACATGGTCCATTGATCAAATTGTTAAAATCCTTTGGGGTTTCTATAGAGATTCTTACCCCAAATCCATGGCTTTTACAACTTTTCATTGAACACATATACAACTCAACTCTTGAAGCTACAACCTCATTATTACACAAGCTATAACTTGGTGAAGGAAGAAACAACTTCCTGGATGATTTAGCTAGTTGTAACTAACCTTCTACAAGCTCCTACCTACAAGGAAGCAAGAACTCCCTGATAAAACTAAGCTATAACTCATTCTAAACAAATTAAGATATGACCACTCTTTGGTTTGATGCTTAGAACATCGATGATGATCCTATATCTGCACTCAACCTCTTCTCCCTTGTCTCACTCTATCTTAGTCACTCCTAAAAATCAAAACAATCTTCTTGCTTCTCCACACAGTCTAAGATTTGTTTAAAATTTCTTCTCAAATACCTAACAAACTGATTTCATAACATTATATGATCATCAAAACAAAACACCTTCCTTAAGATCTCAAAAAAAAAAAAATCTATGTTTCTCACTCTCCAAAGTATTCAAGCATAATTTACACTTCAACAATCTAGATCTCACTATTTCTTCTTACATGTTGTAGTCATAGTTATGCTCATTGCACTTTCTTCACAACTAAAATATTTCTATCTCGAACAACAAGAAATTCAAACTAATTTCTCTCATAACACACCCTTTCAAGTAAGAACATCTTACATGCATAGCATAATCCCACTTCACACTAAATCCTTATATGTTATTATGCTTTTCCAACTTCTCTTCTTTTTCATTGCATACTTTTAGGACAATTGCATTGACCTTGGCTCTTCAACTCTCTTTTGAGAGTTCACAAAAACATGAGATATCTCTTGAAATTTCTTCATTCAAACTTGACCATTTCAACTGACTTTCCACATTCTTTCAATGCTCAAACATTATTTTTATAAGATAAACAACATAACAATAGAACATCAAAACAATCTTCTTGCTTCTCCACACAATCTAAAATTTGTTTAAACTTTCTTCTCACACACCTAGCGAACTGATTTCATAACATTGTATGATCTTTAAAACAAAACACCTTCCCTTAAGATCTCAAAAAAAAAAAAATTATTTATGTTTCTCACTCTCCAAAGTATTCTAGAATAATTTGCACTTCAACAATATAGATCTCACTATTTCTTCTTACATATTGCAGTCATAGTTATGTTTATTGAGATTTCTTCACAACTGAAATCTCTCTATCTGAATAACAAGAAATTCAAACTAATTTATCTCATATCACACCCTTTCAAGTCAGAAAATATTACATGCATAGCATAATCCCACTTCACATTGAATCCTTATATGTTATTATGCTTTTCCAACTTCTCTTCTTTTTCATTGCATACTTTTGGGATAGTTGCATTGACCTTGGCTCTTCAACTCTCTTTTGAGAGTTCATAAAAAACATGAGATATCTCTTGAAATTCCTTCATTTGAACTTGACCATTTCAACCCTAAATTTCCACATTATTTCAAGGAGAAAACATTATGTGTAGAATACAAACAACATAACAACTCTCTACCTTTTGCACTCCAATCTTCAACTAATTGAATTCTTCTAGTTTTTCCAAGTTTTCCTATTTAATACACCTTAAGCTAATTTATCTTCCTCTCAACCTTTCAAAACATTATCAAGGAATTTAAGCATTTTTCTTTTCATAACATCCACCACATGAGACATGACCCTGAGTTTGGGATTTTAAAGAAGAATAAATCACTTAATATAATTTTTAATTATAAGGAACCGAACTAAAACTTTTACTCTTCATGAATGAGCTTTGAAACCTCCTTTGTAAGCTTAAAGCTTAAATTGATGGTTACATACTAAGATGCAAAAAAAATTCAAGAATACAAGCCACATGCTTATTCAAGCCTCCATGACACTTTCAAAATTAAGCACATCCTTGTATAACTTTGAAATAGTCATTTATCACTTTGTGTTTTCTCAAGAAGATGTGAGAAAGGGATAAAAAATAGTCAATACATTTGGTGATGTACCTTTGCACAAAAATGAAATCTTCAGTAAATGACCGCTCACTCAAAATGACACTAATTTCAAAAATTATTTTTTCAACATGTTTCTAATACCCTCACAAATAATATTCCCAAATTTTGTGCAAAAATATCGATGGAATTCAAAGATTCGAGAAAAGAACATTTTCAAGAAATCCTAGCTTTGTCTTGGACCCGAGAGCACAAAAAACAAAAAATTATTCCTCCATATTCATTAAAATTACAAATTTCAAGATGTTTTGGATGAGATATATTGTCCTCCATCTTTTCCAAGTGCTATGGTTCATTGAAGATCCTTCCTATGTTCACACAAATGAATTTTGTAGTCTAGTTCCTTTTATGTTGAATAAATGGCTTGGAGTGCAAAAAATTACTATTAGGAAAACTTCACTCATGTGAATTATTGTACAAAAATTCCAAAAAACTTTTCAAGTCATCTCAATCTATCTCCATTAGTGCATGATCATTCTACAAACTTAAAAAAAAATGCCTAGTTATGAGGGGAAGCAAATAAAAATGAGAATATCAGATTTTGAATCAAGTTTCTTAACTTACAAATTGGTTTATTTGAGGTTTTGATTGGCTCAGAGATTTGGAGTTGGTGTTATGACCCTTTCAATGAACAATCACATATTAACCCACCTGTGAATGATATCTCTTGGCAATCCACATCAAACATAACTGCCTTTTGAAGACAAGTCACATCTTAAGTTCAAATTTGCAATCACCTTAAGCTGGTAAAATTCTAGATTATTATCACAAGCACCATAAATGAGATGAATAAAATTATTTTATACTTTTAGCATGATAGAATTATTGACTAAAGATGAACATTAAAAGTCTCTAGCTTGCGATTATGAGCCTAAGCGGACTAGGCTTCAAAACTTATTGATTCTAACTAGGGTGTAGGCACTCAAAACATATCCATTTTCTTATATTTGACCCCATGGAAGAATTATGAGTTCTTATGGAGCAACCTATCCATTAGAAGAAGTTATAACATTCACACGCCAAGAGTATTCACACCAAAAGCAATGAGAAGGGTAATAATGCGTACCTTCAAGAAGAAAATCCTTCAAATACCTTATGAGCATGAGAAAAACCATGAATGGACTATGAAGATACTCTAGAAATTATTAAACAATACTTGGAGGCCAAATTCACCTTTTTTCTCTTATCGATTTGGTGCACAACCCAGGAGAGAGAAAAACTACTCCACCAAAATGCTCATAACTTTTCAACTACACCTCCTTTTGAGAAAAATTATTTTTTCACATGATTTCTATGCCAATTTAATCCAAAATTCCTTCTATGATTTATTCGAAGGAGTCTCTATATTTTTCTTAAGCTGCTAAGAATCCAGATAGCTCTAAATGCATTTTTCAATAGACATGTTTTGCAAGAACTAACATAACTTGCTCAAATGACCTCACAATGACCTAAAAATTTTCATAAAGCACCAAGAAACCTTCCTCCATTATCTCACATGATTTGATTAAAAGAAATAGGTCTGAAATTTTCCATCCAATCTCATTTTCATATAATAATCTTGCTATTCTCAACACCATTTATGACCAACATAGAAAATTGACTCCTTGGGCTGAGATGAGCCTAAACTTTTCTCACACATGTTGTAGATACTCTCTCAAGGCCTCTCCCATGATTTTTATGACTTGTACCATCCTATTACACTTCATTAGGTACCTGAAACCACCATAAAATGGTACTACCACTCAACCTCCAAGGCCCTTCCTTCTTGAAACCACATGAATTCATATTAAACCTATGAGAAACACTTGAGAATATTGCTCTTGCATTCTCCCTTTGACCAAAATGACAACAACCATCAAAGCAATAGGGTGAAATGATCTCCCCCTTTTTCATTTATGGAAACACACTAAAACTTGATGGAAAATTGATATCCTTGATAATGAGACAAGTTTCCAACATTCTATCTCCCCCTTTGACATCTATGACAAATATGAACAAGTACACCAAACTAATTAGATTAGAAAAATTCAATGAAAAAATAATGCTCGTAACTTGCAAGCACTCCCCCCTGGAAAGATGTTGTTTTCTTGTCTAAATAAGCCCACTAATATGCTATTTTTCTTTCATGCATCACTCTGCAACACTCCTTCGATAAACTTGCAAATTCAGCCTCCAAAAATTGTCTTTAGATTACCATTGTTTTGTTCCTAGAATTGGGAAACCAACTCCCCCTGTCTAGACTCAAATTGATCCCTCTTGAGAAAATTTGGCACACCGGTTGCTCCCCCTATCCTTATGAGACATTTAGTGACTCTTAGGGGCTGAAGCTACCCCCAAATTATGCCTTAACTTCTCACAACTAGCTCTAGGAAATGGTTTAGTCATTTTATCACCACTTTGCTTGAAAAACACTTTTCTTTGTTTATTTCCTTAAGCACATACAAATGGTTTTTTGTTCTTTTTCTTTTCCTACCACCTTTCTTGTTTCTCCTTTCCTTATATCACAAAATTTATCATGAAAGAGAACTATATATCCTTGTTTGCACATTTTACTAACACTCAGAAGATTGTGTTTTAATCCTTCAACATACAACACATTTTCAGTTATAGTTTTTCCATTATCAAGACTTAATGTACCTTTTCCAACAATATTTTTGATGTGTTGTCCCCAAAATTCATTGTTCTAGATGCCTTTTCTATCGAAGGAATGAAAAATATCTGGAGGGAATCCGTGAGCATCAAAACGTTGCACTCAACCACGGAATGGTGTAGCTTCAAGATCCAAGCAAGAACTCACCCATGAGAGCAATGTTCATGCATTAAGGGAAAAATGACTCAAATCCCATACTCTATTCCATTCCACCATGTAATTCTCAAGATGAAAGGGTGTACATATAGTAGTGGGGTGAGTAAATCCCCCACAAATGTAGCCGTCAAGAGGTGGGAGTTACATTCCTAGTATAGCAGATCAAATTTTACTCCTATGACATTTTATGACACATGTAAGGCCATAATGACACGCTAGGACACCTAAGCATGGTGAATCACCTATGTGGAGGAATCCCATGTACATAAAATATGTGCATGGTAAATATCCTACACCAACACCCCCTTGAAGCATAGCTTAGGTGGACACATAGATGAAAACAAGGAGAGGTGGGTCCTGACAACAAGCTTGATGAGGTACCCATGAACAAGAAGCTCTCGAAAAGTGGAGTAAAAGGAGAAAACCCAATGGGAAAACTCCCCCAAAAGAGAGACAAGCCCACTCTCTAATCTAAGAAAGATGCCAAAGATGGGTCTCACCATAGACAAGCCTATAAAGGTACCCATGTACAAGGAGGAAATCTCTCATAAAGAAGAAGAAGAGAGAAGAAGAGGGAGACAAGAGGAATGCAAAAGATGTCATGGACGGATCTGAACTTGGAAGCTCTAGGAGGTCTCCCAAAAGAATGTCAATGATGAGATCCCTTACCTCTTGACTGAAGAAGAGCCATCCATACCAAACTATGTGCTTGCCCTCAAGAAGGAAAGAAATGACGTGTTGAAATTCTTCCCACTCCACGAAGGAAACCGAAGGTAGCAGCATGAAGAACTCTGAGTTTGGTCCATGAAAGTGTGACATAGGTCTAGAAAGTGAGTGTGAAGGAACCGAAGGTAATGTCATGAGTGTAGAACTATCAGAGTATGAAGGGTGAACACCTGTAGAAAGGATGTCTAACTAATGTGAAGGCAACAAAACATCCCCCACAATAGAAAATGGATCCACAAGCAAGGGTGGATCAATGAAGGTCTCCAGAAAAGTGGAAGTGGTAAGAGTCCCAGAAGGGGCACTCCCAACAATGGAGATGATGAACTCCTATGAAATACCTATAGATGGATGATGAACCTATAGTACATCACAATTGTAATCTGCGAAAAGATGACCAAGGTCAGGCAAATACTTGTCCCAATGAGGGGGCTCAAAAAATAGAAGAGTGATGTCAGATAGGTATGAGTCATCCAATGAAGGTAGAGGAGTGAAAGGGGCCTCACACACTAAAGGTGGAAAAGAGGTGGGTGTGATGACTGTATGAGGCCCAGTAGGAGACTACTCGATATCTAATGAGATGGGAGGGGTGACAACACTCTCTGTAATAGTGAGAGAAGGAGGAGAAGAGTCCTCTGTAGTACTCTCAACATCAGAACTGGGTGCACAATCCTTGTCATCAGAATTAGAACCAAGCGAGTCTGTGTCAGTGGAACTGTCATCACATGAAGAAATAGAGGAGACAACTGAATCAGTAGCAGTAATAATGGCGATAGTATGTGAAGTGTCTCCATAGAGGGACTGAAGAATGCTCAAGACACGGCAGGGTGGATCTGAGTCTGCCACATGAAACTAGAGAGATCTAGAGACATGCATCATCATGTGACCAAAAACATGGTCATAAGTGTCAAGGAACTCCTTCAGATGATGATGATGAGTGGGTGTAGGAACTAGATAGTGATGAAGGGTGAAATACCCTTGTGAGTGAAGTAACGTTCCATGGAAGCATGCTAAGTTGGATAGTTCCCTCTACCGGCGAGTAGTGGCGGAGGCTATAAAGTGATCCTACAATGCTCAAGTCTAGAAAGATAACTCTCCATGATGCGAGAATGAAAAGTGCAAGGTGCACAAAAGCAAGACGTCGGACTCGGCCGATAATGCGTCTATGTGTGAAAACCCAAGAGTACTAGTGAACCCCAGAATGTGACACTTTATAAAGTAGTGTGTTTACAAAAATGACAATTTCATCATGTAATGTGTGAGAAATCATGCAACTTTGACTAAAGAAGTGCTAAAAAATGAGTAGCGAATCAAAAGTTATAGCAAAAATACAATTCCTGCAACTAATGGAAAATGCCAATGAACTTTGCAAACTGATTAAAAAAGTGCCCAAAATGGGTGCAAAGGGTGTCATGTGGGTAATTGTTGGAAACGACATCAAATTTTAGGCAGTGTTTGTTTTTCTTACAAGGGGGGATTAGCCTCTTGGAAACCTCGGACCTCACCCTCCATCTTCAACACACATAGGAAGGGCATAATTACAAGCAAATAAAGGCCCTAAAATTATTACAATGCCATAATGAATGTTTTTAACCTTAAAACATTAAAAAGAGATTGTTTTAACCTCCAAACAATGTCTAAAAGGGAATGGAGGTGCTACGACCGAGTTGTTTGATGGCTCTCCATGGCGAGTTGGCTAAGGGGAAGCATGAGCCATTCAAGCCAATGTTGAGTTGGTGCTAAGTGTTGGATGCAACAAGAGCTGGCTGAGGGTAGGATTCCCATGAAGAAGTCAAAGGTGTTGGGCCACGTGTGTAGTTTTGTAATTGTGAAATGATCCAAGCAAATAGGATGAGCTGAGACCACTTGTCATATACCAACAGAAGATTTGAAGCAGTATCGAATAGTCGAATGGTTATGGGAATCCACAGGTCTCCACGTCCACATAGGCTTAGCAAAGTAACACCACGATAAGAGATCCCTCCGGACAACTAGGAGGTAGCGGTAAGGAGAGTTGCACACAACACAACAAAACAGATCCTGAATTATCAAACAAGCTTGAGTGGTGTTGCAGAGCCAAGTTAGATGGATAAATTGAGTTAGTAGTGACATGCCAAGCTAAGTTGGAATCAAGCTATGTTGAGAAGATTCGGTGCCACACGTGCAGCGTAACCATCCAGTAGAGTCCACCTTGAAGAGGGATGACTGTTTGCATTAAAGAGGCATGATTTCACGCAGGTCTAAGCCAGATCCACGTGCTAAGTGCTGACCTTAAACTAAACCAACGAGTAGGTGAGGTGAAATGGTTATGGTGAAGGAACCTATGAGTGGATGTGCATGGAACAAAAAGAAATTTCTTAAGCAACTCAACAAGCCAAATGCAAACAGAGAACAAGGCATAGCAAACAATGTGAGGCAAAGGCAGGAGTAAGGAATTCTAAGATAGGAACACAATGCAAAAGCTCAAATCTAGGTCAACAGAGAAGCAGGAGCCCAAATCGATTACTACAGGAGTAAAAACATGAGCTGTGTGTATGCACCCATGAGTGGGGGCAAGAATGGGGTCCCGGGTCCAACATAGTGTAGTAGTGAGAAATGAGTTAGACAAGGTGATCGGGAAAGGAGCTCTAATGCACATGCAGTGCAAAATGGCAAAAGCAAGGCAAAGAAAGAGTCTATTCCACTAATACATGAGCAAGTAATTGAATCACAAGGAGTGGAGGATAAAACATGAGTCGAGAAGACCAAAGCATGAGCCAATGTTGCAGAAAATGTCCATGCAAAGGTAACCTCTAAACAACAATGAACCACAGGTCCATGCCAAAGAAAAATCAAGCGGTGGTCCAAAGAACCCCTACAAACGAATCAACCACTATCTTATTAGAAGGTTGAAAACACCAAGCACAAGTCCCTTAAAAAATGCAATTAGAGTACATGCAAAGGAGAGCTTGCACAAGAAACTATGAGACAGAGAGTAGTAAGAAACTATTACGAGCAACACGATTTTGATCCCCGAGCTCTGATACCATGTCGGAGGAATGAATAAGATCTCGGAGGGAATCCATGAGCATCAAAGCGTTCCACTCAACCGTTTAATGGTGTAGCTTCAATATCAAGAAAGAACTCATCCATGGGAGCAATGTGCATGCATTAAGGGATAAATGACTAAAATCCCATACTCTATTCCAATCCACCATGTAATGATCAAGATGAAAGGGTGTACATATAGTAGTGGGGTGTGTAACTCCCCCAAAAATGTAGACGTCAAGAGGTGGAAGTTACATTCCCTGCAATAGTCGGATCAAGTGTAACTCCTATGACGCTCTATGACATGTGTAAGGCCATAATGACACCCTAGGACACCTAATCATGGTGAATCACCTATGTGGAGGAATCCCATGTACATGAAATATGTGCATGGTAAATATCCTACACCAACATTTTCCTCTAAGGAGATGAATTTTCTCTTGTTCCCTATCATGTGGCTAGAACACCCACTGTCAATGTACCACTCTACATCTTCACTCTGTGAATGAAAGGTTTTTGTGTTATTAAACCTTTCTCCTTAGTGCCTGTAGGATCTGATTTAACCCTGTAGACATTCTTGTTTTGTTGTGGAGGTCTTTGATAGAAAAACTTGGCAACATGTCCATAATTTTGACAGTTATAGCAAATCAGCTCATCCTTGTTTCTAGCATGATAAAAGTTCATGTGCCTACCATGACTTCTAGAGTACATCCTGCACTTAGCATCCTTGTGACCAAATTCATTACAAGCATAATAGTATCCATAAAATGAGTAAGCATACCTCATGGCATAATGTCTCCTTGGATAGTTCTTCTTCTTGAAATCAGCTCTTTTGGCTTTAGGAGGTTCTTCACTTGTCTTGGCCATATTTTTGCTTCTTTGATTTGTCATCTTCCTTCTTCTCTTCATATCCCAAACCAGCTTTGTCATTTGCTTCTTTTTTTTTTCTCAAAAGATCACTCAAATCAGTAGTGCTCTTCTCAAATTTATGATACATTTTCAGTTTTGTAGAGGTCTGTTCTAACTGTGTTTATAGCTGCTCCATCTCAGTTTTGAGCTTCAAATTATCTTCTTCTTTGACCTTGAAAGCATCTCCAATTAGTTTCACTTGTGCTTCATACTCCTTGGTAATTTATTCATGTTCTTTGGATTCCTTTTTCTGATTTTCTTCAAGAGACCTAATTTTTCTTCATATTCTTTAACCATGATTTTCAACTTTTGGTTTCTTTTCTTTGATACTTTATTTCATCGATTCTTTTTAATCAGCATCAAGATTAAATTTTTCTTCTTCTTCATTTGAGATTTCATACTAAGTCTGAAATTTTCCCTTAGAATTTACAACTAATATTTCAATAGCCATAAACAAGGTCTCGGCTAAATATTTTTCTTCACTTTCGAGAGTATAAATTCTTAACTATGAAGAGCTTGAATCTTCTTGAGAGTATAAATTCTTCTTATTCTTGAAGTACTTCTTTTTTCATTATATCTCTTGAATTTATTCTTTTCTATCAGAGGATTCCTCATCTTCTTTGTGTTTATTAGGACATTTAGAAGCAAAGTGACCAACTTGTCCACAACTGAAACACTTGAATGGGAGCTTACCTTTGTATTTTCCTGAACCTCTCTTTAGCTTTCTTACAAACATGGCTTCTACTTTTTCATCATCTATGTCCATATCAAAATTAATTTCCTTGTTATTTTCTCATGAATCTTTGTTTTCTTTGAAGGTTGCCTCCTTTGTCCCTAATTTTGAATCACTAATTCTCATCTCATATGCAGTCAATATACCATGAAGATCATCCATTGTTAGAGTAGTCAAGTCTTTAGCTTCTTCCAACGCTGATACTTTAGCATCAAATTTTGAGGTCAAAGATCTGAGCACTTTCTGTACAATCATACTCTCTTTTACCTCCTCTCCTAAGCCTCTAATAATATTTACAATTTCATCAACTCTTTACAAATATGAAGAAATACTCTCACCTTATTTCATCTTGATGCTCTCAAAATGTGCTTTGTATGTTTGTAACTTGGCTATCTTCACTTTGCTACATCCTTCATAGATTGTCTTCAGTTTGTCCCACATCTTTCAGGCTGTAGTACAATGCATAACTTTTATAAACTCAGCCTCATCTAACCCAAACAATTGCATTCATGGCCTTGGAATTGTTTTCAGCTATCGTCTTTCATGCTTTGTTAGTGGGATATGTTCTTGGAACAGTATAGGCAACTGTCAAATGAATCCTAGATATCAAATCCAAGTGACATTAGGTAATTTTTCATCCTGACACTCCAGAAGGCATAATTTGACCCATTGAACAAAGGTGCTTTGGAAGTAGAGAATCCACTTTCTTGGTTTCTTTCCATAGTTGAATTCACGGATCTCCCTTGAGCTGTTAGACTCACTTCACCAAGGCCTGCTCTGATACCAATTGTTAGAAATTGGAACATTGAGAGGGGGTGAATCAATGTTCAATTCAACTTTTACAAATCAAAACCTTAATGTACTCATTTTTCATATGCCTTCTTTCTACCCCAAGTGCATCGTTATATCATCCAAGTATGCATTGGGTGCTCACCCGAGGCACACAGGATGTTGAGTCCCTCTTTTATGTGAGCTTTGTGAGAGTTTTCTGCCATTAATGGAGGATGTGTTGTAGGAATAAAAATATAAGCATTCACTCAAAAAAGAAGATACATATACCAGATCCATGCACATATGCATCACAAATGGGAATAAACATGGTAATAAGCATAAAGGAACTAGATCTGACCCATAATAACATGAATAACATAGAATAACACACCATATATTGATTTATAAACATTTACAGTAGCCTCATTACATCATAAGGGTCATACAGACCAAATACATCAAGGAATATCATCTCAAAACCCTACAAATACTCTACATAGAGAGTTCCTAGCTATGCTTCCCATTACAACCCTTGTTTCAGACCCAAACCCATTTATATAAAATTAACAATATCCTTGCAATCATTCCTGCAACACCTTTTACCTCTCAAACCTTCTATTTCAGACCAAAACACTCCTTCAAATAGAATCTAGACTTGCCTCCATAGTTTCCTCCATAACTTGATCTCATGCCAAGTGGAAGTTTTGTCCTCCATGGTGAATGCCTATGCTAGCTTGCAAAGACCTCCACTACCTACAATGATCATCTTGGGAATATTCCTAGGTGAAATATTATTTTCTTGACCTCAAGGCTCCAGGCTTGCACATTATCCATTCATCATTCCTACTTCCTTCAAAATATGGCCAACTCCCTAAACCTTCCTTCTTCTGGGTGCTAACCTTTTCTCCCGCACACCTTTCCCTTGTGTGTTTTTCTTGAGAGCCTTCCTCTTCTACATCCTTATGCGCACCGACCTTCTACTTTGGAACTTAGTCAATTCAAGGAACAACACTCAACCATTTAATCTAAAAAATAATTCAAAAGAGAGAAATCATCACTACACATACACAAGAGATAAGAAATTTTAAGTGGGAAACCCAAATAGGAGAAAACCTATCGAACTATTCCACTATGTGGTAAAAGGTTACAAATATTTTTAAGTCTGCAACTCAAATTTGTTGAGGCTACAACCTCAGTATCACACAAGCTACAACTTGGTGAAGGAAGAACCAACTTCCTAAATGATTTAGCCAGCTACAACTGGACTTCTACAAGCTCCTACCTGCAAGGAAGAAAAAAATCCCTGATACAACTAAGCTAAAACTCAGTCTAAACAAATTAATATATGACCACTCTTCAATTTGACGCTTATAAAATCTGATGATGATCCTATATCTACACTCAAACTTTATTTCCTTGTCTCACTTTGTCTTAGTCACTCCTGAACATCAAAACAGTCTTCTTGCTTCTCCACACAATCTAAGATTTGTTTAAACTTTCTTCTCACACACCTAGCAAACTGATTTCATAACACCGTATGATCTTCAAAAAAACACCTTCCCTTAAGATCTCAAAAAAAAAAAAAACTTTGTGTTTCTCACTCTCCAAAGTATTCTAAAATAATTTACACTTCAACAAACTAGATCTCACTATTTCTTCTTACATATTGTAGTCATAGTTATGTTAATTGAACTTTCTTCACATCTGAAATCTCTCTATCCGAATAACGAGAAATTCAAACTAATTTATCTCATATCACACCCTTTCAAGTCAAAAATATTACATGCATAACATAATCCCACTTCACACCGAATCCTTATATGTTATTATGCTTTTCCAACTTCTCTTCTTTTTCTTTGCATACTTTTGGGACAGTCACATTGACCTTGGCTCTTCAACTCTCTTTTGAGAGTTCATAAAAAAACATGAGATATCTCTTGAAATTCCTTCATTCAAACTTGACCATTTCAACCCTAAATTTCCACATTATTTCAAGGAGCAAACATTGTGTGTAGAAGATAAACAACATAACAACTCTCGCCTTATGGACTCGAAACTTCAAGAAATGTAAGTCTTCTAGTTTTTCCATCTTTTCCTATTTAACTACACCTCAAGCTAATTTATCTTCCTTTCAACCTTTCAAAACATTATTAAGGACTTTAAGTATTTTTATTTTCATAGAATCCACCAAATGAGACATGATCCCGAGTCTAGGATTTCAAAGAAGAATAGATCACTTCATATATGTTTTAATTATAAGGAACTAGAACTGAAAATTTTACTCTTTATGAATGAGCTTTGAAACATCCTTTGTAAGATTAAAGCTTACATTGATGGTTATAGAATAAGATGTAAAAAAATGTGGGAATACAAGTTGCATGTTTGTTCAAGCCTCCATGACACTTTCAACATTAAGAACATCCTTTTATAACTTTGAAATAGTCATTTATCACTTTGTATTTGCTCAAGAAGACGTGAGAAAGGGAGAAAAATAGTCAATACAATTGACTGCATTACCTTTACACAAAAATGAAATCTTCTGATCATGATTGCTCACTCAAAATGCCACCAATTTTTAAAAATATTTTTGCAACATGTTTTTAAGACCCTCTGAGAGAATATTCCCAAATTTCATGTAAAAATATTGGTGGAATTCAAATATTTGAGAAAAGACTGTTTTCAAGAAACCCTAGCTCTATACGGGACTCGAGAGCAAAAAAACAACAATTTCTTCCTCCATATTCAATAAAATTACAATTTTAAATATTTTTAGGATGTGATAGACTTTCCTCCATATTTTCCAAGTGCTATGGTTCATTGAATATCCTTTCTATGTTCACATAGAATGAGTTTTGTAGTCTAGTTCCTTTTTATGTTGAATGAATGGCTTGGAGTGCAAAAATTACTGTTAGGAAAACTTCACTCATGTGAATTTTTGTACCAACATTCCAACAACCTTTTCAAGTCATCTCAATCTATCTCCATTAGTGCATGATCATTTTATAAACTTAAAAAAATTCCTAGTTATGAGGGGAAACAAATGACAATGAGAATATCAAAGTTTGAATCAAGTTGCTTAACTTGCAAATTGGTTTAGTTAAGGAGTTGAGTGGCTCATAGAAATTTAGTGGAATGGTGAGGAATTCACTCAAAAATGGAAAATACATCATGACTTTTTGTTATGACCCTTCTTGATTAACAATCACATAGTTACCTACTCGTGAATGTTATCTATTGACAATCCACATCAAACATAATTGCCTTTTGAAGACAAGTCACATCTTAAGTTCCAAATTTTAATCACCTTAACTAGTCAACTTCTAGATTCTTCTCAAAAGCACCATAACTGAGATGAATAAAACTATTTTAGACTTTGAGTATGATAGAAATTCTTGACTAAAGATGAACACTGAAAGTCTCTAGCTTACAAGTTTGAGCCTAAGAATACTAGGCTTCCAATCTTATTGATTCTAATCAGGGTGTAGGAAATCAAACCATATCCATTATCTTATATTTGACCTTGTGGAAGAATTCTAAGCTCTTATTGAGAAATCTCTCCATTGAAAGTAGTTAGAACATTCACATGCCAAGAGCATTCACACCAAAAGTAGTGATAAGGGAAAAAATGTATACCTTCAAGAAGAAAATCCTTCAAATATCTTCGAGAATGAGAAACATCATTAATATACTGTGAACATACTCTAGAAATTATTAAACAAGACTTGGAAGCCAACTTCACCTTTTTTATCTTTATCGATTTGGTGCACAACCTAGGAAAGAGAAAAAATGCTCCACCAAAATGCTCATAACTTTTAACTACACCTCCTTTTAAGAAAATTATTTTTGCACATGATTTCTATGCCAGTTTAATCCAAAAATTCCTTCTATGATTTATTTGAAGGAGTCTCTATATATTTTATTGACTGCTTCTAAGAAGCTAGACATCTCTAAATGATTTTTTCAATAGACTTGTTTTGCAAAAACTCACATAACTTACTCAAATGACCTCACAATGACCTAAAATTTTGCATGAAGTACTAAGAAACCTTCCTCCATCATCTCCCATGATTTTTTAAAGGGAATAGGTCTGAAATTTTCCATCCCATCTCAATTACATATAAGAACACTGGCATCATTCTCAACACCATTTCGACTAGCATAGAAACTTGAATCCTGGGGCTGACACGAGTCTAACCTTTATTCAAACATGATGTAGATACTCTCTCAAGGAATATCCCATGATTTTTCTTACCTATACCATCCTTTTACACTTCATTAGGTACCTGAAACCACCCTGAAATGGCACTACCACTCAACCTCAAAGGCCCCGCTTATGGAAACAACATGAATTTATATTAAACCTATGAGAAACACTTGAGAATACTGATTTTCATCATATCCTATGACATAAATGAAAAAAACCATCAAAGCAACAAGGTGCAATAGAAAAGGCTGACCACTTAAAAGATAGAAATCTCAAATGACTAGAAAGTGGCGGGAAAGTTTAAAAGGCTCAGGGCACCCCAAATGGGACCCAATTTCCTAGAGCACCCTTGCACGGGGTCATGTGCCCTATTCAAAGATAAAATGATGCAAAATGGAAGAACTTACTAGGTGAGTAGATGTGGGAAGTCGATAATGACGACATCAAGCAAAGTAAAATGGCCAAATGACATGGGTTTATTAATACTTTCTTCACTAAAAACCATATGAACAACAAGTATGAGCCCGGAACTAACTAATTTCTAAAGTGCATGATTTTATGACTACATTTTCCCCCACTTTATGTTGTTTAGCAACAATCTCGGTAACATAAAGTAGATAGAGATACTTACCTAATGATCCTTGTAGAGTTATGTAGAAAGTGTGTAAATTAGACAAAGCATGGAATGAGAAAATATTGGAGCATGGAGACTAAAGATGTAAAAGAGAAAAAATTGATGAGACTCGAACCTAGGGCGAAACAGGTGTATAGTTTCCAATGTGTGTGATGCACATGCATGTTAGTATGAGGTGTGTACTACCACACAATTTTGTTGTTTTTGTTGATGCATTTGTTGTAGTTATTGTTGATTGTTTTATTCTCATATGGTCGTACCTACAAGGAGAAGGTGATCAAGTAGTCAAATACACATGTATATATGTCAAAAATGTATGTAAAAATCATGTAATGAAAATCAAAAATGTACAAGGAACGTGTGCACCTGATCCATGATGAGAGAAAGGGTGTATAAAGGATATCCTATATTGTGATTTTTTTTTGGAGATCTCATGCTAGCCTAGCCGAAGAAGTGTAGGGAGAAAGATGCATTATTCTCCAACCTGTAACTACTTCCCTAAAGATGTATGAAGAGATATCTATACTTCTTATTTTTGGGTGATTCGATGCATTTGGGTGAAGTAGTGTAGGGAGGAAATCCATTGTATCCTCTAGCCTATAACTTCTCCCCAGAATGTTAAGGATAACCATGTCTTATAAAACCTGTTGTGTACGGGGTTCGTAGATGTCGAACCCACTCGCTTTCTAACCCACAATGTCAAGGTCATAAAATTGAACTAAACACGATACTAGTAGAGAACGCTTTGTAATGTTTAAAACCTCAAATTATGCCCCCCCTCTTTGGGGGTGCATGCGACATCGCTAATAGGAGAATGCAGTCCCAAAAGATGACCAACCACATAAAATGTGCCCTACATGGGGAAGGTAATGTGCTTAGTATAAACCAAAGCACACACAAACAAATGGCTAGAAAACAAGTGTTAGTACGAACAAGCATGCATTGTAAAAGACAAGTGTACACTACGTAAATAATGTATAGGCTAAAATGTAAGTAAACATGTAGGAATACAACCATAGACTGCCAAAGTAGGTTTTAAACATGGGGCATCACTCACGATGTCACAATACATTCGAGGCCTCAACATCCACATAGATAAAATAAGTGTGCACACAAAACAAAGGGCAAGGCCCACATACAATAAGCAATCAAAGACAAATAATAGCATAAAAACAAATAGATATCCATAAAAGTAAATAATCATGTAGATAATTAGTGCACATGAAGCACCCGTTAGCATGCTAGAAAGATAACACATATGCCAAAAGCATGTATAAGAAAGTAATGTAAAGTGATAAGTACAAAATGGAATAATAACACCTGTAAGAGATGAATGTGGATGCCTCTAGTAGCCATTGTAGGAGTGATAGGACGCAAGCATTCATGTTGCATGTTGGATACCTATATCTACAATCACAACTAGATATGCAATATGTTGTGGATGGATGGAATGGAATGCAAGATGGATGATAAGAGATGTTTTCCCCCAAGTGAATGGAAGTGTATGTAGTGAGGTTCATTTAATATGACCCCTCGGTGGTCAATAATGAACCAAAAATGAGAGTCCATCATCGGGAAATGGTTAAAGTGTGTGTTACATCTAATGTGTTATAGTGAATGTGTATATATAGTCATGATGATATACGACCTAGATATGAAGTGTGTTCATGATCCTATAGCCAAAGCATATATCATGACAAGATGAGCGTAGGAGTGATGATTTAGCCTAAAGTGTATATCACTACAAGATGAAGGAAGAGCTAACCATTTAGCCTAAAACATATGTCACTAACCTATTAATTTCGCTTGATGAAAGGTCGAGTGATGAACGTGTATGTATGATAAGTTCCATTTGATTTGTAAACCCTCGACATTCGAGTATGGATCAAGGAAATAAAGTGTGTCATAGGGAAGTGAGTGCAACATGTAGAAGAAGATGTGAGATGTGTGATGATTAAATATTATCATGTGATGTTTAATGTGCAATGTATAGTATGTAATGTAGTAATTCTATGTATTATATAGAATGACAAGTATGTGATTCAATATTCTTAGATTATAGGAGTGTGACATATGTATGATGTATAGACGCACAAATGGTGAACTGATTTAGACTAAATGTAGAGTGTATTATATAAATGTAAGATGTATGACACAAGATGTATGAAGGGTGGCAATGTGTAGTATATAATGTGTAGGGTGTGGGGTTCATATGTAGCATGCCCTCAATAATTAAATGTGAACTTAAGCACAAGAGTGTGCCATTAGGAAATTAATGTTTTGTTTAAGTGTAGTATTTCTTAAGATGCATTGCATTAAATGTATTTTTGAGTGGTTTTCCTAAAAGGGTGGTGAGGAGATAAACTCCCCACTGATTTTGTTGGTGATAATGTATGAATCAAGACAATTAGGCTTGCATTTTCCTTTAATATGTGCTTTAGCATTTATATTCTTTTGATTCTCTTTTAAGACTAAATCACTAACCCAAGCAATATAAGCTATGAAAATATGAAACCCTAAGTGCAAGAATAGTTATATGGAGCTTGGCTAATTAAATGATGCCTCGGGACTATGTTATAGAACAAAATGGATGAACAGGATGCAGACGTGACCACATAGAAGCTCCAAAAAACATAGATCTTTAAACAGTAGGTTGGGACTGGGGTGCTGGAGAAAGACAGGGGTTGCCTATGGGTGCTCTTGTCTAAGAAATAGGTGCCTTGGTTTGTGGAAATGACCCAAAACCCACCTCTAAGGTATCATTAAGTGATCGATTGTGTTCACTTCCTATCACACTAGTGTCACTTGAACTCGATTGTATGTTGCTGCAAACCGGTGATGAAGATGAGACTTGTAAAACCCCAAGACAAGCATTAAACCCTTAAAAAAGAAAGATACATATAAAGGGGTTAGAATTTCCTTAGCAAACACAATGGTAGACTTAATAACTAAGCATTGCATGACATCCTAGACCTAGTCGCAATTTTTGAAAGTAGTGAGAAATAATTATGTAGAAATGTAATAAAATGGTTGATGGAGCAGTTAAACTTCCCTCTTATGCATTGTGATGCGAGATGAACCGTCCTTATGCCTTGTGATGGAGCTAGATAGATGTAAATGATTAACTAAAATGTGGAATTATTCTAGGTTAATCTAATATAAAGAACAACAATAAATAATAGATAATTGCATAAAGAAAATGACCCAAGCAATCTAAGATATGAAAATATGAAACCCTAAGTGCATAAAGGGTTAGTTGGATCTTAGTTGATTCGATGATGCCTCAATTTGTGTCACTAAATAAAATAGATGAATATAATGCAGATGTAACTATAGAGAATCTCCAAGAAATGCATATCTAAAAATAGTAGGCTAGATCTGGGGCATTTGGAGAGAGGCATATGCGCCTGTGGGTGCCCTAGTCTAAGAATTAGGTACCTAGTCTACGAAATGACCCAAAACCCTCCTCTAAGGTGTCACTAAGTGATGGCATGTGTTCGCTTCATGTCACTAAACTTGGTTGTATGTCTCTTCAAATAAGTGATGATTATGAGACTGCAAAACCACAAGACAAGTATCAAATCCCTAAAAATAAAGATACATATAAAGGGGTCGATTGTCCTTAGTAGACACAATGGTGGACTTACTAACTGAGTGATACACTACATCTTAGACCTGATGTAGTTTTATGTGTGTGTGTAATCATGCCCTAGGTACTATATTTTCCAGTCACACTTTGTGAAAGTAGTAAGCAATAACTATGTGTAAAAATGCAATAAAATGGTGGATGGAATAGAATAAAGCGCCCTCCTATGTAGTGTGATGTAAATGAACCAGCCTTGTGCCTTCTTATGGAGCTAGATGGATGTAAATGGATCTTTTGATGGATGCAACATTAGGTGATGATAGTAGTTCTTAGTGTTTGGTATCTCATTATGGTCTCATAACTTTATGTTTATATGATTCTCTTGTTCTAAATTCATAATTAACCACGAAAAGGTCAACCAATAAAAAGATAGAAAGCTCAAGCAGCTAGAAAGTTCCCAAAAATGGTAAGAAAGTGTAAAAGGCTCGGGGCACCCCAAATGGGACGAGGGAAGGGCACCCAAGATGGGGCCTGGAACCCTGATCGATGTAAAACAACACCAAATGGCAAAACTGATTGAGCGAGTAGATGCGGGAGGTCGGCAGAATGACAACAAGCAAAGTAAAATGGCTAAAGGACATGGGTTAATTAGTATTTTCTTCACTCAAAATCCATATCAATAATAGTATGTGTTATGTACCTTGGGATATGATATTATAATGTATATGGGTTGATGCGAGATGCCAACATGTGGCACACATCCCCTTTGTTAGTTATATGGGATCACATAGGAATTAGTCATATTGGGTAATGAGTTGGCCTACATTGGGATCGGGTGTTACCCATCTATTAATAGTAATTTATGTCTATATAAGGGATGTGAGCATCAATTTCATGGATGTATGAGTTAATTATTCTACTTGGTAGAGGTATATTGGAGGTGTCCCCCTTGAAGCGGATTCCCAACTTGGGATATTGTGGAGTTACTCCTTTCTTAAGGAACATTATATGGTGTTGCCCTACCTTAAGGGTATTATTCTACCTATATTGAATATTTGGGCATGTTTTCCCCTATATATCTTGTCTTGTGTTATCTTACGCAATTTATAGATTTATTTTATGTAAAGTTCTTAGCAAGTGGTATCAAAGCATCGACTTCAACAAAAAATGGGTCCAAACCCTAATTTTAGAGAATGATTTATAGTTTGAAATATGTTACGAATTTTTTCTCAATTTTTTTTACCATAGTTGTGAAAGGTTTTCAATGAGATATAGTATAAATTTCATAAAGTTTCAATGTGTTTTGTGGACATTATTGCATTTTTAGTGCTTTTCCTAAATTTGATTCACGGGATTTTTTTTTGGAATTAATTTTCTAAATGTTTACCAGCATTGTGAATCCTCTAAACAAGGCTATGGTTAAAATTTCAGAATTTTGGTATCCAGTTTGAATACGATATTGCTGTAGACACCAAATTTGTGTCTTACGACACCCTGTGCCCCGCATCTCATTTCGCAACCTAACCTCATCACCTAAACCTTACACAATTATTTATTAATTACCTTATAATTAATAAATCCACATCGCCATACCTTCCACCTCATTTCGCCACCTCATCATGACCTAGTCTTAACCCTAAACTAACCTAATTAAGACCTATAACTTGGTCCAAATCCACACCCATGACTAATTACTCCTCACCCACACCTAAAACCAACCTCATAATGACTTGACCAAGCCCGCCACTAATCCCTCGGGAGAAAGGAGGAAAGGCGGCTATTTTACCAAAAATAGCCCGCTTTGACCTGACCGATACCGGTTCCTACTCGATCGCCGTCGGTTGCGTAACCGCCATCGGTTCCCTGTAAATGACCACTTCCAACCAAAAACAAAGGATCAGATTTTCATTTGATCGAGAAGAGGAGAAATCATTGGAAGGATCCAGATTGGCTTGGCCGAGCAGAGACAAGTGAAGAAAAGAGAGAAGTTTGTAGAGAAGGACATCAAGCCCAAAGAGGCCGAATAACCAGAGCCCAGTGACACTCATCCGAGCATCAGAAGAGGAGATAGCTCATCTTGGATTGTCAGATCATCCTACTTGAGCCCTGTCTTCGTCATCACAGTCCTGGAACCTGCATCTTCATCAGGAACGAGTAAGTAGTGTCTTGTATGTTTCTAAGCACCATTTCTTGAGCCTGTGGATTGATAGTAATTATAAGCTCATTCCTAGATCTACCACCTACCAGCACCCTGCACTTAACCTTCATCCATACATCCTTGTATTGCCTAGAAGACCATTTTATCACACTCTGAGTCTTCCCTGTCCTCTCACTATTCCCCTCAGCCATCCACCAGTCTTAATAACCCCACAATCACCCTGCAACCAACCTCTATCCAGAAGCACCTAGATTGCTGACCCTACCGGTGTCGTTTATCCCCTACCGGCAGCGGTTCTCTAACCGCGGTCGGTTATCTAGTGACCGGCATCGGTCACTGTGACTTATACCCCAAAACCTTCCTCTCACCTATTTGTCACCTAACAACCTTAGATTCAGTCTGGTTTATCCCTGTAACTCAACCTGAATGTATCAACGACCAGAAGAACAAACAACGTGACGTTTTATTATTGATAGTTTAGCCTCTATTGCTTTGTAACGAGGTACCTAAATCATGATTTTGCAATAGCTTTCTTTGTTATCATTTGTGTTAATTCGTATTAAAAGGGGAACTGACCACCTTTGAAAGGAAGTTTTATATTTCCTGGGCCTAAGGCAGCTCCCTCATTTATTGTCTAATTAAAATCTGGTGGTCTTGTATTCTTACTTGCAGGTAGTCCTTCCAAGACAAAAAGGAGTTCTTCGCAGTCGATCTGATCTTTCTCTACGGTATGCGCACACCCTCTCGACATTCAACAGGTATTCCTCCTAGCCCTAACCCTTATCTGTTTCTCAAAGGAATGATAGGATAGAAGCAAGTCTATTCCACAGAGCCGAAACATTCCGTGTGAAACATTTTGGCACACCGGTGGGACCCATTTCAGTTTCTGTTTCTCTTGCTTGCTTTCATTTAGGGAGCATACTTGCTGTTTGCTCTTTTTGTTATATTTAGTAAAAGAATTTGTCTTGCTTTCCCAGTTTTGCATTAGTGAAAGTCATCTTCTTTGCTTCATCGAATATCATTTTCGATTTGGGTTTAAAACACGTGCATTACATTCTTGCTTGTTGTTTTCAATTCTAGTGAACATAGACTAAGTGCAGTCGTACACGTGGGGGTGATTTCCACCAGTATTGACGGAAATTAATCATACTTTCTTTGCACAACACATACCGAATCACTTCATAATTAACACAATAGCTCAAAACATCCCCCTTTTCCGAGTATTCCTCCGCCCGATTGAGGTAACCTTATAAGCCAAAACAAACTTGACATTTCCCTAAGTATTTTGTTTAGGATTGACATCATTCCACGTCTAAAGGCATAAGCCCAAATTGATTAAAATTAACCCTAGGGTTAATCTATTAATTTGTTTGTACATTTCTTGCTTTTTTCAATTTTGTTTCTTTGTCATACATTGTTTTACGTGATCACTACAGAACAATTTGGTAGGCATACTAATCACTATTAACACCAAATCAACAACTTCTTACTACTTCTTACACCAGTTCTATTATACCGACACCGGTTAGCTTACCGACGCCGGCTATAGCCTGACCGACATCGGTTATCTGACCGATATCGGTTACTGTCTTTTACAGTTCCTGAGAAACCAGCAACCTACCAATTTCAAACATCTTGTTGTCTGTTTCTGTTCCTGATAGATTGAAACCCTACTGTGTACTCCTGTCCATGGTTGTTATCACTCGAAAGCAAGCCGCCGCCATGGTTTCACATGCTTGCTCTGTGCCTTTTCTGAATCACCCCCTTCACATTCTGTGGGGAATCCTACGGACACCAGCGAGGTTCCTAAAATTCCTGTAGGAGATAAAGAATTTGCCAAATTTCTGGATGCTAATCCTAGCGCTGTACAATACTATTTGTCTCATGCCCCTGACCGTACACCTGACGGTCAACTCCTTGTTGGCATGCCTATCAGTATAGCTACTCATTTAGCTCCTTCTCCACCTGATAACTCCGCTTTGCCTTCTACATCCTTAGTCCTGTCTCCTAGCTCAGCAGCTTCAGGGGTTCATACGGCACAGATTGGCTTTCCTTTGGTTAATCTTGGGCCCAACATGTCATTACCACCGACTGCTCCTACCTCGTCTCTCTTGTAGATTGTTCCATTCATGACTTGTTCTCTACCACCTATCCACACGAGCTTTCCTTCTCAAGCTCTGCCCACCTTTTCATTTCCACACACATATCCGGTAACCTCAACGTCTTATATAGGACATCCCTATTCGGTTGCCTCAACACATTCGCCCTCCATGCATTATCAACATTTAACCCCACCATTGTCTAGCGGTGGCCCTTGGCCCAATTTGCCTCCGTTTACCACAACCACACCATCATCTCATCCAACTACGATTTAATTAAACAGATGATGGACAAAATACAAAATACGGAGGCTTTTGTTTCAAGAAGTCGTAGCGCCTTGACATACGAGCAAGTTTGTCGGGAGCCTATCCACCCTTCATTCCCCCTTCATTCATATCCTCCTCAATGGGAATTACCAAAATTTACCCATTTTAATAGTAAGGAGGACCCTCAACAACACTTGCGATCATTTAGACATGCCTGCTATCTAATTGCTCACGACGATGCTTTACTACTCTGCACCTTTCCCATGTCCTTATCGGGACCCGCCTTGAGTGGTACGGTGCTTTAACCCAGCACTCAATCTTCTCTTTTAACCAGCTAGCCCAATCTTTCTTGGATCATTTCTCCATTAACATTGCCAAGAAAGTATCTATCACCGACCTCTATGCCATCCGACAATTTGAAGACGAATCTATCGCAAATTTTGTTGGACGATGGCGGGGCCTTATCAACCAACTTACGTATGCCTTGCCTCAGGCCGAACTTATTGAACTCTTTACGCGGGCCTGCACTAAGCACATCTCTCCTACCCTCCAAATTCAAACTTTCCGTACATTTGACGAGGCCTTTACTATGGCTCGAAAACTAGAGATTCGAGCCTTAGAGGAAGAGAAATTGCGGTTGCGCAACAAAAACCCCAATTTCCGAACCCAAGATTCCACCAACAAACCTAACACCACCAATCCTCACCCATCGACTGCTTCAAAATCAAAAGGAGCCGTGCACACGGTGATGGTCAAATCCCAACCACCATCTAATACCCCGCCAAAAACCACCTATAAGTATAAAGCAGAGCCCATCAACTACACTCCCTTAGGAGAAACATATGGTGTGATATTGGAAAAATTGCTTAAAGCAGGAGCCATTACCTTACCTCCTATTAAACCTCACTCCGGGTTTGATTCCACTCGCACCATACCTTCTTGGTACAAAGAAAATGACTTCTGTAACTTCCACCGTGTGAAGGGACACAGTCATGAAAACTGCAAGATGTTGAAAAACATAGTGCAGGAAATGGTTGATGCGGGGGATATAGCCCTCGATAATCCTAATGCCCCTGCTAACCAAAATTTGAAAATATTCAACAAACCATTCCCGAATCATTCTTCTAACAGTAACATAAATCAAGATATCTTAGCCGAGGAGAGTGTTCATGAGATCCATGCAGTCTTCGACTCCCAGCCAAAAACCTCTATCGAACAAATTCTGAATCAAGCCTCTTCACTAACGCAGAATCGAACCCCCTTCCTCACCATCAAGACAAACTGAAATCCTTGCCATTCCTTTACCCATCAAGGAATTAACCGCCCAGAGTTCCCTTCTCACAAATGAGCCTTCTTACACCACATCCTTGCAAGACTATGAGTGGATGTTATCTAATTTATCTATTTCCCAAATGTCTCCTTCTACCATTCTTTTACAGACGGGAGGAAGGCTCGCCACTTCTTTTGTCATCCTTGGGCGAGAAACCTCTTGAACCGACATGACCATTTTCTTTAAACATGACGGATTCTCTTAAACACGCCCTCCTACCTATTAGTTCTTCATTGCCTAAATCTTTTCGGTGACCGGTTGACCTCTTAACGCCCATCGATACAGTGCCTCATCTACCCCCTGTATCACACCCACAGTGGACCGGAATCACAACCCACCTTTCTTCCATACAAAATTTCCTATTCACACGTGAGGACTGTCATTCCCCAGAAGATAGACAGGTCCTATGGGAACATTTGAGTACGCCATATTCTACTCAAATGCAGATGACCGATCCAGATGGCTCTACCATATACCCGAAGTGTTTGAAGCTTAAAATGCCTATGTCCTCATCTTCACCCCCTCATCTCTACCAAATACCTCACCCACTTCTATTAACCTAACCAAATCTTCCCCTACGCTGGACCTCACCAATACCAGTCTAACACACCCACCTAAGCGGCTTGATTTATCTAAAAATAAAGCCATCCATCCCATTAGGAGACAGACTCAATCTCCTCAATCTATGCCACTATCACAACTAAAACCCTCGTCGTCACACCTACCTTCCATATTGGGACCCCATCACTCTACCTTGCATCAATATATCATACCTCTTGATTTTTCTTTAAAGCAACCTACGCCTTCTACACCCATACAGAAATCCAATGGTATAACAACACCGTCACCCCACGTACCACCGTCCACCTACCAACCCTAAACAAATTCCATCATCAAAGGATTTGTTTGCTGTCACTCCTATTTCTCCGTGGTTGTTTTCTGATACCACATCATCTGTGGCCTCATCATCTAACTAGCTAAACATAGCTTCTGCGCCAAAGAAGCCATGTTTAGTTAAAACCCATTATCAAAACCCCTTGGCTAAACCACCACCCATACAAACCAACCATACCCCGTCATTACCAGAAACTACCCAGTCAATAGCCTCATCTTCCTCTGACTTTGACCCACTCAAAGGGTCTTACGCCAAAATCCTTGCTATGTTGGTGGAGAATGCGACCATTTCCCTACCCCCACGTAGATTTTATGATCCATCTAAACCTCGACCTATAGGTTACGATGAGTCTAAAATCTACGCTTACTATCGCACACCAGGGACATGACGTAGAGGGATGCAAAGTGTTGAAAGCTATACTTCAACCACCTCTCTTAGATAGAAAAGTTAAGAAAGATAACTTACGAAGAGAGAGACTTTTAGCTTCAATTCCCTCTCCTATACCACCTGTCCCCACCTCACCAAGATCCATCATTATTACAGCCCCACCTCTCGAAGACCATGACTTATCCCTACTGTCTTCCTCCTCTCGTATTCATGAGATCAATATGATTAGTGTTGCTACTCGAGGGCAGAAAAACAATGGGAAAGCAAAAGAAAACACACCTACGGCATCTCTTTCTCCATCCACCATCCCAATTGCACCACCACCTAAAGTGGTTATTCGCGGACCTGCCTATCCTGTCTCTAATGGAATTGCCCACCGAACCATGATCAAACAGCTTCACCAATCACCTGTAAAAATGACACTGTATGATCTCATTCAGACTTCTGAATCTCATCGACAAGCTCTCGTTGAAATCCTTCAAGGGATAGAGGTCTTACCTAATGAAACCTTTCCTGTTACTCTATTCTAACACCCAATCACGTTGCTTCACTCACCAAACAACCTATCTCCCCAACCACTTGTCTCTCTCTACAAAGAAGCCACGCTGCTTTGTCATCGGTTTCTCGAAGATGAAATTATCGACTTTGGTACCGAAGATCCTGACCCTGCTCTTTTCATCTCAGCTTACGTTTGGGACATTCGGGTGCGTCGTGTTATGATTGATGGGGGCGCTAGCCTAAACATCATCTCTTCAAAAGCCTTCCAACAAATGAATATCCCTTCTAGCTGCATGTGTGCCAACCCCATCATGTTGCGATCATTCAATGATGCTATTACTTCTACCTTAGGCACCGTGATCCTTAACATTCGTGTAGGGCCACGCACTTTACCCGAACTCTTCTATGTCCTTGAGGGAGAGTTCCAATACAATATGTTGTTAGGCTGCCCTTGGATCTGGGCTATGGGATGCGTTCCTTCCACCTTACATAGATGCATAAAATTTGAGTACGAGGGGAAGTCCTACACCGTAAAATCTGATCCTCCCCCCTTCAAAACTTGCAATATGTTGTATCGCCCTAATGATGTGCTTGTACCAGTCAAGACACCCATTCATCCAACCCAACCATCCACTTCAACCGCACCTACACCTTCAACCAATGAAACCGCCGTCACAAATACCACTTCCTTTCCCGCAGATAACATCCCAACCTCCGACCCCTTAGTAGATGTTTTTCAACGCCTTACGCTGGGGGAGTACCGCCTATATAACGTTAGCTCTTTCCATACCCCACAGGAGTACGGACAGTTACATGCACATCCTACCTACGACCGTCGCGTGGGGGAGGTAATCTCTTATGGACCACCCCATTGCCACACCAACCTAACGTATGGGGGTGTTGACGCATCCTCCGTTACCCCTGAACCTCCTCTTGGTGTGGTTCCCTTCCAATCCGATTTTCAATACTTGACAAATCGTCATTTCGCCTCACCTTCTTGACTCGCTGTGCTTGGAAAGGCTTTGGTTTTGGTCTTTATGAACAAGGCCGACATACACTCATTCCCGTGACTACACGCAAACACAATGATCGTAGTGGTCTCGGTTTTCCTGAAACACTTACACCGACAAAACCTCTGTCGGTTGTATCCCGGAAAATGACGACGCGTCACCCCTACCAAACCATCATCACCCATTTTTCCTTCATCACCCACGAGTCGATAGACCATGAATCTATCCCTCCTAACTTTGTTTTTTTTTCATAAATGCTATCTTCCTAGGTCCTCTCACTTATCAACGTGATAATGAGGACCCATCTTCTCTTCCCCTTCTGTATCCAGACATGATCGAAGAGGATTCACCTTCGATTAATGTTGTTGAGTGCCAGGATGACGACTCCATCCTCACTTACCTTGGTGCGGATGACTCCTATATTCAACGCGCCTTACCATCTGAAACTCAAACCATGTTGAATGAGTCAACTATAGAAATCAACATCCACACAGAGGAGGATCCTCACGTTGTGAAGATCAGACAATCCCTTAACACATCAGAACAAGCCGCCTTTACTACCTTTCTCCGTACCCGCAACCAAGCTTTCGCTTGGTCCTACGCTGACATGCCAGGAATTGATCCTGACATTGCTGTCCATAACATTACCCTAAAACCCGACTCCAAACCAGTCAAACAGAAACTGAGAAAAATGCATCCATGCATTGCCCTCTTGGTCAAAGAAGAGCTTCAACGACTCCTTTCTGTTTCCTTCATCTTGCCTATTGACTATCCTCAATGGATTTCTAACATCGTACCTATCACTAAAGTGACGGGGGGACTTCGGATATGCACGGATTTCTGAGACCTTAACCTTGCTTGCCCCAAGGATGACTTCCCCCTCCCAAGTATTGATCAACTTGTTGATCTCACTGCGGGCCATGAAATGCTTTCTCTCATGGATAGCTTTTTGGGATACAACCAAATTTTGGTAGCCCCGGCCGATCAACATAAAACTGCCTTCATAACTCCTTGGGGAACCTTCTGTTATCGTGTCATGTCGTTTGGCCTTAAGAATCTTTGGTTTGACATATCAGCGGGCTATGACTTATTTTTCATGACATTATGCACACTTTGTCCTTGAGGATTATGTCGATGATCTTCTTGGCAAATCTAAACATCGCAATGAACATCTCGATGTTTTAACCATTATTTTTGAGCACCTGTTACAATATTTCCCGCTTCAACCAAAGAAATGTGTCTTTGGTGTTCTTTTCGGGAAAACTTCTTGGCTTTATTGTCTCTTTGCGTGGCATAGAGGTCAATCCATCTAAAGTCAAAGCTATCCTAGAAATGCCCCCACCCAAAACCTCAAACAATTGCGTAGTTTGCAGGGTAAACTTCAATCCATCCGACGTTTCATCTCCCAACTCTCAAATCGATGTCAACCTTTCCATCACCTTCTTAAAAGGACATTGCCTTTCAATGGAACGAAGAGTGTCACCAAGCCTTTGAAGCTCTCAAAGCCTATCTCTTCTTGACCACCCGTGCTTATCCCACCTCAGGATGATCGCCCTTTCTACCTTTACATTTCTGCCACTGACCATGCTATAGGAGCCATGCTCGCACATCGGGACTCGGCACGTCGAGAACAATCCGTTTATTATATAAGTCATACTCTCGTGGATTACGAGACTAGGTATACACATGTAGAAAAATTGTGCCTAGCCCTATCATTCGTAGCCACCAAACTCGACACTACCTCCTGAATCACAAAACTTTTGTCATCACCAACACGGACCCCATTCATTATATGTATGCCAAACCACATCTAAACCAACACATCGCCCGATGGCTTATGCTCCTCACTGACCTCGACCTTGAGTTTGTACAACAGAATTCAATCAAAGGACAAACTATTGCAGACCAACTTGCGGAGGCCCCTTTACCTGGGGAACAATTTACCAATTTTAATTTCCCCGACGAACGCATCGCCACTCTTTCACTCAGGGAAGAGTCGTATCCAATGACCCTCTTCTTTGATGGATCCAAATGCTAGCGCGGCGGAGGGGATGGCGTTGTTCTCATTCCTCTTAACGATGAGCCTATGCCTCTTTCATTTCGCTCGATTTCCCTTGCACTAATAATACAATGGAATACGAGGCCCTTGTTTTGGGTCTCCAGGTTACGTTACACTTAGGTGTCAAATCAATTAATATTTTTGGTGACTCTCAATTGGTAGTCAATCAAGTTATGGGCATCTACCAATGTAAAAATGAGGAACTTCAAAAGTACAAATATTACGTGGATTCACTTTTGACCTCATTTACTCGTTATTCTATCCAAACCATTCCCCGCTCCACTAACAAATTTGTGGATACTATGGCTTGCTTAGCCTCACAAATTCTGCCTCACTAATCGACTCGACATATTTGTCTTGGTCCAACAAATCTTTGCCCCATCCTACTCAGCCCCGGTTGTTTGTATGATAAATAATGTGTCTGTTAATTCACAGGATACCTGGTACCACCAATTTCACGACTACCTTACAACCTCCATTCTCCCACCTAACCTTACTAGTACCAGCAAACATGCTTTTCTTAAACGTGTTTCTCGTTATGTCATCATGGGGGGACTCCTTTATAAACGTGGCTTTGATGGCATCCTCCTTCGATGTCTAACCGGCGCAGAGGTTACCTATACCATCCAACAAGTCCATGACGGTATTTGTGGCGGACATTTTAGTGGCCTTGCCGTGGCTAAACGAATCCTTCGCCTAGGTTATTATTGGCCTAATCTTAATAACGACTGCTACGAATATGTTAAGCGTTGTGTTATGTGTCAACAACATGCCAACCTTCAACATACTCCTAGCCATCCGCTACAGGTCGCACGAGATCTTTGACCTTTCTCACAATGGGGTTTAGACCTTATTGGTGAGATTCACCCGCCCTCTTCGTAACGTCACCGTTGGATAATCACAGCAACCGAATATTACACAAAATGGGTGGAGGCCATTCCACTCATTTCAATCAAAAAATAAAAAATGTCGAATTCGTTAACCATCACATTATCTATCGTTTTGGTATTCCTCATCGCCTAATAACAGATAATGGTAAATCTTTCAAAAATAAGTTGTTACAAGACCTTTGTGATAACTTTGGTATCAAACTTAGTTTCTCATCACCTTACTATCCACAGGCCAATGGTCAAGTTGAATCTTCTAATAAAACCCTAACCAAAATCCTCATGAAAGTTGTTAATGATTCTGGAAGAAATTGGCATGATCACATTCCCTTTGCCCTTTGGGCTTATCGTACTAGCATTCGTACCTCCACTAATGCCACACCATTTTCTTTGGTATATGGTACCGAGGCTGTCTTGCCTCTCGAAATACAAATACCCTCCCTCAGAATATCTCTTCAGGATATTCTCACCAACGATGATTTCCGCCAAGAGCGGTTAGCCCAATTAGAGCTTCTTGACGAGCGTCATCTTATGGCTCTTGACCACCTTCAAATCTACCAAAAACGCATCAAGTGTGCTTATGATAAGCGACTTCATGAGCATACCTTTAAGGTTGGTGATCTTTTCCTCAAAGAGAATCAACATGTAACCAAACTAGAAAAGAGCAAATGTGGAAAATTTGCTCCTAATTGGATTGGGCCTTACATTATCACTCACACTTATAGATCAGGAACTTATCATTTAGCTTCGCTTAATGGTAAACCTGAGCCTGAGCCCCTTAATGCCTTGCATCTTTGACCATTCTACTATTGAAATTAGTGTTATATCACTTCTTATCTACCTTACGCTCGTCCCTTGAGCTCATTTACCACCGCATACACTTTGTTTCTTGCATCTCAAAATCAAATCAAGCTCACATGGTTTGATTATCACCTCCCCTTAAAAGATGCCTTCCCCTTTTTAGTCTAGTCCATGACTTCAAAGTATCAAAATGACACATTCTTAATTAAAACACTTATGGGATTTTCTTGAGTCAAACTTCCTACAAAACTAGATGCTTTATGCCCAACGGACATCTAGACCTCTAAATTATACAATAGACTGCTCCCTTGAAGGACAGCTATATGCCAAACTATTGCTACTATTATATATAGACTGCTCCCCCGAAGGACAGCTATACATAAACACCGCATCTGCTACTATAAATAGACTGCTCCCTTGAAGGACAGCTATACACAGTCAGCCTTTATCAGAAGCTTCTCGCATTGATCAACTTTGTGAAGACCTCAAGAATAACAAAATACATATCCCATGTAGACTTCCCACATCGATCAGTCTATATCCAGAAAAATAAAATAAAAATAAAAGCAGTATTTCAAAACACTTTTGAGTCATGGACTTGTTTATTTAGGTTTGGTTCTCTTTTGTCAGAATAATCATCTTATAATAAGTTCTTTGCACCCTCGCCCACATCAACCACCTCACCTCACCATTTGTCAAAACAAAAAAACTCAAGGGACATGACGTATATCCGATATATTGTGATTATACCACTCTTTTCACCTATCAACTTCTCGCCTATGCAAGGTACCTAGGGACTCAAGCTCATCCTACATTAATATGTGGTTTTTTGGCTCTAACTCTCCTCTGCTGGGTCTTCCACCAATCAAATGCTGCCTCCTCCTCGCTAGGGCCTACCAATCACTCACTTCTCCACTCAAATAGTGCCACCTCAGCCGACAAACTCAACAATCTCGCCACAAGACCTCAGACAACTAAAATTGGTTTTCAAATTGATAATATGACAATGACAGGCCGTATTTTTCTTTTTTATAGGTTTTCGACCTATAACCGATACCGGTTATATTGTGCCCTAAGGAACCGGTATCGGTCACCTAACCGATATCGGTCATAGACAATCGATATCGGTTTTATCCCACCTCTTCCCCAATTTCTAACCTTATTTACTAATCGCCCTTTCTCACAACATCGCCTATATCCACCTTGGCTGAACACCCTTTGTTAACTTCATTGGCCCGACCCAAGGCCGCAACCAACCAATTTGGCCCGACCCAAGGCCGTAACCAACCATCTGGCCCGACCCAAGGCCGCAACCAACCCATTTGGCCCGACCCAAGGCCGCAACCCAACCATTTGGCCCGACCCAAGGCCGCACCCAACCATTTGGCCCGACCTAAGGCCACACCAATTAAATACCTCGCCCAACATCAACACAATACAATTTTATCCACCCATCATGTAGCTTTTTGTTCAATCGAGCTCACTTGTTCGTGTTTTAGCATGATTAGGGTCCTTGACTTGATCAGTCGACCAACTTTGCCTAGACCAAGACCGTGACATTTATCTCAACCAAACCAACCATTTGGTACTGCCGAACATGCCTCAACATTCCTGTACCTTACCCGTTATATCCCCTGGAGCTACTTCCTATGCCTTGGATACCAGGATTATATCACCCTTGTTTGGATAAACTATCGACCTTTGCCTATGAATTGCTTGTTTGCTCTTCAAATCATGTACCCTGGTCGCACTACTGCATGTCAACATGCGTCTGCTTCCTTGGACCTACCCCACCATCTTACCATTATCTAAACACCATTTACCCTTTATCAACCCTATCCCTGATTTCACGCTACCTCAATCTATGATAGATTTGAGGGGGATTACCTATACCCTTAACAGGGGTAACCACTTCTTATTATTGTCCGTACAGCTTTAACAAGACAAGCTACACGACAACAAGGGGCTAAATGTAGACACCAAATTTGTGTCTTACGACACCCTGTGCCCCGCATCTCATTTCGCAACCTAACCTCATCACCTAAACCTTACACAATTATTTATTAATTACCTTATAATTAATAAATCCACATCGCCATACCTGCCACCTCATTTCACCACCTCATCATGACCTAGTCTTAACCCTAAACTAACCTAATTAAGACCTATAACTTGGTCCAAATCCACACCCATGACTAATTACTCCTCACCCGCACCTAAAACCAACCTCATAATGACTTGACCAAGCCCGCCACTAATCCCTCGGGAGAAAAGGAGGGAAAGCTGGCTATTTTACCAAAAATAGCCCACTTTGACCTGACCGATACCGGTTCCTACTCGATCGCCGTCGGTTGCGTAACCACCATCGGTTCCCTGTAAATGACCACTTCCAACCAAAAACAAAGGATCGGATTTTCATTTGATCGAGAAGAGGAGAAATCATTGGAAGGATCTAGATTTGCTTGGCCGAGCAGAGACAAGTGAAGAAAAGAGAGAAGTTTGCAGAGAAGGACATCAAGCCCAAGACTGCAACTGAATAACCAGAGCCCAGTGACACTCATCCGAGCATCAGAAGAGGAGATAGCTCATCTTGGATTGTCAGATCATCCTACTTGAGCCCTGTCTTCATCATCACGGATTCCGGAACCTGCATCTTCATCAGGAACGAGTAAGTAGTGTCTTGTATGTTTCTAAGCACCATTTCTTGAGCCTGTGGATTGATAGTAATTATAAGCTCATTCCTAGATCTACCACCTACCAGCACCCTACACTTAACCTTCATCCATACATCCTTGTATTGCCCAGAAGACCATTTTATCACACTCTGAGTCTTCCCTGTCCTCTCATTATTCCCCTCAGCCATCCATCAGTCTTAATAACCCCACAATCACCCTGCAACCAACCTCTATCCAGAAGCACCTAGATTGCTGACCCTACCAGTGTCGTTTATCCCCTACCAGCAGTGGTTCTCTAACCGCGGTCGGTTATCTAGTGACCGGCATCGGTCACTGTGACTTATACCCCAAAACCTTCCTCTCGCCTATTTGTCACCTAACAACCTCAGATCCAGTCTGGTTTATCCCTGTAACTCAACCTGAATGTATCAACGACCAGTAACCGAACAAACAACGTGACGTTTTATTATTGATAGTTTAGCCTCTATTGCTTTGTAACGAGGTACCTAAATCGTGATTTTGCAATAGCTTTCTTTGTTATCATTTGTGTTAATTCGTATTAAAAGGGGAACTGACCACCTTCGAAAGGAAGTTTTATATTTCCTGGGCCTAAGGCAGCTCCCTCATTTATTGTCTAATTAAAATCTGGTGGTCTTGTATTCTTACTTGTAGGTAGTCCTTCCAAGACAAAAAGGAGTTCTTCGCAGTCGATCTGATCTTTCTCTACGGTACGCGCACACCCTCTCGACATTCAATAGGTATTCCTCCTAGCCCTAACCCTTATCTATTTCTCAAAGGAATGATAGGATAGAAGCAAGTCTATTCCACAGAGCCGAAACATTCCGTGTGAAACAATTGCAATTTTTAGGTTATACATAATATCGGCCTACATGTTGCAGTTTTTAGTATTTCTTTGATTTTTTTACATATTCAGAAAGATCTCACAATTTTAGTATGGGATACTTCTTTGTGGTTTTAGATCAGAGGCTGAATTATACACGAAATCATCAACTCAAACATTGGTCAAAGGAGTAAGTTTGTGAAACCCTAATTTTTTTGCATCATGGATATACCAATTTTCCATGGCAATGGGGAAATTGATGTGGAAAAATGGTGGATACAATATAAGCAAATGTATTTTGAAAAATAATTAGTATGGGTTATTTTTTATCTTCATCTTGTGGGAAAGCATGACATTGGTATTCTTATTTGGATATAGATCTATTGGATTGGGATTGGGATGAAATGGAATATATTTTCTTAGCTAGATGGAAAAAAGAAGAAACATAATTTTTTAAAGAAGAAGATGCGAAGCAAAATCGAAGAAGAAGAAGAAGTAGTAGTAGAAGCAGAAGAAAAATAAAATGTTGATGATGAAGTTGTTACGCATGATAGTGCATCTCCAAAGAAGGAATATTCAATATTTCAGTTTGAAGGGTGTATTCAAAGAAAAAAAGTAATTGTTTCCATAAACCCTAGTAGTAAATATAACTTCATCAATATGGATGTAGCTCAAAATCTACATGTGCAAACAAAACATATTAAGGAAGCTCAAGTGGATGGTAAGAATATTCAAGTTTTTGAAGATTTAAAGCTCTCTATGGATAAATATGTTTTATATTTAGATTTTTATACTTTAGATATGGATGGTATGGATATTTTTCTTGGATATCCTTGGTTAGAGACATTGGGAACAATTAATCTTAATGTGCAAAAGAAATTCATGAAATTGTGGTACAAGCGAAAGAAAATTACATTGCAAGATATCACACTTAGTAGGAAAAAATTAATATAAATGAGGATCATGAAGATGAATTTGAAGATGATGAAGAAGGGAATAAGGATTATTTAGAAGGAGAGGCTGAAAAAAATATGAAAAAGAAAAAATTAATTCATCTACTCAAGAGAAAAAATAAATAGCAAACAAGGTGGAAGAAAAATAAAGAAAAGGTTTAGGATACCAAGGTTGCACCATATAGACACCCTCATCATCATGAGAGGAAAAAATCATGGAGTTATGTTAGGCCGCATAAGGACAACCATCTATATAGATATACAGGGAATTGGAGGAGCAATAATCAGGGCTATACACAGAATCAATGGAGCTACAATTATATGACATGGAATCATAGGAATAATTATTATGGATATGCATGGATACCAAGGAGGATCACATATGGAAAAGGATGGAATCAAATGAGTCCAATGGAATATGGAATCAGGTTTGGAGCAACATCACCCACTAGGATCTCATATGGGTGGTTGGATGATCGAGCATGGCAACAAGTGTGCAATAATTTAAAGCACACTCATTATATGGCTTCTTCTTATGTTTTAGGGATGAAACATGTCAAAGAGGGAGGAAATTCTATGTACCTTGGGATATGATATTATAATGTATATGGGTTGATGGAGATGTTGACATGTGGCACACATCCCCTTACTTAGTTATATGGGGTCACATAGGAATTAGTTATATTGGGTAATGAGTCGCCCTATATTAGGACCGGGTGTTAACTATCTATTAAGAGTAATGTATGTCTATATAAGGGATGAGATCATCAAGGTCATCAGATGTATGAGTTGATTCTTCTACTTGGTAGAGGTATATTGGAGGTTCCCCCTCAAAGTGGATTCCCATCTTGCAATATTGTGGAGTTACTCCTTCCTTAAGGAGTATTGTATGGTGTTTCCCTACCTTAAGGTTATTATTCTACCTATATTGAATATTTGGGCATGTTGGCCCCTATATCTCTTTTTTTTATGTTATCTTCTGCAATTTATTGATTTATTATATGCAAATTTCTTAGTAGTATGATATTGAGACTAAATAATGTCTAAATTGAGTGATTTTATGACTAAAGAAGTGTTGTCTCCTAAAAATTGCTCTGCGTTTCCATATCCAAATTCAAATTTTTTTATATCATGCCCTTTGTTGGCATTTAAGCCAAGTTAGAGATTTAATAAATTAGCAAATGTTGTGCCCTAGTGTTGTTTAAGTCTTTGTTTTCTCATTTGAGAAATTCTCCATCTCTGATCGTGCATGAAATATCCTCTTTACAATCTCCTTTGTGATCGAAATTGTTCACTTGTTCTATGGCCTGGGTCGTCAAATCATTGTTTTGCCTCCATGCCTCTAGTTCATGAAGGAAATTCAAAAATTGGACTCAAAATGACGAAGTTCTCTTCCTCTATGTATTTTTCCCATAGTCGGGAACGATGGGTGTTTCTTTCCCCATCAAATTTTTCCTCAGCATCCCCGAGTGATATGTGGGTCTCTCTGATTGGATGCGGTTCGGTCATACTTCAAAACTCAGTAGATGGCTCCACATGTTGCAACAACACAACTCTAGGGGTAGGTTCTAAGGGATAGTCTTCAATTAAGCATGGGCTTTCCACGTGTCCCAGGTACAAAATGAAGGTAAAATCAGCTAAGTATAGAAGGCTCAGTAGACGGATCCATGTGTCGCAACAGTGAAATTATGAAGGTGAGTAGAAAGGGCCAATTACCAAATCAGCACCAGATCGCCATGATCAGGGGATTATTTTCAAAAGTTCCCTAAACATCCCTAAATGGTGTCAGTGCAGAAGATCATCTTGAGAGCTTTCCAATGACTATGGGAACGTGGCAAACAGACATCAGGAGCTCTAGATATGTTTGGTCAAAGTTTAGTCAACGAGAAAGTCAACTCTGGTCAACTGGTCAATATTGGACCAATCACACCGCAACATGTGGCAAAAGGGAGTTGTTTGTTCGTTTTCAATCACCGAGTCTTCAACGAGCATAAAAATGGTGCACGGGAACAAGAGGCTCAACTTTTATTACGGAAGGGAGCCGGCCGCCGTGTGGACTATATGATGACCGAGTTAATTAATTTCGATACCCCATGGTATGGGTCACATTTTTATTTACTTGGTAAATCCACTTACACACCATTCCAAATGCCACACACATATATATATATATATATATATATATATATATATATATATATATATATATATATATATATATATATATATATATATATATATATATATATATATATATATATATATATATATATATATATATGTTTATACATTAGTATTAAAGCCCATATAATTCTCCTAGACGCCAACTTAACCATGTTATTTCCAGCTTCCACGTGGAAGGGAGATGGTGAAGCGGTGTTGGAGGGGAAAATCCATGCATGGAAATCCATGTGGTAATCAAGGTGGGGGCGGTTATGCTCCAAAGTGGTTCTTTGACCACTATGTTTGCGTGGAGGAAGGCTATTTAAAGCCTTAAACATTATCAAACCAAAAAATGTGGGATTAATACCCACTAAACAATGCCTCCCACCATGGGATTTAATCCCTTATCAAATGCAAATGCGCCAAAATGGGTATTTAGCCCATTAAAATATGCAAATCCATCCAAATGGGAATTTTTATCCCAAATTACATGGTACGGGTTTAGGCTAATATTAGCCTAAGATAATATGTAATTGCATTTTTCAAGGAACCTAATTTTGTATAAATAGGGAACCCATTTGCATTGTAAGAGGAGAACCCAAGCTTATTATTTGTTAAGCTTATTGTGGGGACACACACTAGTCCGAGAGATTATTATTTGTTAAGCTTATTTGTGAGATGTGTCAACAAATATTGTTTATTGGCCTATTATTTTAGGCAATAGTAGATGAAATATTTGTGATTGGGAGTAAATTATAAACTACCCAATAGGCCCATTGAGCCACACCAATTACTTACAAATCTGGATTATCAACTGGAGTGCTAGCTTCGCATTGATAGCATCGGGAAGGCCGATCGAAGTCAAAGGAGATTATGCATCAAGAAGGTGAAGAACAATTTGGTGATCATCGAAAGTACTATTGTAACTTACAAGTTTTGACTAGTGGAACGGTTCGACCATGAACCCGGAGACGTAGGCAATTTCCGAACTCCGTAATCAATCTGTGTGCAATTGTCTTTTTGTCTTGCATTAATTTTTAAATTGATTACTTAAAAGGAGAAAATCATCAGCAAATAATTAAAGCCTATAAGGGTTCGAGATCAGGTCATAATAATCTGATTATTTTCGGATCAAGTTTGGTATCAGAGTTGGTTTAGCTCCATTTTTTTTTCAGTAAATCTGATTAACAAAGTGATTGCTTCAAGATTGGTGCAGTTGGTCCAATTTGTGTGAACAGGGTACAAGTGTACTATGGGCAAGATGTCCAAACAGGCAAAGCTCGAGGAAATTGAAGCTTATAATCACCAGATCTAGGAAGAGAATTCTCTCATGCGATCAATGTATTACTCCCTGGAAGAGGAGAATGCTCGTTTGAAATCAAACTGCAAACCAAGGATGAGCTCTTGGCAAGGTTGCAATGTGGTGATCAGAGGAAGGAAATATCTTCAAATTCAGATGCAGAGGCCATGGCAGATGACTACACTGTAAGTTGTTCACCACGGGAATCTTCTTCTTCCTCCCATTCAGTTTTGGATTTAGGTAATGAAGTCTTTGGTTTGTTTGAAAAACATACTAGAGGCATTGGATCCAAGTTACTAGATAAAATGGGATTTGATGGAAGAGGCCTTGGGAAAAATGGCCAAGGCATTGCTAACCCAATACAGGTTGAGGATCATCCTCATTTTGCAGGTTTGGGTTATCCTAGTGCGGGAATGGAAATTGGAGAATGCTCCAAGAATGCTGACGAGAGACAAGCTTCTAAAAGCAAAGTGATTACCCCACTAGTCCTACAAGAAGATTCTAAGTAGGAAAGTTGTGCTTCGTCATCACAGGCAAGATGTGGTAAGAGAAATCAGCGAAGAGGTAATGAGATTCCACCTCCAGTTTCTTACCATAATTGTAAGCACAAGTAAAACTTCTGATCCACTTTTTCAGCTTAAGAAGTATGGTTATGATTTTTAGAAGATGTGGAATTCCTTTCCATGTATTTTTGTGGATTGTATAATCATTCAATGGCCAGATGCTGGAAGAGAAGGACACTAATGAAGAATTTGATGCCATTCATCAAGAACAAGGAAAATCAGAAAGACCAATCTCGTCATGCAGAGTTGAGAAATGGTAGAAAGAGTTCCTCATCCCAGAAGAAGGATATCAAGAGGAATTTTTGTGCTCATTGCCAGAGGAATGGGCACCGGGTGGGAAATTTGAAGCGCATCCATCTCGCCATCGAGTAATGGCAAGCCAAAGATGGAATGGATGCCTATTACAAAGGCAAAGGAATTTTCTACTCCACCACCAATTGACAAGTCAACCCAGGACCAGGTAATACCTGAAAGTGAAAGTCCTTTCAAATGGGTAAGTCAACAATTTTTCAATTATATATTACATAATTCAGATTGATGAATAGTATGCAGTATTAAGTTTAGAGATTAGATGTTGTGAGAAAATCTTTGGGAGAAAGGTTTACAATACTCGGTGGATTTTCTTACTTAGAAAATTTGATTAATGCTCCAAACAGATCTCCTAATAAGCTTATGAGTACCTGTTACAGCTTGGATATAGGAAATAACTCATATAAAGCTTGGAGATTGATCTGCCATTTTGTAGACAATAGAATTTGTAGAGATCAGCTCGGAACTTCATTCTATGTAGAGGCATTGTGACCGTGCAGCAGAATGGTAGTTGAATCATCATTAGCATTGACATCGGGTCAGAACTTCATTCGTGTAGAGGCATTGTGACCGTGTAGCAGAGTGGTACCTGATATTGTATGTCAACAAGAAGAGCTCTAAAAAGGATCAGCTGGGAACATCATTCGGTCTCAAGGCATTGCGACCACACATACGAATGGTAGCTGATCATCAGACTTAGCATCATGCATTAGAAGCTTGAGGTCTTGCGCAAGAGGCTTATCATCATGCATCGGAGGCGTTGAGGTGCATATGAATAGACTTAGCGAGCATGCATCGGAGGCTCGAGGTCTTGAAAGAGGCTTAGCATCATGCATTGGAGGCATTGAGGTCTATAAAGGGACAAGTCATTGTCCATCACCAACATCGGATCAATCAAAGCTCTACGTAACATGGAGTTCCTTCAAACCAGTTTGGATTCTACGGAATCAACTCGGAGCTAGGAGCTATGTTATAGAGTAAAAGAAGATCCTTGTTGTCAGATATCAAGAAGCTTAGCACCACACAGAAGGAGCGTTGAGGTTTCATTCAGAAACTTAGCACCATAAAGTGGAGGCGTGGAGGTCTTCTTTAGATATCAGAGTGGCGTAGCGGAAGCGTCGTGGGCCCATAACCCACAAGTCCCAGGATCGGAGCAGAGTTGTCGAAGTGAGAAGGTTGGAGGAGAAGACCCAAGGGTCTACTATAACAATACTTCGAGGTGGCAGCAAAATTTTTTTAGATTCAGGATAATATGGAAGTTTTTGGGACAAAAAGCCTTTCTCAGTGGGGAGGTGTGATCAGGGGATCATTTTCAAAAGTTCCCTAAACATCCCTAAATGGTGTCAGTGTAGAAGATCATCTCGAGAGCTTTCCAACGACTATGAGAACGCGGCAAACGGACATCAGGAGCTCTAGATATGTTCGGTCAAAGTTCAGTCAACACGGGAAAGTCAACTCTGGTCAACTGGTCAATATTGGACCAATCGCACTGCGACATGTGGCAAAAGGGAGTTGTTTGTTGGTTTTCGATCACCGGTCTTCAACGAGCATAAAAATGGTGCACGGGAACAAGAGGCTCAACTTTCATCATGGAAGGGAGCCCGGCCGCCGTGTGGACTATGGTATTATCGCCGACGTGGTGGGTCCACAAGCCACCACTTGTCGAAGTGGACTATATGATGACCGAGTTAATTAATTTCGATACCCCATGGTATGGGTCAAATTTTTATTTACTTGGTAAATCCACTTACACACACACCATTCCAAATATGGATATATATATATATATATATATATATATGTTTATACATTAGTAGTATTAAAGCCCATATAATTCTCTAGCTGCCAACTTAACCATGCTATTTCCAAGCTTCCACGTGGAAGGGAGAAGGTGAAGTGGTGTTGGAGGGGGAAAATCCATGCGTGGAAATCCACGTGGTGATCAAGGTGGGGGCGGTTATGCTCCAAAGTGGTCCTTTGACCACTATGTTTGCGTGGAGGAAGGCTATTTAAAGCCTTAAACATTATCAAACCACAAAATGTGGGATTTATACCCACTAAACAATGCCGCCCACTATGGGATTTAATCCCTTATCAAATGCTAAGCCGCCAAATTGGGTATTTATCCCATTAAAATATGCAAATCCGCCCAAATGGGAATTTTTATCCCAAATTACATGGTACGGGTTTAGGCTAATATTAGCCTAAGATAATATGTAATTGCATTTTTTAAGGGCCCTAATTTTGTATAAATAGGGAACCCATTTGCATTGTACAGAAGAGGAGAACCCAAGCTTATTATTTGTTAAGCTTATTGTGGGGACACACACTAGTCCGAGAGCTTATTATTTGTTAAGCTTATTTGTGAGATGTGTCAACAAATATTGTTTATTGGCCTATTATTTTAGGCAATAGTAGATGAAATATTTGTGATTGGGAGTAAATTATAAACTACCCAATAGGCCCATTGAGCCACACCAATTACTTGCAAATCCTGGATTATCGACCGGAGTGCTAGCGTCGCATTGATAGTGTCGGGAAGGCCGATCGAAGCCAAAGGAGATTGTGCATCAGGAAGGTGAAGAACAATTCGACTGATCATCGGAAGTTTTCGAAGAACTGGTGTATTGATAGGCAAGTAAAATTCCATTAGGTTTTCTTGTTAAAGTACTATTGTAACTTACAAGTTTTCACTAGTGGAATGGTTCGACCACAAACACCGGGAGCGTAGGAAATTTCCAAACTCCGTAATCAATCTCTGTGCAATTGTCTTTTTGTCTTGCATTAATTTTTAAATTGATTACTTAAAAGGAGAAAATCATTGGCAAATAATTAAATCCTATAAGGGTCAGAGATCGGGTTGTAATAATCGATTATTTTCGAGATCACGCCATGTGGTTGGATTCATTGGAGAGGAAAATCCCACCGTTGAAAATTCAAAGTGGTTGAGCGAGCCATCAGAGGGATTTGAGATTTTGAGTCTCTTTGTAAAAAGGTGAAAAATTAAAAAGTAACCCGCGGCCTCGATCAGGCTATAAGGGAAAAATTAAAAGTTGAAGCTCGCAGGGAAAAGTCAAAGTGGACGAGTGGGCCATCGGGGCATTTTTGGAAATTTAACCAAATTCCCAAAAGTGAAGTAAAAGTTCTAATTTTCCCTACGACTCCGCAAGGTCTCGGGCCCGCCGTTGAAAAGTCAAAGTGGAGGAGCGGCCGACAGAGGAAATTGAGTTTTTGAGCCTTTTTCCAAAAAAGGTTAAAATGTTGAGAAAAGGGTTGTGACCCCATTTCCAATCAGAGGATGCCACGTGTCCTAGTCAAAGCGGAGGAGTGGGCCGGTGGAGGAAATTGAGTTTTTGATCCTTTTTCCAAAAAGGTTAAAATGTTGAGAAAACGGTCGCGACCCCATTTCCAATAAGAACGTGCCATGTGTCTAAGTTGAAAAGTCAAAGCGAGGGGCGGGCCAATTTGTTCCAAATTGCCAAATCTCACGAAAAATCACAAAAGGTGAAAGGATTCCCCGTAACCACTCCAATCCCTTCCTACCATGTGGATGGCTTGATTTCAAAGTTATAGGAGCAAATCAAATGGTCTATATTTAAACTAGTAAATTGAATGTAACGTATTGCTTTAAGATCTATTTTTAACCCACCACAAGAATTTTCTTCACAATAGAGGAATTTGAAAAGGCATTGAGGATTTTGAAGTTGTAACAGTTTCTTGCGAAGAATATAATGGCTTCCCGAAGCCATTCTAAGGGGTTAGCGATTGATTTCGAGAAAAGACTAGAGTGTTATGTATCTGGAAAAGATAGAAAACATCATTCTTCTTCCTTGAATTTCTTCCATTCTCAAGCTATGTACAAACTCTGATCAAGCTTCAATAATAAAAGAAGGAATTTTTGCCTCTTTGATTGAGGAATTAATTGGTACTTTGTGACCAATGAGTTTCATTCGGTCTTGTAGTTTCTTCTGCGGGTTTGTTTTTCTTCTAACTATAAATGCATGTAAATGAAATTTCTAATTAATGTGTGTGGGGATCTGATATTATACTCGCAACATTAGTTTCTCCTACCTCCATTCTCACTCCCTTTCCCCTTCTCAGATAAAGCTCTTCTCTAGTGATAAATTGCTAGCTTTGCCACAAGGTCAGCGGAGTGCCCTTGTTGGATCTCTGGTCGAAAGGCCACCATTGAAATCCAATTTTTCACGCATGCACATATAGAAGCTGCCTTTGTTCAAGTAGAGGACTCGATTCCCATAGCATTGGCTTGAAACCCACCAATTTCTCCACTAGACAAATTTTCTTGCCAATAAGGATATTTGAGTGCTTTAGATCTTCTTGTCTCTCAATAATGAATTTGATTATGTAAATGTAAATTCTGACCTATATGGTCTTATGTAGGATGTTTATATCATGTTATTAAGATGTTTTAAGTGTATTGTTTCTATGATGGCTGATCTATATGGTTTAGGATCATAAATTATGTATAAAATCTAGTTATATGTCTCATTTGAGCTAATTGATCAAGGAAAAGTGTGAGCTAGAGGGCTACTTCTAAACATGAAATAGGTCTTTGTGAGAATCAAGAGAGGTCGGAGATTATGTGATGATGTTATAGAGAGATATATCATATGTTGCAGAGATATATCATTAGGCCTAATCATCTTGGTGAAGAGGATCTTGAGTGATGTTACCTAGAGAAAACATTTGAAGATGAAGGAAGGAGAAAGAGACTCATTATGTCATCTTTAGTTGTTAGTACAACATTTCATAGGTAACAAAAACATCAAGTGGATTTTTCTAGTTATGATTCATCTTGGAGGTTGGTGCCTCCTTGTAGGGTTGTTTCTCTACTAAATCTAACAGTTAGTGCTTGTTGTAGGGTTGGTTCCTCACTAATCTAGGGGTTGGTGCTCAACTAAATTTGATTCACTTCTATAATAAAGTTGTGTTTCAAAGGTGTATTTTTTTCCCTTTGATGGTTTCCCACTTAAATTCATTGTATGTGTGTTATTATGTTCTCATGGTACATGCTAATATCATTCTTTAATCTATATGTTTGATGAATGTGTTCAATGGTTAATGGATGTTAATACTTAAGTGGATTAAAAGTTTTATTCCCCCTGGTTCACCTCCTCTCTTAGTGGTTGTGCTTGCAACAATTGGTATCGATCGAGCCTCGAATCAAGTTTAATAAGATTGAAGTGATCCTTGAAGTACAAAATGGGAAAATTAGAGAATTATCATGAGAAGACATATGAGGCTAAAGCAGAATTGATGTGTCAAAAAATAAGAACCAAATTTTGTAGTCCTTGGTCAAATAATATGAATAACACATCAGTTTCATGAACAATGAGCATGAATAAATCATTAAAGAACATGAAACTTAAGTTGAGTTAGTGACAACCGCTCTAAAAGGTAAGGATGATGAATGTAGCAAGCTCAAGTCTAAAGTGGAATCCCTAAAATCTAAAGAGGATGAATCCATTAGATATAAATCAGAAATTAGGTCCTTAAAGGTAGAATTGGAGAAAGCATCCAACATGATGAAGGATTTTGAAAAGTTTGAAAAGAGTTCCAAGGATTTAAATGATATTTTGACAATTCAAAATTCATCTAGATACAAATGAGGTTTTATATTCATTTGGGACATCAAGAAGAGATATAGAGGTGTCTATGCAGGTCATGAAGATCAAAAGGAGGATGTTAATATAATTAAGGTCAATATCAAGAAGAAAAAATCAATTAGACAACCTAATGCCATAAGGTATGCTAGTTCATTTCATGGTTATTACTACTCATGTATTGTGTTTAGTCATAGAGAAAGGTATTAGAGGAGGTCCTTCAAGAGTATGTATCCATGGAGAAATGCAATAAAGCATATCCTTCATCATTCAAGAGGACTATATAATGTTTTTATTATAAGGTTCACCAAAATGGTCACATGCTAGGTTTTATCATCGTGATCCATCTAGACAAAATGATGCAGACCTAGAATCTACTATATAAAACCCGGGAATGCCTTTGACACATCATCCATCCCTGAGCTGAGCGCTCACCCAAAGTGTGAAAAGGTACCAGGTCCCTCTTTAGAGTTATTTGTGCAAGATGTTAATGTGATGAAGATAGAGCATATACAGAACCATAACTAAGCATAACATTCCACAAAGCATTTTCCAAACCTATATTTTAGAGAATCTTGAATTAAATGATAACCATAATAAGATTAACCATGGAAAAACTAGTTACAATCATGTTTAACACTATTATCCATCCAATATACTTCATTACATTAACATAGTAAAACATAAAATCTCCTTACATATAAAATAGTACCATAAGCTATGCGTGCATCAGATCTAGCAACATAACTCTACAATAATTGTGTGTCTCTAAACTACATAGTTCACTACTTATTTATAGGGGTGGGGAATTTCCCTTCACCACCTATGCACTTCCCAAAATAGGTCGCATGCTGATAATATCCATGCACCTTTACAATAACACGCACACATGCAAGTGTGCTAATAATAGACATCCTACAGTTAACTGGAAGTAGTAATCCTATTATTATCTCAAACTCCTACATGGCGCTTATTAAATGATCATTCCCAAAATAGAATTTTCATGTCGCGTAAGTCTCCATCCCAATGTGTGCTCCAAATGTTACCTTCCAAAATATCCCACATCCATGAAAATGGCTAAGTCTGAATCAACTTGTCTTGGCACACATTTCCTTTCCTATCCTTCCACACCTTTAAATGTGCCTTGTTCACGCACATAAATATTGTGTGTCTACTCCTTAAAATAATATGTCTACTCAACATTAACCCACACTAAATTACATTGTCATCCTGGAAATGAGGTTTCCTTCTTATTCTCCCAAAGAATAAAGAATAAGAACTTAAATTATATATTGAATCATTGTCTGAAAGGAATAGACCTCTAATTTCTAGCACCCTCCTCTTCAATTGAGAGGATCAACTCTAGATTTTCTATTTTAATCTCATCCTCCAATGTCTACCATTCATCCAGGGTGGTCCTTTTATTCTCTGGAATGTCTATGGAAATGGCTTCTAATTCATCCTAAGTAATCTTCTTCTTTTCATTCGGCGGTGCTTGGACAACACTAGCCATAACCCTCATCATCCCCTCTAGAAGATCCATCTTCTACACTATGTGCTTCCCAACCTCATCTATTCTCTCCTTATGGGGTTCCTGAGCTACTACAAGGGCTTCACACCTTTGTTTTACAAGTGCCAATCTTTTTGCATGCCCTAAAATCTCATCCTTTATTGTTGTCATGACTACATTATCCTCCACCGAGTTACGGTCTTGATTCTTGCCTCGGTGTTGTACAAATATTTAAAGCTTGGTCGGATTTCTTCAGTTCATCCTTTAGAGTTTGGAGCAATGCCTCAAAATTTGAAATTTTCCTAATCATAAAGGCCCTTTCTCTCTCTGCTTCTTGTTCAGGGTCCTCTGGCACTAGTATTTTAATTGGCCCATCTTCTAGCACCAAATCAACCAATGTGCATACATAATGCATAGCCAAAGGAAACTTCTCAAGTACCTTAGACTCAAGATGAGGCCTTTCTTTCATAATGTAGTCACCAATTTCCTCTGCCATGCTAATGAAGGCCTCATTCTTCTTCTGTGCTAGGTCCTTTTCCCCTTTTAAACGTGTTATTTCTGAATTTTTGCCTTGTTATCTTCAAGTAGCACTCTAATAGTGGTAGCTTTATCAACATTCCTCTATTCCAGCTCTGTAGATGCCTTAACCAAATCATTTCTTACCTTCTTATCAGACATTAGAGTAGGCTTGACTATCATGTGTCTTATTTGGGGTGCCTTCTGCACTCTCCTTGATACACAAGATTCCTCACATAGGTTGAAATCTAGATCGTCCATATAGGTCTACATAGAATAGGATAATGTTTTCCTTATGCACATGGTGGCCATGTGCGGATCCATCGGCTCCCATAGATACAACTCCTTAAGACCTACTATGTCCCAAACCAAGCGAGATGATTTTTCTTGTGTCCTCAGCATAGCCCATACTTGGCATAACATATTCTTCACTTTGGTTCTCTTCATTCTTGGCCCCTTAGTAACCTAAGCACCAAGGTTTATAGCTGGCCTTCTCCTTCTGAGTAGTAACATGATCGCTAGGTTTCTATTTCTCTGTTTCTTCTACCTCCTTCACCCATTCCTCTTCATCCTTCATTTCTTCATCTCTTGGCTCCTCCATATCTTCTATTTTTACTAGGGTCCTTAGTGTTCTCTCCACAAAATCTGTGCCTCCTCATCCACTTTAGATTTCTCCTTCTCTTATTCTCGGGTGCCTCTTTACGAGGATAGATTCTAGGTGATCTTGTTATTGGCTATGGTGTTCCCACACCTTGGGTTTTGGTTCTTTTGAATGCCTTCTTAAATTGGTGATCTTAGGGAATTCATCCACATCCACATCCTCTTCTTCATCTTGTGCCTATGATGGGGAATTTGTGCGCTCACCTTCCACTTTATCTATGGGCTACTCTCGACATCTATTATCCAAGCCCCCACTATCTTCTTGTTCCTCTTCCTCCTCATTGATCTATATAGTCACAGTAGGATTTGGAGCAGGCACATTCTCCATTGTGTGCTTTCCCTTAGGTGGCCCTAGGAGCATGAACCCATTTTCTACATAGTTATTATTCTCCACCTAGGTTTGAGCTAAAGATATGTGAGTGCGGCTCCATTTTCCCCAATAGCTAAACATACTCGGCTTCATACTTATGACATCTAAAATGATCCTTTCAATATCGGAAGACCAAACCAGATATCCATATGTTTTTCTGAGGGTGTGGTAGTCACAATATACCTTGTCTGTGTTGAATTTCAGCTGTGTGCATTAGAAAATCTATGAATCGAGGCTTGGAGATCACGTTGTGAAGGCATAAGGTAGTTTGCACCATGGACTCCATGTCCCATCCTTCATGAAAAATTGTGTGATGCGAAGTGTTGATACACTTTGAACCTGTACTACCTTGCCTACTACCAAAGGTAATTCCTTCAAAATACATCATTCTTCCTCAAACATCGTTCAAAGTTGGTCATACCACATTTATGCCATTTTCTTGAATGGGCCACTCATTGATCCTTCGCATAAATATTTCTCGAACCTTTCCGCAAGGGACTTCTTCTTAGTAGGGTATTCCCAAATTTTATTCTTTGGCCCATCGAGCACTCTAATTTCTACAAAAATAAGAGATAAGAGGATGGCACCAAAACTTATCTTTTCACCTACGTGCACTTCCTCAACAATTGTTTCTACAATATAGCCTGCTAAGTTATAGATTTCTCCCTCTATCATCTTCTTTGTAATGTATAACCACATTGTATTTACCTGTGACCATCCCCCTGACCATTCGGTTTGGTTAGCGGATGTGCGATTGCCTACACCATAGGGTACTTCCTCAATCTGTAAATGTCCATTCCGCATGGACCCTTGGTATACCCCAACTCCTTGCTTGTGGCTATAATCGCTACTTTATCAGTCAGATCACTACCAATTTCTTTCTTTGTGCCCTTAAGTCTTGTTAATGTCACAATTAGGGTTGTTGTGAGCCTAACCCTCCGTATGGTGAAATAGAAGAAGTCCTTATAGACTCTACTCATATGACATCGATATAAAGTTCATATTTTCCAAAATATGGGAGCTCATATAGTTTATAAACTCCTACCTACTTAAGCATCTTCTCCCCGGTGTCATCATACAATGTCATATCTTCCACCGTGTGCTTTTTGGTATTCTTATTCAACAATGCATCCAACTCTCCTTGTTATCGGTGGTGCGGTGGTTGTAATAATTCAATTTACATATGTGGATGTGGGAATCCCAATATTTCCCAACTATTACTCCTTCTGACTACTGCATCTTTGAAAAAAGTCTTTCAGGAGAAATTTCAACCTCAACCTCCACCTTTTTCTTTCCTTTTGTACTGCTTTACTGGTTCTTTCTTGATGCCATCGTAAAAATCCCACTTTTTCTCTTCTATGTAAAAAAAAATCAAACCCTATCCCAAAATCATGTGCCCTAGCTAGAAACCACATGACCTAACTCCTTCTCAATGCTTCTACTTCACTCAAACCCTTCACCAATGGGGACGCAAGCCTTTTCATGCACAAATCTGCTCTTCACATTTGGTTTCACAACTCTCCACGCCTCAACATGATTCGCTTGGCTCGGATACACTTAGCTTGCTTGAATACTTGTGACCTGTAAATGTAAAATGAACCTACATCACATACTTATATAAATTTTAAAAATTTAGTGCATTTATTACTCCTTCACCTACCAACAATCATCTCATTAATTGACCATTTTCAAAATTTCTAAGAATTTCCGCGTGGTACAATTTCACGCCCTAGTTATAACCTTCTAGCATGCCTTCCTACCCTCTAGATACAAACTTCTCTTCTATGCACTTCCATGCACCAAGTACCTTGCCATTGTGCCTTTCCTTAGTAGTTTCCATGGCTCTTTCGCTTACCTCACGTTATATTGTTCCTTCATTTATTTCCATTTATGGTCTTCTTTAGAAGCAATTTCCTTTCTAACAACTCCTTTCCATACTTGAATAACACCTGTAATAAAAATTCCCATGTATACCCAATTGTGAATAACAACCACCCCACACCAATGGTATGTGTAGTCCTCTATGCATAAAAATACTTCATATTGTAATTAGCTTCTAGCGCACAAATGCACTTATTACACAAAACACCAAACTAAATTGACAAAGCATAGTGACGAAGAAGGAAATACATAAAGGGAAACCTATACTAAATGGCAATACTTGCCTTATTACAAACACCAAGAAGAGTTATTTATAGTAGGGCTTCAGCCTAATCCCGTTAAAGTAACCGAGTAACCCCATTCCATCAAGAGTTGGAGTCAAGTATATGAGTGATAACATACGGTCCCAAGCAATGCACCTTGAGCTTTCTGTATGGCGTAAAAATGTAGAATCATAAAGTAGGACCATTTGTCCAACCTCAAGCTTCTTTTCCCTGATGTGCTGATCATGCCATACCTTCTGTCTGGAAATTTCCTACTTATGACTCCAACATGCTATGTCGCACCTCTCATCCAACTGTATTAACCTATCAATTATTTCTTCTAATTTTTTTCTCATCGGCCTATACCTCCGGACATGCAATACGTAAAGAAGGTAACATTAATTCCAAAGGAAGAACTATTTCTATGCCAAAACCAATTGAAAGGGTGTGGCCATATTCACCCTCTTGTAGGTTTTTATATATGCCTAAAGTATAGTAGAAACTCTATCATCCCAATATTTCCTTCTAACATCAATTTTTTTGTCAAGGTTTGGCTCAATATATTTTTAAAGGCCTTAGCAGTACCATTTTCGTAAGGATGATAGGGTGTGGTCTTGTGGTGCGTAACCATAAATTCATCGATTAATATCCTTATTGTCTCATTCAAAAAGTGTGTGCCCTATCACTTTTCATGATTAGCAGATATCCATACTTAGTAAGAAAATTTTCCCATAAGAACCCGACTATTGTGGTTATATTGTGACAATCCTTTATAGGTGTTACTTCTTCCCACCTTGTAAGATAATCTATGCAAGTGATGATATAGCATGATCCAGTTCTACGTGTGGCTGGTGAAATAAGACCTACAAATTCTATAGCCCATTTCTCAAATGGCTCTGCACTAGCAATAGGCCTCAAAGGCATTTCATCTCTTTGCCCAGGTTTTCCAAGGTGCTGACAGTGATCACATGCCTTACAATACTCTTTATAATCCTTGTGCACAGGTCTCCCACCATAATCTAATGAGTAGAATCTTATGCATAGTGGCATCACCTGCATAATTCCCATCTACAATACCACCATGGGCCTCTTCCATGATATCTATGTGCTCATGCTCTAGTACACACCGGCACAATACTTCATCTCGACCTAGTTTATATAAGTCATCACTAATCAACATAAATTGTAAGTTGTTTCTTTTCCAATCCTTTCATTCCTTCTAAAGCCATACCCTTGTGTAAAAAAATAGAAATATCCTCTAATTCGAAGGCACACAATGTAACTTGTAAAACCGTGAATCTGGAATTATATCTTCAATTGTCTACATGTCCTCCCTTGACTAAATTCATGATAAGTGGTTTGGGCCAAAATTACTTTTACCTAGTTTTACCATAATTGTGAAATCAAATTCCGAAATAAGAGTACCCATCGACATACGCACCCTTGTAAAACAAGATTATTTACCAAGTACTTTAATGTCATGTGATCAGTATAAAATACAAAAGGTGTTGCTAGCAAATACTCTTTGAATTTATGCAACATGTAGATCATCGACAAGGCTTTGCGCTCCGTTGTTGTATAATTCGCTCTGAAGGATTCAAATTTCTACTAGCAAAAAAATAGGATGATCTATAACACCTTCTCCAAGTTGAGTTAACACCACGCCAATGGATGTGTCAGAGGTGTCCACATGTACATGAAACGGTTGGTTCCATGAAGGAAAACATAGAATTGGCGTTGTTGTAAGTATTCCCTTTAATGCTTCAAATGTGTGTTGTTTCGATTCTCCCCAATAGAATGTCCATCTTCCTTTTAATAATTCTTCTATGGGTATAAAAATATTTGCATATCCTTTGATAAAATTTCTATAATACCCTATGTGGCCCAAGAATCTACGCACCTCACTTTGACTGGTAGGATCTTCTAGGCCTATAATAATAGCAACCTTAGCTAGATCCACTAAAAACCTTCCTTGTAGATGATGTGCCCTAACAAAGTTCCAAAAGGTGTAGCAAACACACACTTCTTGATGTTTAAGGATATGTTTAACTACTGCATCTCTCAAACATTAACCACAAGTTGTCACAATGATCCTTAACAAGCCCATACACCATCCAATCATCCAAGTAAACTGTAAGAAGTTGTGAATAAAATCATGGAATGCTTGAAAAAATATGCATGAAAATACATCAAGCACATTTTTCAAACCAAAGGAATCACATTATATGCAAAAATTTCCTATTTAGTGGTGAAATTCATTTTATCTTGATCTTCCTGTGTTATTCTGACCTGATGATACCTAGAGAATCCATCTGTAAAAGAGTAAAGTTCATGCTTGTTTGTAATTCCTTCTAATATTTCCTGGTGAATGGCATAGGAAAAGGATCAATCACACAAGCATCATTCATCTCCCGTAGTCCACATAAATCCTAATCCAACCATCTTTCTTTATACCGATTACCATAGGACTAACCCAATCTAATTCCCTTAGGGGCTTGATGATGCTAGACTTCAATATGTTGTCAATTTATTCCTTAAGTTTTATGTGTAGGTTAGGGTTCATCCTGTAATTTCTCTTCTGGCCGGGCACACTCCTTCCTTTAGCTTAATATTCATCTCTCCTAATGACTCATGAAATCCTTTAACTAATGGTAGCCCCTAGGAATATGTCCTAAAATCCCATAGTAACTCAATTATCCTTTCTACTTCAGATGTAGACCAATAATCCCTAATTGTTACCTCTTTAGGTTCACCGTTTATGCCAATGTTCACTTTCTTAGTCTTCATAGGTTCATGATAGGAACATGCATTCTTATCTCTATTATCTAACACTTCACGTGTACCTAATGAATGATCTATATCTAGATCTTCTACTTCTTCATCATCCATTATGTAGACCATTTTTCCTTTTTCTTTGTCAAAACAAGCATGCTTAAGTAGTTTGGAATTTGTCTCTTCTACTTCATCAAAATGCGCTCCTAAGTCTACCTCACCAAGGAACTCCGAATGAGTTCTTAAGTATTTACACTTGTCACCTATAGTTAAGCACTTCATAACCCTTAATGTCTCTTCCACTAGAGGTTTAGTAGAGAAGTAGTGAAGATTATGGGTCATTCCTGCAATTAATTCTTGATAATTTCTAGTATCCCTATGCATCTTTGCATAAACATACTAGGCTCGTGCATAGCCTTGTAAAGTGAAATAAATTTTGTGCACCCAAAGTGAAGGTGGTAAATCTTCCTTCCCTCTATCCAGAGTCTCTCACACTATTGAACGTTGTGTTGAATAGGTTGTTTACCATGATACATGCAAATTGTAGTAGGCACATTGCTCCTAAAAACCCAAGTGGTGAGAGCATTCGAGTTCATTCGATTCCATAAGATTATCCCTATGAACCATCCACCAAAGACGCTATTTTCCCACACAATGTATATACTAAAATATTCCTTCTTTCCACTTGATTTGTCCATTTCTCATCCATGGCGCATAGGAATACCGTAGGATCTCCTTCTCTAGTGTACCTAGGTACATGGGGTTATTACCTAGTCTCCAAATAAATTGTGGTTTTCTTCTCCACGCAAATGTGCTTTCGACTTCACACCCAACCATCTCATAGGTGCCATGTTCCCAATTATCACAAGCAATATGAAACATGTATCATATTCTTGAATGCACTCGGCTTGATTGTGCCACTCGCTTAATATCCTTAAGTGCACTTATATTCTTCTACAACTCGGGAATATGAAACTCCTTAAGGAAAGCATCCTTTAATGTTGGATAATCTACGCAATTTTGCTCAGGGTAAAACTTCCTACACCAACTATGTGTGCATCCCCGTAATGTGGTTACAAAGTGACTTACCTTACACTCGAGAATCCGTAAATCCTTTTACACTGGTAATATCTCACACATGTGCACATACTTGGGAGCATATTATATGCCCCTATACTCTAGAAGATGAAGATACATCTCCATGTAAATATTTGGGGTTGGTGTGGACCCCGCCCACCGATCGTAACCTGCTATGTTACCTCTACCTCTAGAACCACTAGATCCACTTATACCTCCCCGATCCTCCACCTATAGTTGGAAGTGGACTAAAAGATGTACTTCCCTGTGTCCCAACAGTAGTACTAAACTAAACTCCTACAGTCTGTGAAGTGGTACTACTCCCAGAAGTGAGACCAAAATTATGGGTGTTTGAGTTTTATACGATGATGTGCCGAAAATTTACCTCCAAACAAAAAAGAAGATGTTTATCCTACCATAGATGTACTCGTTATCGACTTAATCCTTCTCTCCTACCGCCCAAACTAGCTTGTTGACTCTTTGGTTGTACTAGATACTAGAAATCCAAATGCAAGGGCTAGGTTACTGTGTATATTTAGATGCATGCCCATGACCCAGTCATCTCTCTTTGGCATGCTCCCATGTGAGGTCGAGGATGGTTCCATATTATTCTTACCCCAATGGGGGAGTTCTAGTTGCTTCGGCTCCACACCTCCTACGTGAGCTTCAAATCCTTCACGATCCATCTCTCCTCAATGACATCCTTTCTCGTAATATCACATTGCTTCTCTCTCTCTCTCTCTTGCATACCTCATTGCACATAAGCCATCTTTCTTCTCTTTGTCTCTCTACCGCTAGGTCTACTATCTTTCACCAAACCTGTTCCTCGCCTCGCGTGTGATGATGTTTAGCTAGCCATTGATTTTCTTCAAAGTTCATGGTTACCATCAAGATTTTGATCACTAATGGAATGCCTTGCAAATAATTTCCCCTTGGATAACGTAAAAAATGGAACTCAGCTACCTCCAGGCAAGAATAAGTGGAAATTGAGTACTCCAAAATATAGCTATTCAAAACACCACAGAACCAAGTATCTACAAAGACGTGTCAAAATCAGATCACCATCATAAAGGTTATGAAATTACTCCTGCATTCGATGACAAGTGTGTGATACCTCCAATTCCTTTTAAACACATAAGTAATCAACCACTCATACATCTCTACTAGAAAGATAATAAAGAAGCTCTCATACAGACAGTCATACAAATTCTACTCCACCCACATGTGTGTGTCAAAATCAGATCCAGTGTCGAACCTCTAAGTGTACTCTTCTTCTAGATCCTTTATCCACTCCTCAACACTTGATCAGCTCAATCGATACGTCTTCATCAAAAACATCCCGAAAACAATCGAAAAGAGGTCCCAATAATAGAACCAATGATGCAACCTAGAATCTACTATATAAAACCCAAAAAAACCCAAGCATGCTAGCACATCACCTAGCCTAAGCTAAGCACTCACCCAAAGTGTGCAAAGGTACTATGTCCCTCTTTATATTTTCTTGTGCAGGATGTTAGTGTGATGAAGATAGATCATAAAAAGAACCATAACTAAGCATAACATTCCACAAAGCATATTCCATATCTAGATTTTAGAGAATCTTAAATTAAACAATAACCATAATAAGATTGACCATTTAAAAACCAATTACGGTCATGTTTAACACCATTATCCAATATACTACATTACATTAACATAGTAAAACATAGAATCTCCTTACATATAAAATAGTACCATAAGTTATGCTCGCGTCACTCTAAAGCAACATAACTCTACAATAATTGTGTGTCTCTAGAATACACAGTTCACTACTTATTTATAGGGATGGGGACTTACCCTTCACCACCTACGCACTTCCCAAAAATAGGTCTTATGTTGATAATATCCATGCACCTTTACAATAACATGCACACATGCAAGTGCGCTACTAATATAAATCCTACTGATTAATCAAAGTAGTAATCCTATTGTTATCTCAAACTCCTACATGGTTCTTATCAAATGCTGATTCCCAAAATAACATTCATGTGTCGCACAAGTATCCATCTCGATGTGTGCTCCACACATTACCTTCCAAAAATAGCCCACATCCTTAAAAATGGCTAAGTTCCAAATCAGCTTGTCTTGGCACATGTTTCCTTTCCTATCCTTCCATGCCTTCAAATGTGCCTTGTTCTTGTGCACGAATCTTCTATTTTCCTACTCCTTAAAACAATATCTCTTCTAAACATGAAACAAGAAGGTTTTTTTCTCCCAAAGTCAAGAAAATATGGATGCCAAAGACAATCAAATAAGAATCAAGTTCAATCAAGGATGTTAAGAAGTTTGATCATGAAAATGTGGTCAAGAAGGCTAATCCAAATTTAGTCATGCCCAATCAGTCATCGGGATAGAAAGGAATGCTTTCCATAATTGAGAATAAGCCAATAGTTGAAGATATTCATGTGGGTTCAATTTTTATACATCCAGAGAAATTTGATACTATGTCAAGTGTAATAATGTTTTCACCAAGTCATAATTGCCTAAGAAGACTAGAAGGATCCTAAAGACAAATCATCAGTCTCATGATTGCAAGAAATATATGGATATCATGTAATCTCCTAATTTTACGTTGTTCTAAGTTATCTAAAGGAGTTAGGGTGTCTTTATTAGGTGGCATACATACATTCTTCATTCATGAGAAGTAATGAAGGTTTTTTGTTGAATTAGAGTCATAATAAGTCTTGGTGTATCTATGAGAATATTACAGAGATGTTACAAACCTTATTTTTCTTAAATTCATGTTACAAGAAAATGAGAGCTTCAAAGGTTACAAGGAAGTTGCTCAAATAATTTATTATTTGGTATATCTCGAATAAGGTAAAATCATGGTTTTATATGCTTCTTGAGGTATTTTTAAGAATAATTGAGTGTCTTATTATTTTTGATGTCCCATCTTGCTTAAGAGTGTCCTATTTGTGTGAAACATTTTAGTTAAGTGCCTCTTGATAGGGTTCATGTCAAGATAATAGCTTAAAGAAACCATGTGAAGGTTGTTAATTTGTATCATGAAGTCTTGAGGTGAGTTACCAAGTTATATATTTGGTGTAGTTGTGTTTTAAGAGGATTTTATGAAGGACTAATAGGATTGGACCAAATATAGCTATGTGAGGATAGGTAGATAGCTTAGACATGTATGGTTGAGAAAAAGATAACACTTTAAGGTATGATTCAAGCATGTATATGAATATTATCTCATTCAATGCATCAAAGGTATCTCGGAAGGCTTGTTGGAGTCATGATGCTATCATATTGGTTCATGAAATAAGCTAGCAAAGGTTTGTAAATCTATAAAGACCTAATATTTATGAGAAAAGGTTTGTACTACTATGAAAAATGTGTCATCAATCATGAAGGCTTGGCTATCAAAATGTCCTGAAGTCTAATATGGGTTTGTAAAGTGATGACAGAGTTGAATTAAAATTTATGCATTCCATGTACTTCACGGAATAATATCATGTTCTCCAAGATGGTTTGTAGCATGTTAACATTCATATAATGTAGCTACAAGATGTTTGAAGGGCTAGCAAGATTATAAAATCATAATCATTCTTGAGAAGCAAGTCAGAAAAGTAAAAATATGGGTAAAGTGTCTTTGAAGAATAAAGTGTGAGGTATGTTCGTCTAAGTTTTTGAGGAAGAATGATTGGTCTATAAGACCTATATGTTTTTGTACAAGCTTATAACATTTTGGATCCATAAGTGTACACTATGAAATCTGGTTAGGATTATGAGTTATCATTATGAGGAGTTTGAATATCTTCATTTTGGGTACGAATAAGGTATACAAGATTACAAGGTATGTTCTTGATTTGATAGGTATAGTCACGGTGTAATGTTGCAATCATGAGCTCCTAGATGGAGTGTGATGTCCTGCAGATTATTTGACAATATTGAAGAGTGATATTGTGTATGTTTGAGCTTAAAAATTATGGTAGATAGTTTTATAGTTGTATCTAATGAAAAGTATTGTTGGCATCGGGATAAGGCGAGATCATGAGAACATGTGTTTCATTAATTATCCTTTGAGGTATTAATAGGTTGATTTGGTTAGCACTTTGAAGATTCAAGGTATATCGCTGCTTTTTTTTGGCAATAAAAATATGGGGATTGATCCAAGAAAGGTTTTTGTATCTACAAGGTAAGAAAATAGTCCTTGATAAAATGATGGTTCTTAGCCGAGTTTCAGAGCCCTAATCAAGACATTTGGAGCTATTTTTCCTATTTTTATCTCATGATGGAAGTGTGTGACTTAATGGGAGCTATTTAGGCTCGAGATGATTGTAAAAGGTATATAAAAATTGACTTGTGTTGATTTCTTTACATATGATTTGATTTCTTTCCATGGAATCAAAAAAGAAGTCCTAGTTATTTTTAGAGATGAGTGTATGACTCAAGGAGCCTATCAACATTATAAAGTATCAAATCAAGAAGGGAAATGTATTCTATTTTAGTTTAAGTAGGTTTTGTGTAAGTAAGTTAGGCATAAATTTATCATGTCTTTGAGGTATCAAGAAGCTAAAGGAACCTAGGCAGATATGCTTTGTGAATGAATATGCATAATGGATGATTTGTAGCAGGTTTGTATGAATCTTGAAGAAAGGAGGAGATGAGAAGTTAGTTTCATAAGAAATTTCAAGTGCCAAGATGGCATATAAGGTAAATTTTACATGTAACATGTGGCAAAGAGTTCTAGAAACACTGTGAAACTGATAGGTATATCCATGAATTGGCTAGGAAAAAGTAAGTTGTCATGAAGGAATGTGATATAAGACTATGATGTCTTGAGAAAATAAGAATTCAAGGGGATATTTTTTGACTTTTTGAGCTGGCCAAATTATTGATAGAGATGTCAAAAGTGTCTAAGGGATATGAGAAGAATTCCATGAGAATTTTATTGTGTCAAGAAGCCGTAGAGGTCTTGAAAACAAACTAATAATGTTGATAGGGATAATATCACTAATTGGACTATGAAAGGTTAGAAAAAGATTATGAATTCCTTCTAACAAGTTGATATTTGTGATTTATGTGTTGATAAGTTCTTAATCAATGTTGAGTCACAATTGAAGGCATGATTTTGCTAAGGGGGACTATGTTTCTCTATAGAGTCAAAATCAAAGTTGTAGATGAAAAAAGGATCTTGAATGTTTTGCTTGATGTTTCCAACCAAGTGGTGAGCCTAATGTGATGAGAGAAGAATTTTAATTAGTTTTTGCAGGTATTTTTATTTTTCATCAATGTTAAAAGGGGGAGAATGAGTTGATGGCATGTGTGTACCTTAGGGGGAGGTACATCTTTATGTGTTTTTCCATCAATAAGATTTTCATCAATCACAAAGGGGGTATCATTTGCATTTTTTTGTCATTGAAGTAAAATAATTGATGTTGTAAGTGTTTTATTGATGTTTGATGGATCATTGGTGTCAAAAGAGGTAAGAAACGTGAAGGTTTATGGGTAGCGTTAGTGGAGTTTATTGGTCTTGATGATGTCTCATGGTGTCTTAAGTTAGTATGATGGATTGTACTGAATTGTAGAGGTATTAAAATGTTGTGGTGATGTTTTTTTAGGTTTTATGTAATGTGTTGAAGGTTATTACAGGTTAGAAAAGATGATAAAGTGATGAGATGGTAATTTTTGGTGAAGAAAACATGTTCTAGTTGTTTGTTCTTGATGCGTAGGTAATAAAATGAGGTACAACATTATGAAGTGAGATATGTAAAGAACTAGTTATGAATTTTGATGGCATATAGAGAATGAGAATGAAGAATTATGAAACTCACAAGTGTCTCATGGTGCGAGATATGAGGTTTGACCATGGTTTCTAGGTATGCTTCTAGACCTATTCTTGATTCTAGGTGGCCAAATGAGATGAGTCAGACATATTTTAGGATGGTGGTGGAAATTTGAGCATTGTGTAAAGTTAATCAGGTTGTTCTAGTGATTTGTTCCATATTTTAGGTGCTAGTTTGCAATTTTGAGAAAGCTATGTGATTTTTCCCTTACCGAGTTGTTAGAATTAAAAAAAAAAGGTCGAATAGGACTTTCGATGCTCATTGGCACATGTAAAATCTCTATGATATTCCAAAATCTACATGGTAGTTAGGGAAGGATCTTAATGTGATATTCCAAGCATTATTTTAGGAGTTAATGCCCCAAGCTTTATGAAAAAAATCTAAAGAAGCTAAGGATGTTTAAAACCCTAGTTCAAAAGTGATGGAGAAAACATTCTTCCAAGTTTCCCGAGAATGGATTTTTGTGAAATTTTTATGATTCGAGGTTGTAGATTACTCTTCCACCTTTATCTAGGTGGCATTTATGTATTTTGACAAAGTATGTGGACCCTACTCAAATTGGAAAGTTTCTGAATATTTTGACACTTCTCTCAGTTCTTCATTGGACTAGGTAAATAAAAAATGATGAATTATGGGAGCTATAATTCATTTCTAGAGAGATTTTAGATAAATTTTTATCCCTTAGAAGGTCAATTGAAGTCTATTTTGCAAGACTTGTTTTGGGGTAGTTTTGGGTAGTTTCAGTGACTCGGTCGTAGAGGATTTTTGGAGGTTCTTCGGTACCTAATTTTGTGGATAGATTAGAAATTTTTGATTACCCTAATGTCATGATATTTCCATTGGTATATCACACTTTCATATTTTATGAGATTTTATGAGGTTTTGGCTTCAATCTTTGAAGACTAGTTTTTAAGGTCTTAGACCTAGTGAAGAAGGCTGCTCCAAATGGTGGTGTCTTTTCATGAATTGATGTTACAAGGTGATGAAAGGTTACTGAAGGGTTATTTTATTCTTAGAAAACATTTCTAAGTGGTATTTTTTTGTGAAGGTGATTTTTCTCAAGAACAACCAGATTTGGAGAGTAGGTTATTTGAGTGTTTTAGAGTTTCTTATGTCTCAATGATGAATTTGAGTATGTAAATGTAAATTTGAACCTATATGGTATTATGTAGGGTGTTTCTAGAATTTTATTAAGATATTTTAAGTGTATTTTACCTATGATGGCCTACTTATATGGTTTAGGATCATAAATCATGTATAAAATCTAATTAGATGGCTCATTTGACACTGAGTTGATCAAGTGAGGAAAAGTGTGAGCTAGAGGAGTGTTTATAAAGGTAAAAGAGGTCTTTATGACCATAAAGTGAGGGCACAGAGTGTGTGATGATGTTCTATAACGTGGTCATCTATTGGAGAGATAGGTCATTATTCCTAATCAGCTTGGTGAATAGGATCTTGAGCGAGTCGACCTAGAGAGCAAATTTGATGAAGAAGGAAGGAAAAAGAGAATCATTATGTCATCTTCAATTATTAGTGAAAATTTTCAAAGTTGATAAAAACATCATGTGTATTTGGTTAGTGTTGATTCATCTTGGGGTTGGTTTCTCCTTATAGGGTTGATGCTCTACTAAATCTAGGGGTTGGT